>JAYKKT010000060.1:17555000-17910000 GCA_036023115.1 Brasenia schreberi | reverse complement strand
AATTTCCTACACCTTTTCACACTGGAGGTTCATACAGCAGGGGAAGATCGTGTGCCGTGGCAAAGAGCGAAAATAACATTTGGCTCAGGATAGACTAAGCCATATACATTCCTCAGCAATACTTCTTTCTCATCCGTGAATCCCTCCTGAAATAAAGAGAGAATTAAATGTATTAGAACAACAAAAACACATGCTGAACCATTTAAAAGATGAGACTGGCTTACATTATTAAATTCAGAAGTTTGTCTCAGAATGAAATTTTCAATTGCTAACGCATTGAGGACCATACAATCCACGTTCAATGGAGCCTGGTGCAATAGTTTTCTCTCATGATTAAATATGTGTTTGCATGAATACCTGTGAGAATTTGATGATGAAAGAAATGGCTGTAAATTACCTTGTTCATGACAGAAAGCAATTTTCTGGAGTTGGCGGCAGCCCGTACTGAAGAAATGCCTGAAGGATAAAAAACCAATTCATAATAACTTCATAATATGCGGATTTTCCATCTAACATTTAATATCTTTGATACGTGATGCTCTTTATGAAGGAGTTACATTCATAATGCATACATTGTGTATATTTATCCAGAAAGCCAGCTTCTGCTTGTGCGTCAAGAGCCTCAAATCCACAGTGCAGAGCTTGTTCATCAAAACCCTGGAAAAGAAATCTTGATATGATCAAGATTCAAAATAAAATTTGAGGTTAATTAATTAACTTTGTTTGGAATCACCTCAGCTTGTCAAGATAAGATATGCAACGAGGCATATGGCTAAATTCCAATGAGTTCCTGTCGAATTGGATATAGCTTTTGTAGTGACCAATGACGCTGAAGGGGTCGACTAGCCGACAAGCATCATCTGATAGAGACGTTGATGTTGTGGAGTTGAAAGGAGACATGGAAATGATTCTTCGATATTTCATATAAGAGCTAGCTAGCTTGGGCAAGATCACAGAAGATTCAGGGTCTGCGTGTGAAGGGGCCTTGTTCAGTGCCAGAAAGATACTTATCAAACACTTCAGCAGTTCTTCAGAGAGCTGGTTTGGATCTTCAATGCTGCTTTCCGAACCTTTCTCATTCCTACTGCCTCTTGATCCTTCATCTTTTTGTACAGAATAGCAAAATCATTCTACATTACAAGATTTACTTATGTGACATTTAAAGAGAGTGACATTTAAGCTAGGTACATCAATAATAAAGTTGCTTATATGTGACACACACACATATATAACTATGTATGTACGAGCGCGCGGATCATACTTATGTGGGAGAGAGGGAGAGAAATAATGGCGGCACGTCAAGGGTTTCTCAAGAGCGTATTGCAAAATCATCTGGAGTTCCTTTTGTTCCTCCAAAATCTTTTGCAATTCACGTATCTGCATTGCAGGAAGATGGAACGAGTAAACTAAATATTTCCATACACAACACTGAAATTGCTTTGAAAATATAGAAGAGTGAAGTCCTGAATCCACAAGACCAGCGAAAGGAATCAAGTTGTTATAAACTTCAAATTGTTTTAGCCAACATAAGAAAACTTAACCACTATAAAGCACTAAGAAAGGGTCTTAATGAGTGAAAACCTAACCACAATAAGCCACTAATAAACGGTTTATATATTTATCTGCTATCCTGCTAATCACGAAACAATATTGAAGATAATATATAAAACATTTAGTAAATTTCGAAAGGATCGGACCTCGTTCTGCAACTTCATCTTCCTTTGTTCCATCTCGGTGTCCAGAATGAAGAGATCTTTTAGTTTCATGGTACCTGAATATATGATCGACGACTCGAATTTTAGCAGGAGACAACAATCATGATAATTCAGAAACCCTGGACCCTGGCAGAGGAGGGCAAGATGGGAAGCCTTGAGTGTCGTGCTATAACTTGTGACTGTCATAAGCAGATGATAGAATGTGAAATGGTAGGAAACTGGGAAGAGAGTGAAGCCTAGTTGGCGGTCAGAAACGGGCGGTGGTCTCTTGAATCTGGTAATTCATCACATGCTTCCTGTTGCATTTGCAGCCACAGAGTGATGAGCACTCTTTGACCATCCTTATATACAACCTTTTTTCTGATAAAAATTTTAAGGATTGACATAATTATACAGCTTAAAGCAAAAATAGTGAAAATTGGCACTTCGGGTTCGGCTTTAGGAGAGCAAAAGTCTCCGTGGTTTGATGTTTTGAAACATAATTGTTAAATTTTGATCTGCCTTTTCGTGATTTAGGTCCCTAATGAACGTAAGGAAGTACATAAGATAAGTACAAGGTCCTATTATTAATCAGCCAATCATAATTGAAAAGGATACTTTAAATCATACAGTAAAACTTCTCTCTCTCTCTCTCTCTCTCTCTCTCTCTCTCTCTCTCTCTCTCTCTCTCTCTCTCTCTCTCTCTATATATATATATATATATATATATATATATATATATATATATATAAAACTTCTCTCTCTATATCTATATGTCCTAAATTTCAAAAAAGAGTATGCACATTCGTGGATTGCAACCCGCGAACTTCCAGTCCATGGTTGGTTGCGACCCAAGAACCGCACCATCTGTGGGACTCATTTGCACTCACCCCGGTGTAAAGCCCTGAGGATACGTCCCTTTCCCCCATTGCCTATATGTGATGAGGTCTGGTTTTCAGATGGGAGCGAGAGAACCCAAAGCAAATTCGTGCTCTCGACCCAGTGGAGGCACTTTCAAACAGCATTGCACCTTCCCGGCTCGCTCTTGGCTGTTTGTTTTATACAGAAATTGGGCATCTCTCCGAAATTGTAAATATGACGATCATCAGCATTTTGAAAAGATGCGAAGGTTTACTAGAATCAAATGTTATAAAATATAGTACCGTGTTGTGTGTCATATGATGCAATGTGTTATCAGTCCCCCTGGTTTTTTGGTGCAGTGGGGAGGAAGAAGCCAGATGCACCCTGGGTATCGAACTCATAAACTTCAACTTGTGGGTCAAACCCCTGGCCAGGTGAGCTATTGCTCATTGTGCATACGGAGACGGGTAACTATTTTATATTTACAATTTGGTGGTATTTATTTTCTAAAGTGTTTTTCATTGAATAATATTGTATTGTTTCATATGATATGATGCAATATGTGTATCTATGCCCTGTTTCATACAAGGTCCAATCAGTTATTTACGATGCCGGCTAGAACCATGGTGTCATGTGCACCTTCTCAAGATACAAAATCGAGATGAGGGGTCAGCATTTTTAGAATTTGTTGGTTATAAATATTTAAAAATATATATATTCATATGTAGATTATCTGTTTCTCTTTTTTGGTTAAAAATCCACTTGAATTACTGGGAAACACATGTGCACGCACACACACATAGAGTACATCATGACTGTCCCACCTTGACAAAAAGACCAAATATCTCAAGCCCACATGGGAACTGGTTTTTGTGCTTGCAACTAGTTAGTGAAGTAGCTTCCTTTGATAGATCGAGATGCATGTCAAGTCATAATCAAGAACAATCTTGGGATGTCTTTTGCAGTTTAGAGCTTTCTTATGCATGTTCCCTGTTGAACATCTTTTGATATGTAGTGAGAGAGTTTTTATAATTACCTAACAGCGGCATTTTCTTTCAGTAATTACATCTGCATCCTCGTTTTAATTATAAGTTATAGGGATGTTTTCAGAAACACAAACTAAAGATATTGTTAGAATGAATGGCATGAGAAGCTGGCATGTGCAAACGGGTTTGCATGCATATGAATGCAAATGAAGCCTGAGTGTTCAACCAACAAAGATGAATGGCTCAATTGCTTTTTACCTTTTTGCTTTTTGAGCGAGTATACTTGATTTCTCATAACTTTACGTGATGACATATGGAACTCGCTATTTCTTTAGGCATGTCTAATCCTAATAATAATAATTGTATTAAAGTATAATAATAACAACAACAACAATAATAATAATAATAAGTCAAACACGATCCATGTCTGGTCAAGTGAAAGCAGGAAAGTGTCTTCATCCAATATAACATGCACGGTCTCAATCACTAAATGGTTTTTCTCTTCATCCTTTCTTGCTAGACTATTTGAGACAAGTAACTAAGTGAATGAATACAGTAGCTGTCTGAGTAGACAGTTTCTATTTGGCCTTTTTAATCATCACCAGCATTGTGATTCTGTGAACAATCTTTGACATGATCAAGCTTAAGAGTTGTACGTAGTTCTCGCTTTGGCCACTATGCATAGAGCAGATCGAACCATAGATTAGCCACTTCCATGACTGATTGACATTGCAAAAGCTCCAACAGAACTAACTATAGTTCAACTGAGAAATGAGTACTTCTCTGGCGATTTGCAGAAAATGGTGAATCAGACAAATTCTTCCAATCAGACAGAAATATGTCTCAACTATTGTAGCTGAGGACAGTGGCCGATCTAAAAAAAGTTTTGGAGGGGGTGATGTACATATTTTATCGTGTTAGGGGGTGAAATATGAATCTCAACCATATATTCACTGGTTGTATTGTAAAATTTCAAAATTTCAGGAGCCCCCCACCCCTCCAACTTGCTCGGCCATAGAACGGCTCTTCTTGATGATGTAGAATATGAGTAATATGTTTGTTGTACAGTAAGAAAAAATTATCAAGGCACTGGGATCCGGACCAAAACAGGCTGACCCGGACCCAACCCATTTTGAATGCCCCAAGGTGACCCGGTCGAAATGAAAATGGGGCAGGTAGAGGACGGAAATACTTATGTCTATACCTATCCCTGTACCCAAACCTCAACTTGTGCCCAGTACACGCCCCATTCCCCACGGACAGGGGAACGGGGTTGAATCTCTTTTTCTATGTTTAACGGGTGGGCTACAGGGTGTTGCATACCGCAAATTCATCCTCATAAATCTATATTTGACTTAATCCTATCTTTTTTAAATCTAATTAAATAATTGAAATTCTTTAGGGCAAATTTACAAAATGAAACAGGCATGCAAAAACACATGTATATGTGTGTGTGTGTGTTTGCGAGTGTGTTTGACTGTAGAGAGAGTGAAAGTGACGCTTGTGTATGGAGACCACTTAGTATGCGAACTAATGGAAGCCGATCTCCACACATGGATGGGAGTAAATGAGTGTTAAAGATTCAAAAAGATAAATGCTAGTTTATATTTTTTCAAGTATACTCATTTAAAAAGCAAAGTATAAAGTAGCTTCTTACTTTTAAACTTTGGCCTCTCATCTCTTATGACCAAGTTCGACTTTGATAAGCTTACATATAATCAGCTTTTTCTCAGTTAAATATAATCAGTCCATACACACACACACACACACACACACACACACACACACACACACATATATATATATATCGAGGCAGATATATACATGCAACAAGGGATGGTGGGGCAGGTTCTCACCCCACCCACAGTGAAAACTTCATACTGGAACCCGCCTCTGTGCCTTGGGGATCAAACACCCTACGCCTGTACTCACTATGAAATGTAAAACCGGCCCCAACCTACTTCAATTTACACGTAATATTTTTAAATTAATAATAAATATCATAATTTCACATAAAAGTACAATTTACTCGATGGTATTACATATTATTAAATTAGAGGATGATATATACATACATATATATAATATATGCATATAAAAGTAAATGTAATAATTTTCATAGATCGTATGCGCACTCACAAATGGTGGAAGTGATCCAGGCATACGTCATACTGATCCAGTGTCTGGAAAATAAAATCATATTATACTGTACAACAACAAGACCATTCAGGCACCCATGCCTTACACCTGTCAAGGCTGAGCCAACCAAGGCTATAAACAAAAGCCCACTCCAGTGCTGGTTTGGAACTGTCGATTCTGGTTTAGGTTTTAAACGGGTTCGGCTTCTGGCCCGGTTTTGATAATTGAAACCGGAATCAAACCGAGTGCTCGTCAGTTTCAGACTGGGCTTGGGTCTGATTCTTATTGAAACCGCCGGATCAGTTCTGAACCGGCTAGTCTTGTCAAATGATTATGTGTAATATTCATGTATTTATGTTCGAAATGAGGATGCCCCTCTTTCATCAGTGAAGAACAACGGTTGGTTTGTTCAAGTGGTTCGGCACAGCTTGCCCTGCCCTTAAACAAGGTCTCGAGCTCAAGCATTGTGAGAAGAGAAAACCAGCGTTGCAGATCTTTACCCCATGGTGGGTCGAGCTCGCTCGAATTTCAGGATACCCGTGGTTGAGACAAAAAAGAAAGAAGGGAAATCTCCTTGGCAGTTTTAAAATTTAGTTGTTTGAATTTATGAGACCTACTGTACTAGCCGATTAGTCAAGATCGATCTTTTTGCCTAACTGATGACAGTTTAACGCAAAGTTTGCATCCGGAACAGAACCAGGCCAGAAACCAGTGAAACCAGACCTAAAACCAGAGACCACCCGATTGAAACTGCCAGTTGGAAAACTTTTTTATTTAAACTTTTATTTTTTAAATTTTGGTTGAGTTGCAAGGTATTCAAACCAGAACCCCAGTGGGGCAGAGGCAACCATAGAACGGGTCAGGCCTCCATAATCCTAATTTGAACCAGTCAAACTAGCTTGGGTCTATACCAGAACCCCAAACTCATGGGAACCGGCATGCACTTGGAGTCCAGTTTGATCATATGCCAGAATGAGGTTTGGTTGAGTGCAAGGTATTCAAACTTAACCCCATGCAGGGGCAGAGGCAGAGGAAGAGGGGGTCTTCTTGGAGTCAGGCCTCCATAATCCTAATTTGAACCCATGAGTCAAACTAGCTTGAAAGGTCTATATCGTTCTGACCCAAACTCATACAAACGAGGCATCGCACTTGGAGTCCATCACTGTGATTGCTAATTCCACTTCTAATTTGATGGAGTTTACTGATTGAGAAACCCCACCTGCAGACTGTGAGTGCTTGAACAGTTTTCTTCTGCACAGCAGATAAGACTTGAATCTTTACAGCATATGGTTACGTTCTGTGTGAAGGCATACACATCTTCATTATTTGGTTCTTCGTCGATCTTCATGTTCCGGAAAGCCTTTTATGTAGACTGTGTATACTTTCGTATTTTGATCTTGGTTTTTTATCACTACCATCTGAAAAAGTTAGCACTCCCTTTCTGCGTTTCTGCAGAGCTCGAGTAGCTGGTTATTGCCCTCTGTTGGAAGGTGTCATTGCTGTCTTCTTGCTTATTTTTATGGTTGGGTGTATATATATATATTAGGAATTATAAGTCCTATCACAGTATAGACATCCTATCAAGCATCCCGAAATGATTTTAAAGGAAAAAGTACAATATTACAAGGCTCAATTATTTGGACATTTTCTTTGCTTTTTAGTTCAAAAATCAATCCCTATTCTCACAAAGCTAATGAGAGATCTTTAAAGATGTTTTCATACAAAAGGGTGTATTCATTTACCAATTTCTCTCTCTCTCTCTCTCTCTCTCTCTCTCTCTTTATATATATATATAGTAACAAATGGTCAAGCTTCATTCATACTTAAATCTAGTTTATCATCTCAATTATTTGGTGTATATATATGTGTTTATATAATTTATCATCTCAATCATTTAATCTTTGAGATAAATGATTGAGGTGATAAAACAAAAGACATGATGCACTAAATGTAAACTTAGAATGATATATTTTACTCAAAAGTCCATTGTTGATCATATCAATCAAACAGTAAAAACATTTTAATATATTTGGGTATGAATAAGGTTTGAAAATACCACTATCATGTGTCCATGCATAATCTTGCATAAACATCATAATCGTTCAATCTTTGAGATGAAAATACAATACAACAGTAATACTTTTAATTCAAATTCAAAATATATTGATCATGTCAATCGAATATCGAAAATATTTAAACAAAATTATACACTGAAAAATATTATGCATTTACCACTATCTATCTATCTATATATATAAACATATGTGGGAGAGAGATGGTGCATTTATGTGTTTATATACTTTAATATATACTATATAAATATTATATATATATATAATCACTTCTAATTATATCATTTGAAATATGATAAAGTGAATTTTATATTTTTTGCAAAATATATGATATTAAATTATTTTAAAGAAATTACTTTTTATTGGTTGAAACGGAGCGAGGCAAGTACACGTTTTGGTCCGAAACGCCATGGGCGAGGTCTGATGAGCTCTTTTCTGTGCGGTGTGGGTGAGGTGAAAACTCGTCCGGCCTCGCAAGCTAATGTAGTTTGCCATCTGTACGGTCACAATATGCTGTAAAAAATCGTCAGACATTGCGTGAAATGACTATTCTAGAAACTTGAATTTAAATCGCGGTAGCAACTTGGAAATTGTATTTGCGGCTCTCGTGCCTCCTACGCTTTCGCGTCTATATAGGAGCAGGGGCTTTTGACGCGTTACTGTTTTACTTCTTGCGGGATCCCTATCGGAGGCCGCGTCCTCTCTCTCTCTCTCTATCTGAGAAATCCTAGATTGACCGAGGCTCTAGGTGCTGGTCGCTGGATCCCTTCGTTTCTTCTGCGTAAGAATTTACAGGCAAGAAGTTGTTCTCCTTTTGATTGATCTTTGGTTGCTGATCTCGTTCTCCATCTTTAATGGTTTATTGTGAGTTCCTTATAGGTGAGAAATTAGGGTTCAATCTTTCGTTCCAATGGTCGTTTCTTCTGCGATCTTTTATGTTTAAAACCCTAGATCTGACCTTCGGCGGTTGAATCCTTCTAGAATTTACGCCTTTAGGGTTGGTGTTTTTGCCTCTGGTTTCCTCGTGATGGCCCGCTTTCTTTCTTTCGTTCTATCATGAGACGGTGGGGTTGTTGAATGTAATGATTCGCAAAGTTGGTGGCCGGATAAGAGAGTCGATGAGGTTCTATTGTAGTGGCGGGTTTAGGGATTCAACGACTTATCCGTAAATCAATTTTGTATTTGGTGCTTTTCTATACCAAACGTCTTGGTGTAGTCTCTTACTGCGACTTTCTTTTTTGTGTTTTTATGTATGATTATGTGTGGTTGTTGCCCTTCCTCTCTTCGGTCCTTGGGAATCAAGCACATGCAAGTATATGCTCATTGCTTTTTCCGCTGCCATATTTCATTTCTTGTACTTTGTTTTTACGCTTTTCTTGTTTTTCTTTTTCACGGTGAGCTGTGTCTTGGTGTTTGTTCGTGTTAAAAACTGGAAACCTGTTTGTGAACCCTCCTGTAGATAAGATCGAGTTTCATTGTGAAGGTGGCAATCCCTCAAAACTATTGTTAGTCAGAGCGAGTCATTTCCTTCAGAAGGGCCTAATTGAACTCTGTAGGCTGACAAAACGCTAATTTTTTATTCCGTTAAACGTTTCAGTGGGTGTGTATCTAACATTAGAGACGTTGAAGTTGAAAATACTTTTCTTTCCAGTGGTGCAATTTATTGTATTGCCTGGTCTCAGCGTGCGTGTATAAGGTTTTATAAACGGTACTTTTGCTATACACGCTCAGGTTTTTCCTTTTGGTTATTGTTAAGCTTTATTAATGTGGTAGTATACTTGTCAGGTTCATCATGGGAAGATACAGCCCATATTACAGTCCACCAAGGAGGGGATACGGTGGCAGGGTAAGAAGTCCTCCACGAGGGAGATATGGTGATTACAAAGAACAAAATAGTGGAAGTCTCCTGGTGCGGAACATTCCCATGGATTGCAGGTAGTATGTGACCAAGCTTGCTATGGTTGAGCCCGTCTGTGTTATTCAAAGGCATACACGCATGGTATTTGAAATATTATATGAAGATTATCTGAGAGTACCTATTGTTATTGGTCTTTGGTGTTGTGCAGGCCGGAGGATCTTCGAATTCCTTTTGAACGCTATGGGCGGATAAGGGATGTGTATCTGCCAAAAGATTACTACACAGGGTATATATATAGATATATTTCTAATAATCGTTTCATAGAATTTAATCATTTGAAGGTCTACAAAGTATTCTGTTGCATGCCATTTCTAACTCTTATACATGCTTGATAGCACTATTTTTCCATAATTTATTCTGTAGGGAAAACCATGCTTTTGCAAGCTTTATTCGTTTGTTTTTATGGGTTGAAATCTGATAGATGCTTCTATTCCACCTCAAAAAATGTAAAAAACCGTTAAATTTGCTGATTACTACAGGTGTCTAGTGTCTAACTTCGTCTCAGAGCTATTATTTGATATTTTTGACTGCCATCTTCATGTGAAGTTGCCATATGCTACATTCAATTGCACTACTTTTTGGATTGCTTAACATGTGTTGGTTTTTGTGGGGGTGTAGCATCAAGTTCAAACGATGAAGTTCTTGTAATGATGAGAACTAACATAATTCACAAGAATAGAAGTCTGAGAAGATTGGTAGAAGCTTTTTGAATTGAAGTCAAATGCATAAGAAGATAGGTTGGAGCAAAGTTGATGTCAAGTGCTTGATGCTTTCTCAAGAATGTTTGAAGAAATTGAAGTTTCATGCATTTTGAAGTTGGCAGTTCATAATGACTACGGTTAAAAGGTTAGCTACTAAGCTTGGATTGTTAGTTGCTTTCTATTAAATGGACACTTGCATTGGAAGTGTGATGAAGGTTTTGGAGCAAAAGCTGTGAAGGCATCTTATGGATCAATCCCTCCAACAGTTCTTTTTGTTGAATTGATTTTTGTGCTCTCTCTCTGTCTCTGTCTCTGTCTCTGTCTCTTGATCTTTTCATTTCTAAACATTGAAATCCTTGCAGGGAACCTCGTGGTTTTGGATTCCTGCAGTTTGTGGATCCTTTGGATGCCTTGGATGCACAGTATCACATGAATGGTCAGATTGTTTGCGGTCGCAGGATCTCTGTTGTTGTTGCTTTGGAAACCCGCAAGCGACCTGATCAGATGAGAAGCAGAGGTCGTGTAAGGTACAGACCTATCATTCACTTTGTTTGGTACTTCACTGTGACGTGTGTTACACAACAACAACTAAGCCTTTTCCATACTAGATGTGATTGGCTACATGAATTGTTTGTTTCCACAAAGCCCTATCATGTGTTGTGTACACAATCCTGTTATATTTTCTTGGTGATTGTTGTCCTTTCTATTATTCTTCTGGCTGGCTATCTTCATCTTCCGTCTTGGAAAGCTCACTACTCTTTTTGTTGTGACAGAGGGGGTTATGATGGCCGGCATTCATCATATTACGGTAATGGTTATTCAACTTTTTTGTCTTCTTTGGCATCCTTTTGTTACTGTAAGATATTTCTGGAGTCATATAGCATGTCAAATATGGTGCGATTTGGTTCATGCAAATGAAATCTCTCATGATCTTGAGTTCAATATTCAAGTCAAAATCTGTGGGTATGTGTTTGTGTAAGAAATGTCCCGAGTCTTTCTCTTTTAGGTTTCATCTTTCTGGTGTATAGTGCCTAAAATGTGGTGTGATTGATTAATGCAAATGGAGAATTCTGTCATCATAGTGGTGATGATTCAATATTCAAATTAAGGGTGTGAGTATGGTGTATAGAAAATTCGGAGCCAGTCAAATGATCCAATTTTCATTTTGTTCCATCCATGTATATGATGTTAACAGTTGTTTGGTTGGTTAAATTTCAACTCTATATGAGATAGGTCAGTGTCCCGGTTGAAGAGTAAGGCTAACAAGAATTCCATTTGGTAGGAGGGTTCGAGGCTATTTGAGTTAATTAAGAAGATGGGGGCACTTCCTGTGTTTGTCTCCTTCATTTTGATTTTGTTAACTCAAGGAAATGCATAGCATACGCTAATTTTGTTAGTGAATGACTAACTTAAATGTTAGTATTATAGTGATTCTGCCTAGATCTGAATTTTTTTGGTACTTTTCTGTTCCTGGCTACTTCGTGCTTTTCACGTGGAACCATTGCCAGATGTTATGTCACAAAACTTAAGCTTGATCAGTGGTACCGTCTTGTTTGCTGTCAACGTTATAGCTGAGTCAAAGTGTATATCGCTTTCTCGTGATAATTTTTGGTCAATATTTAAAACATTCTGCTTGCCATCTATTTGTAAAATCTTGTTGAAAAATAATACTGCAATTTGTTCAGGTCGCTCCAGTTCACGGTCGTATTCTTGCTCACGCTCTCCTAGATACCACTCATCTTACAGGTCTCGATATCGATCTAGGTACGTTATCTTGAAATTCATTCATGTTGTATTTTATGGTTCAATTCCTTGCTTCATTCTTTTGTCTAAGTTTTTTTGCCTTGCCCAGGTCTTACTCACCTGCATCAAGGCGGCAGTCTAGCTATTCAACCTCCCCAGTTAGGAGGGATGGTCGCTCTAGGTCCCCAATTGACCATGCTCTGGATCGAGGCCATGAAGTGAGTCCTAGCAGGAGATCGATCCTATTCACCAGATTATGGTTCTTGTAGTGGTAGTTCGTCTGGGTACGGCCTTGATGGGTAAGTTGATTTAGGTTCTTATGATTATGTTTGACAAACCATTGTTTGCGAAAGCCCTAAGTAGGCCGTAAATTGTTGATTCAGCCACTTTATCCATTTCACTAATTTAAGCACTTCTAGGAAACATTCATATGATGAGAGGCATCATGGTTGGCGATCTCCTGGGCGTGATTCAAGATCTCCCCCTGGTTCGGGTTCAAGGTCCGCTGACTTGTCTCCAAGGCCTAGTTGACACTGAAGAAATCAAGGTGGCTTAAAGTTCTGAATCTTGCTTAGCTTCATCTGTTTGTTTGCATAACTAGAGGCTAGAACTGCATACTTGTGGACCATGGATGTGGTACAAATTTCAAGCGTTTAATGTGGCAGAGATGTGTTTAATGGTGGATAAATACTTGTGTAGTTGGTGCTTGCTTTTCATGGACACTGAGACGTGTTTGGATGGATACCTTAAGGTAGCTTACTTTAATAGTTTATGATGTTAACTCATGTTAAATTGCATTAGCCCCTGGTGCTTGCTTTTCATGGACACTGAGACGTGTTTGGATGGATACCTTAAGGTAGCTTACTTTAATAGTTTATGATGTTAAATGAGCCTTTTCTGAGGATAAATAATCATCGATGTATATTGCCTGGGAACATGCTGATGCCCATGATTGGGGGAGGCAGAAGCCAGATGCACGCCGTGGAACTCGTGACCTTGGACTTGTGAGTCCATTCCCTAGCAGGGTGGCGCATGCCTATGATTCTTTTGTTTTCCCTCAAGTTCAACCCTCATTTGGGTTGGAGAAGGGGAGGGGGACGGTAGTGGATTCCTCAAATTTATGTGGTGTCTACCATCGAGAGTATTGATGAAGAAATCGGGTAGATGTGTGGCCATTATAACGCAGGTTGGCAGAAAAAATGTTTAGTGCCAATAGAAGATAAGGTAAGGCACCATTAAGGTGTGGTTTGAACATTTGGGAAGATTGGGAAATGTGTCCAAGCGATTAAAGATTTATCAGAAAGACGCCGATGCACTATTTATGCTTTTGAAGTTGAAATGCTGTCATGACGTGGTTGAACACGATGAGAACTATCGGTAGCAGACTGCATTAATGTTCTAGAAGACCTGGTTTTGGCATAAGGTCGCATGTAAAATTTTACGATCGTGTTAGTTTTCCCTAATCCCCGGGATTGCCTTTCCGGATGCTGTTATATTCTGATTTATCTCCTACCATCTGGATTTCTTACCTTGATTGGCCCCTAAAGTATGATCTTTCCGCTTCGACCCTCTATATGATAGGATCCCAGACCTATCAACGGTTAAAAATAATGCGGATGGTTTGAAAGTGATAATCCAACTACACTTGTAGTTATTGGATCATAGAAGCTCGTTACTAAGATGATATTTGATTCAGGCCGAAGTTGAGAGGTCGTGTCACGTGTGTACCAATACTGCCAATGCCGTGAAAACTGTACCAAACTTTCTATTTGTACAGTTACATTATGACATTTTAATATGAAGAAAAGTCGTTCGATAATACCATAGAATATGATACAGTAATATTATATATTATTCACCTTATTAATTCAGGTACCGGTATATGGTAATGATTCTATTAGACATTCGAGTGATATTTATGAGTTCATCTATGAGACTCCCGCAAAAACCAGGCTTGTAGCGGTCCTATGACCTAGGGTCTAGCTGGGATCCCAGGATTTTTTGTCAGACTTGGACGCTTTCTTAGTGGAATTACTGTCAGATAAAATCTCTTTTGACAAAATTTGCCAGCATTGGCTGGCGTATCTTGACTCGCGTAAAAGGCTTAATGGATTATCTTGTTGTTTCTGAGCTAATTCATCAAGCCTATTAGCCATAACTTTTGCACTGGATCTTAAAATCCTAATGCGTGATTAAGTGGGAAATTTCTCACTTTTGTCCTTTTCTTTTACAAGAACGATGGGGTTAATTAGACAGCAAGTTAGTAGTTCAATTGGGGATCCTACTCCCTCAAGAGCGGGATGTCATCTGAGATGATTCAGGAGCTGTTTCTTTAGGCTTGCTTTTTTCCAATATAACCGATTATGTATTTCTTTAGATTTGATGCATCTCGTTGCCTTTTTGCCAACTTGATCAACCTAGACACCTATATGTTTAGTATTTTCTGAACATCTTCATCTTAAGACTAATGAAACTTGGGAGGTTTATAAGAGAAAAGGCATTAGTGAAGCAAAAACTAAAATTTGAAAAGATTTATATAAAAGTTTAATTTGAAAAGAAGGTAAAAGAGATTTTTAAGATAGCTAAAGTTAAAGATAAGAAAACTATTCATAAGTGTTTTAACGAAAATATATGTGTTGATTAGCTTAAGAGAGTTAACCAAATTAAAAGAATATATAAACCACAATTTCTACCGACACATTCAAAAGAATAAAGTCAAAGAAGCTCTTAAACTTTGATAAATTTGTAGGACCAAACAATATTCTTATAAAAATATAGAAAATCTTAAAAGAAACAAGTATTACTTGACTTAAAGATTATTTAATGAAACATGAAAAAACAAAAGATGCATTAGGAATGAAAGAAGAATATAATTATACTAATATACAAGAACAATAGAAACATTTAAAATTTTATAAATTATCGAGATATTAAGTTTATGAATAATACTATGGAGAAAGAATTATTGAACATGGGTTGAGACAAATATCAAGTACAATTGAGAACCAATTGGGATTCATGCCATGAAGGTCTACTATTGAGGCTATCCAAAAAAACATCTTATGAAACATTTCAGACCAAAAGAAAGAACTTTCGTAGTTTATGATAGGGTGCCAAGAGATTGTGACAAGTAAACTGGCGATTCATTAAGGGGTTATCAAGGCTTATCAGTCCCTTAACGGGCATGTTGAAGAAGACCTCAGCCTAGGAGTGGCCAAGTTGGCACTAGCGCACAAGTGAGTTGGTGTTGCGGCTACCTGACTTCTCTAGGCCTTTGAAGTTCATACAAATGATGGTGATGTGAGCATAGCAAGAGTCCTAAATCAAGGTCATCTAGTTGCCTACGAAAGTCAAAAGTTGAAGCATATTGAGCACCACTGCCTGGCATATGAGAAAGTGTTACTAGACCTATAGGTGTCGAGGGTCTACTTGTTGGGTTTACCTTTCACAGTTGTAACAGATAATGTTGGAAACACTCTTGAAGACTTAGAAAAAGCTAAGCGTCCGACAGACCCGTCTGTTGAAATTAATGGAAGAGCATGATTTCGAATGGAGGTATCGGCTGAAAAACAGAACTTAGTTGCAGACACACTGAGTAGAAAATGGGTACAGGGGTGGTCGTTGCCCTGCACTGGGTCGAAGTTGACATACTATATCATTAGCTATGCCAACGAGGATGAGGCTTACGTCCAGTGTAAAGAGAAGGTAAAGGCTGGCCTAATGGAGAAGTATGTGTTGAAAGAAAGCTTACTCTAAACTCAACAAGAGCATCAAGAGCAATTGTACGTGCCAAATGTTGGTGACCTTAGAAAGGCCCTATTGAAAGAGTTGCACGGTGTCTCATACTCAGGACATCCTCAAGTGAACCAGACCGTAGCAATGCTACAATGTTCATTTCACTAGAAAGATGGATGAGTAGTTACACAAGGAATGACTATATACACAATAAGGTTATGAGAAACAAAATGGACTAGATGACAAAGACCACAAAAGTGTTGGAAATAAATAATAAAATATGATTTAACTTATATTGAGTTAATCGTTAGTATGACACATGATTGAGCTCTATCAAAATAAAGAATTCATGTAGCCGACCCCATCTAGTATGAAAAAAACTCAGTTGTTTGTTTGTTGGTATTAACATATATATGTGCTGATTGTTCGCCTTTCTCTTACATGGACACGATGAATTGAAGTCTCAGTAAGGGGTGGGGTTTCGGCCATTATACACATTATACACGTTTTGTTGAGAGCAAGAAAAGGGAAAAGAATGACTAAATGAGGTCACTTGTCGGAGAGAGCACTAGATCACCTGCCTAGGAGGTCCAGTCACAAGTTGAAGGCCATTAGTTCAAGACCGGGGTATGGATCAACCCCATTGTACCAAGAATAAATGCCCAACTAATCTCGATATGGAGGTTAAGACTAGATCGATCTTAAAAGAGGTCAAGCAGCAAACCCTAGCTCCTAGTCCATGCACCAGGTATCGAACTCTTAACCTCCAATTGAGGATCTTTTAAATTGACCAATAGCCAAGGCTTTTATCCTCTACTTACTCGATATAAAGCCGGTTCTACATATCGATGAACCATGATTTGCCCACTACAAGGCCGCTTGCTTTGAAAAGGAAAAGGAAATAGAATTATAGAAAAGGAATGTGCCAACCACAAAAGCAAAAATTCCAGCAGTCAACATGACGCTTATACACTAGGCGAATGAGAGATGTGGGGCAACAAGAGACCGTGAATGGTGCCGCCATCAATCGGCCAAGGAAGAAGGGAAGAATTGATTATTAGCACGTAACAACTTTAATGAGGTTACTGAAGGGCCACAGTGCCCACAACCCTTTTCATTAGTCAAGTTCTAACAATTAAGACTTTTGAGACAATGAGCCAACCAAATGATACCCACAAACAACTCTCTCTCTCTCTCTCTCTCTCTCTCTCACACACACACACACACACACACACACACAGATACAATTCATTAACAGTTGACTGAACAAGAAGAGAGCTTTTATGACTATTTACTGTAAATTTTCTGTACATGGTAATCAACATTTTGGAAAGCACATGTACACATAGAAGACCCGAAGAAAGGGTTGACGGCCCCAAAAAGAACAGATCTAATGTGACGGAAAATCGTAGGAAAGAAAGAAAGAACTGGTCCCGTCGAAAAATCCCTCAACTTTCCGGTTTGTTCCCCTCACTAACTGCTATCAAAGGGCAATTCTCAAGAAAAGCACAACTCATCCTTCACTCTACAATGCTTACAGATCTCATCGTGTCTATGAATGCAGTGACGAAGTAGATGGCTTCGGGTTGGGAACCTTGCTGCTGCTTGTGGCATCGAACCGATTCTTCTCACCTGGAGGACAGTTTGGACTCCGGTTTCGGTTCTCCGGTGACTGGGAATCTTTCGTTTCTGCTGGTGCTTCTTGTAAGTATTCCAATGCCCGCACAACTTCAGCCATGGTAGGCCTCAACCTCGACTCTGATGACAAGCATTGTTGTGCAATGATAGCTGCTTTTTGAACAGACCTCATTGAACACTGACCTTCGAGCCGATTATCCAAAATGATGAAGAGCTTGCGTTTGCTGTTTAAGAAAGGCCTGGCCCACTCCACTAGATTGTGCTCTCCAGCAGGGCGACTCTTGTCTATAGCACGTCGGCCGGACAACATTTCAAGCATCACAACTCCAAAGCTGTACACATCGCTCCTCGCCGTCAAATGACCTGAGAACATACAAGGTTACATGGATCAAAGGACTCTCTCTCTCTCTCTCTCACACACACACATGCACCTGAACAACACAACTATACCTGTGGCAAGATATTCAGGAGCCGCATATCCGTATGTTCCCATGACCCTTGTTGAAACATGGGACTTATCACCAGTAGGCCCATCTTTTGCGAGTCCAAAGTCGGAAAGTTTTGCATTATACTCCTGTGCAAAAGTGACATGATAATTGTAAGTCGACATGGAAAAAGGTCTAACTTAAAGCTCATCCAAGAATTAGATGCGACTCTGAAAAGGACAAGCTATACAAAAAACACAGAGACCCACTAAACTAGTATTACAATTAATTGATTTAGAAGGGATTAGTGCTACAGTAGGTCATACCGAATCCAGCAATATATTTGAGGTCTTAAAATCACGATATATCACTTTGACTTCGGCACTGTGCAGAAAGGCAAGGCCCTTTGCAGCCCCCAGAGCGACTTTCATCCGAAGACTCCAAGAAAGTGGTTGAAAGTATTTACCCCCTGAAACAGGCATGGTAAGTTTGATGAGATAAAAAACAACATGGTAAGCTCACAGAGAGTAGCATCTCGACACCAGAATCTGCAATTGATTTCCATTCTGATAAAGCAGGAATTGAAAGAAACAACAATCACAATATCGATAAAAGCAGCAGAAGACAAAAAGTATATGCGAACGCCCAAGGATAAAACCCAGAAATCATCACCGATGATACATAGGAATTAAGAACTTTGAATGAAAGTTCAAATTTCATGTAGCTGACAACACTTTAAAAGAGGCAGAGGAAGGCCCATGAAGTGTTTAAGGAAATGATAATTCCTTTATGGAGTTGAATGTTAAACATGGCACAGGGTCGAGCTCCATGGAGACTAAGAATCCATGTAGGTAGCCCTACTTAGTGCGGGAAAAGCTTGGTTTGGTCAAAAGCAACCAAGTTCTTAACTTGCACAGGCAATCCCTGAATAAAGCCTTTTCATTATGTTATCATCTTTATAGTGCGTACATATGAAAACTGTCCTGTTACAGCTACTACATTTTAAACAGCTTGATGCTTTCCTTCGTTTTTTTTTCGGATTATAACATAGTTTCCACAACTCTAGCTGAAGATTCTCATATTCCAGCAGAAATAAGCTAAAAATCATGTGAACAATATGCCTCATGTTATTTGTTAGTGGAAACCTGAGAATGTTGTCAGAGCAAACAAAATGGCATGTTCCCAAGAAACAATATAAACCACATCCGGGTAACTAACACTGTTAAGTGAATTAAGCACTAAAAGGTCTCAACATACCGAAAACACAGGAAAATCCACAAATACAAACACAATAACGCACAGTAGTTAGTGAAGAAGAACTCACTTCTGAAAAGATGATTTTCTAGACTTCCCCGAGGCATGAACTCATAAACAAGCAACCTCTGGTCATCCTCTAAGCAGTAGCCAATCAATTTCACCAAGTTTGGATGTGATAATGTCCCTAAATAGTTTACTTCTGCCTAAAGATTTCAACACGAGACAAATAAGAAAGCTGATTAACATATACACAAACACGACAAAATACACAATAGTTAATAGGAAAAAGGAAAACTAGTTCCAGGTACAGTCCTTCCGAACAGTAGTTTGCAGACCCATAATGAAACAGAGAAACATACAGAAAGAGAATATTCGTATCTCACCAGCCATTCCTTATGACCCTGAACACCCTCTTGATTGAGCTTCTTCACGGCAATGACCAAACCAGTTCCTGGTCTGGTCGGTGTAAAAGTATTTTCTTCAACCCAACCTTTAAACACCGAACCAAAACCCCCTTCTCCAAGAACAGAATCAGGTCTGAAGTTCCGGGTTGCAGCCTTAAGCTCCGCATAGGTAAAACTCTTCACATTCGTGCTCTGCAGTATCTCCCCCTCACTTCTGGGAGTCCGAGGTACCAACGGAAGATTAGTCAAGTTGTTGGTATCTTCATCATCGTTTCCAGGATCTTTTGATGAATTTACCCCTTCAACACAGACAAAAAAGGGGAAAGAAGGATCCATTAGTTGAATTTCCAGCTATCTTTTGGTATCTTCTTGCAAGTACTTCAAGCTATTACAACCAAAAGAATTTTGGAAGTTAACGCAAAAGTGATTGCAATTTCCAAATAGGATCCACAAGCCAGATCAGACCATGGGGCTGCAAAGAACTAATTGTGCTATCCTCAAAATCTTGATGTAAAAAAGAAAGTAACCATTCGGACATTTTAGATGAATATTGGAGATAGTTTGCAATGTCGCCCAAAAACCCATTAGTTGAATCCTCCAAAGTATCACAGAAACAGAAAAACAAATAGGAAGAAACCCGCTTGGGGCCATCAACTAACAAAGATTATTCTCATCAAGATATTCAAGACTACAAACACTTCACTGGAACTGAAAGGCACTGGTGTAATGAATAAGATCACAAGACGAGCAATACGACATAACGAATTAAATTAGAAAATAGATGAATCTTGAGGGGTATTTCGGAAATCTTGGTGAGAAAAATGTGACGGTAGTGCCCGTTACTACCAAAATTCTGTGATTGACATACTTGTGCAAGTTTCTTGATAAACACAAGAAAGAGGAACCAACATAGAAGATCCATTTGAGGAGAAAGAAAACGAATATTGGTGGTCTAGAAGAGTTTGACTGCCATGGACACCGAAGCTCTGTGCAAGCCAACATCTAGCCTCCAAGTCTTGGCTGACTTGTTCTGACCATCGAAAGGCCGCGTGCATAAGAAAAAGAAAATTGGGTACTCTCGGAATCAGGAGAAAGGAATTGCGGAGAAATACCACACCAGGAACTAAATTTTCCAAATATAGATTTTCTTGAATACAACAATTCAAACAAGATTCTTCCAAAATTAGTCTCTGATCGAGCTTCTAAAAATAGTCATCTATCCAAAAGAAACAAAGAAATACGAAAATTGAGCTTAGTAACCATGATAGTCCCAATAAAAAACGGGAAGCTAACAGTTACTTATCTCGTTATGAAGTTTGGTTTTCGAGATTTCAAATCAAATGCGAGCCACCCAATTTTCAATTTCATCTATTGGCATCAGTCATACTCTAAATTTCAGTCCAAAGATCCACAAGTCCAACAAGAACTACAAGTGCGAACCCATATTTAATCAAGCAAACTAAATTTGGCAAGAACTTGAAAAGAACTCTCAAATCTGAGAAGAAACCGATTTCGAAGTCCGCAGAAAGAAAAATCGTAACAAAGATCTCCAGCAGACGTTCCCACGCACGAACCCATCAAAGTGAACCCCTTAAATTGACACGAACCTTGCGGAATAAACCAACATAACTAATGTATACCACGGAGAGAGAGAGAGAGAGAGAGAGTTTACCAGCATCAGGGGTGTGGAAAGGGCTTTCCGCCTTGACCCTTGCACTAAAACAACTTCCCATCACCGATCATCCAGCCACAAACTGCAACAAGCTGAAGTTCAATCACAGATCACATAGAAAATATCTCTATGGATTGGATTCCTCAACGATGGAGAGAGAGAGAGATGCTTTTTCTTGACTGTCAAGGATGGTTTGGGGGTTTTAGGGGCGAGAATATGAGAAGCGTGGAAACCCACCGCAAATTTTGACCGTGTCCATGCTGCCAGCTCTATTCAATCTAGAGAGAGAAGCACGCAGACGCCAATCGGCCGGCCACCCGTCCTCTGAGCCCGTTAACATTTTCAGATCATGACTCGATCTGATGGTATCAGTTTAAGGACCACAAATTACGCAAACCGGCTAAAACCCAAAATGAGTAATATTTTCGTAATCATATTAGCATGCCCATATTAAACCTAAAAAATTTATTTATCTTTTTCTTGGTACAATGGGGGAGGCCCAAGCGTTCTGCACGCCCGTGCTGTCGAACTCATAACCTTGAACTCATGACCCGACCCCTTATCCAGGTGAGCTGTTGCTTAATTGCTATTGCCGATCGGGGGTGAGGCAAAGTCCGACCGGGTGAAGTTCCGGACAGGCAATCTGTCTGACTCTTGAAAAATTCAGATCAACTGAACGGCCGCTGCACCAAGTACCCAATGTTTTGAGTGATTATTCAATGGAGAAAGGGAATGGTCTACAATCAAAGACAGGATAAATTCCATCACCATTCAAATTCAATGTTCTTGTTTTGTCAATTCACAATCATACCATATGTTTGCAACTTTGGTTTATTAGTAAATATGCAATGCTTGTCCTACTTGAAACCTTAATGAAGCTTGATAATTATTGTCACTCCAAAACAATAAATAGACATGAGTAAACATGTCAAAAGTGAACAGATCCAATTATATATATATATATATATAAATTCATAATATGTTAACACAATTCATGAAATTCATATATAAGAAAATAATTCTCACATTGTATTGTGGATCGTCATAATCACACAATCCTCAGGTTGGCGATTTCCCACCTATGAGTCGATCAACGAAAACAAATTTAAAGTTACGGCATTCCAGCTACATATCCTAAGTCTAGCAACTTTCATTTTGATCGTGTTTGTGTCGTGTCATTTCGTTGAGTCAGAAACATGTAAGTCCAAACACGAAACTTTAAGTGGTCCAACATGAACCCTTTCGGGTTGTGCCCATATCAGGCTCTCGTGTAAGGTGTTATATAAACAGCAATTTCATGGTTTGGGTCATGTTTAGTTGTCAAAACGGGTCAACCTCAATGTGGCCTCATTTTCTTTCGTTTTACTTTTGGTGGACGTTTACAAGTGCTTTTCAAGCCGTGTTGTGTTTTGTATGCCAAACAAAGAATATTTTTTCAATATGTTAATTATCTTTTAAATAAAATAACGGTACAAATCATAAGTCACTAAATTATTAAAAAAGTATTGAGATAATAATTTTACAATCACAAGGTACTACAGTGAAGTACTCACTAACTTTTATAAATATGAGTCGCAAGTACACCATCAATATCAAGTTTTGCTTATCATCATCTCTTTTTTTCATCAATAGTTATGAAGACTGCATTTGTCATTGTTGACAAGTAGAAATTGGGCATTAATTGATACCGACTCCTCGTGATTTGACAATGGGAGGTTGGGGGAAGTACATCGAGAAGGTGAGATTTGACGTATTCCTCAAGCATCAAACTCATGACCTTCAACTTGTGAGCTAACCCTTTCTCTCAAATATAACTAATCCTTCACATGTTTCATCGGTGAAAATGGAGTCATAGTCTAGGGAAAGTGACCACATAGTTTCTTCCTTTTGTTGCAAGAGAAGGCCCAAGCCTAACACACACGACGCACCCTTGAGAGTCAAACTCCCCACCAGCAAAAACGGCGATAGGGCGACCTGCCGTTGAGTTAACTCTGTCCATCCTGAAATGCTAATTATTTGTATACAAGATACTCGTCCTAGAAATTTTTGTGTACAAACAAGTTCAAATGATCAAGCTATTTACACGACTGCTGACATTTAACACTTTTAAATTAAAACCGCTTTTTGAAGGTGTATAACAAATACACTTAATCCTAAAACCGTGACCAAGACCATGACCCATAAGAAATATTCCCATTCATGAAATGTATTATGACAAAACTTCATAAAGCAAGATAGAAGAAATGTTCTACAAACCTTCGGCGGGGCGGGGGGGTTGGCATTTATTCGTCGTGTGAATGTATGAAGGAATCATATCAGACCAACAAGCTTGTAGTTTTAATGTTGGATCTACGTTGGTCAAACTGTTGTGACAGTTTTAATCATAAGTTGGACCAACAAGTTTGTACTTTAGCTTGTTCCCGGATCATTCAAGTTTAGCTGGTGACCTTAGTTGAACATGAAAAGTGTGTTTGTCTCGGCTCGGCCCGTGAAGCTCACCAAACAAGGAGACTTGGATGTGAATTGTTCAACTCATCATAAAGACGTCTAAACCTTTGCAACATAGTATGAATGGATCAGGCCAACTAGGAGTGTTCAAACCAAAGCCAAAACCAAAATCAAGTTCACATGCTGAAAAGAATATGTTGTGTCTGACATGGATGTGACTTGTCTAATACCTGCATTTTAGATCCTAATGAAAGGTCCCACCATGATAAATACAATAAATCTGTGGTGTATACCCATTGATCCGATCTTCTATCGATAAGGTTAAAGCGTTCGAACTGGGAGCCTTTTTGATCATGTGTCCAAAGAGTTGTCACCGTCCAACCACCGAAGGTTGACTCCCTCAAGCAGACTCATGCTTGTGTGATCAAATTGTGTCACTAATATCAGTTATCTTTTACGACAGAATTACAACACCAAAGAGATTTTCTAAAGACTTCTGTCAAGGATCACATTTGTTTGTGGCACCGGCGACTTGAATCCAAATGAGAAATGGAATCCATCTAATAGCAATCTTGCGAAAAGAAACACGAAAAGAGTATTCATTGCAGCGGTCCTTATGTGGATCCACTTCTTAGCATGTCAAGTGATTTGGATTCATGTCTTGGGAGCAGTGGACTCAGGAATTTTTTTAAACAAGGCACCCTTAGTATTTTGTGAGATGCACTTATATTTCACGTCTACAAAGAGGAAGTAATTTTTCAGATATGCACAAAGATTAATAGAGAATGATTGGTCAAGGAGCCCAAGTGTCATTCGTTCTCTCTTGTACCTTCTTGTGATTTGAGTGTATCGTCGTCCATGTTGCTGGAGCCTCAAGAGAGACGGCGTATTCAGTAGCCTCTGGTTAGGTCGATTTTCAGGACCGAGTGATTGTGTACACTTGATCGTGAAGTGCTCTACTAAAAAACATCAAAAAGTATGTGTTCTAATTGTGAAGTAATCTACTAAAATGACACAGTGTTATATTTTGAGTTGTAACAACACCACGCTGTTGAAGATTGTACAATTATAACAGCAGCTGCCTACGGAGTCCTCGTCTACGTGAGGTGAAGGATCGAGTGCAAGCGTTGATCGGACAAGTTGAAAAACTAAATAACTGGTTGGCTATTTGTTGAGAAGACCGTAAAAGATAGGAAAGGGAGGGGGATAAAATAGTCATGTGATCAGTTTTGTACGAAAATGAGTTGTGAAACAACTATTGGGAGTCGTGAAAAGTTTTGTGAAATCGAGTAAGCTGTAATATACGCGCCCCTGGGTGAATGCTGGCAACGGCGACACATAGAAATAACAAATGAAATACGCAAACGACAACAGAATCTTCGTCGATTACAACAATCAGCATCCGTATTAACTAGTAAATTCCTTGCTCATTGTATCAGTAAAATCAATGGCAGTTCATGAATAAAAGAAACCCTAACTCACCATTTAAATTGATCTAAACCTTTAAATTCCAAACAGAAGCAAAGAAAAAGGATAGTTATGTTGGGAAGAGAAAGATTTGGACCGTATCAACAGAATCAGGGAGATCTCATTGAGCAACTCCAAGAAATTTCAAGAAGTTTTGCGAAATAACCGGAGGATCGACAAAACTGATAAGATATAGAGATGCGAAAGAGAGAAGGATTACACATTTCCAACTGCCTTGCCTCGCTTCTTTCTCCTCCGATTTCTTCTGCTGGAAACCTCTGAGAATGAAGCAGAGTAGATAGACGAGGCGGTGGCGGGAAGCTGCCACGCCGATTTTTCAGTGAATTGACAAAATTGGCATCTGCAGAAAGGCAACGGCCCACCTCGGTAGCTGAAATGTCAAAAGGGTTCTTCTCAAAGGAAATTATTTCAGTTCGCCACGATTGGCTAATCTGATCGGTTTGAACTTGACATGGCCGATTCCTAACAAGGCCGGCGAAATCAGACCGGACAAGGGATCACCCGATTTGGTTTCACTTCTTATAAAACCAAAATAGGAACTGACGGCTTCAAACAGTCGGTTTAGATATTTTTTAAAAGTTTCTTATATTTTTTAAACTTTTTAATAAAAGTTTCGGTTCCGAACTCAAACCGAAACTGCCGAGGATTCCTACGTTCTATGATGAAACAAAACCAAAACCAGAACAGAAACCAATGGTCTAGAATCAATAGTTCCAGACCATATTTCAGTTTGAGCTCCAAAACTTGACCTTTTAAGTGTTTTTCAAATGAAGCTAGTAAAATTGGAACCACAACCAGAGCCGAACTCGAAATTGAAATTAAACCCAAAAAGAAGAGTATCAAAACCAGAACCAAAACCGAAGGAGCTACTTCAATTCCTATTCAATGTTCTGGTGGAATGGGAAACCGAGGTTTGAAGGCTAGATAAGAATAAGGAATCAATGTGTGGGAATGTTAATGGGATTGATTTCGACCCAAACATGAATCCACTTAATTGGGTTTGGTGCTTAAAGTTTGAGATATAGCATGATAAACCAAACCAAACCAAGCCTTTTCCCATAATAAGTGAGTTTGGATAAATCATGGGTTTGGATTTGGCTAAATCAACATTTTGAGCCAAGCGCATGTCAATGGGCTTGGCATAAATAAGTTAGGCTTATTATGTATTCTTTGTGATAAGAAGATACCATTAAAATTAAAAGGTAAATATTATAGAGCAGCAATTAGGCTTACCATGTTTTATGGTTATGAGTGTTGGTCAGTTAATCATCAACATGTACAAAAGATGTATGTGACAGAAATGAAGATGTTGAGATGGATGAGTAGTCATCCAAGAAAAGACCATATACATAATGAGGTTATTAGAAACAAATTAGGAGTGACACCAATAGAGGATAAAATGAGAGAACATCGTTTAAGATGGTTTGGACATATAGAAAGAAGATCAAAAGAAGAACCTATAAGAAGGTTAGAAAAACTAAATTTGGAAAGTATTAAAAGAGGTAGAGGACGACCACAAAAGTGTTGGAAAGAAACAATAAAGAATGATCTAGCTTATTGGGAGTTAATTGCTAACATGGCACACGATAGGGATCTGTGGAAACAAAGAATCCATGTAGTCGACCCCATTTAGTATGGGAAAAGGCTTAGTTGTTGTTGTTGCATAATGGATCCGAAGTTTGAACTCAAACTTGATCCACCCTAGTTTGTTGTTCTATAGGGGCTACGGTAAGGTTTGCTATAGACATGGCCTGTTTCGGGTAAACTGGAACCGAATTAGAACTGAACCGGTACTGGTTTGAGGCTTAAATGTTTAGAACTGGCAAAAAATAATTTAAAAAATGTGAAATATAAAAACATTCTAAAAATGGATGGAGTTGGCAGTTTGGAACCAGAACCAAAATGGGTAGACCCTGGTTCTTGATTTGATTTCACCGGTTCCGGCTTCAACTAGTTGCTGGAGAGGTTCCGTTTAGGTTGGAACTGCTGGACCGGTTTGAAACAAGAAGGTTCCGGTTCGGAATGATCATGAAGCGGGTCCAGATACATGGCGGATTTGGGTTTGGGACATTAGTCGTCCTGAGTATGGTCTGCGAGGAATCACTGAATCAGACAAGTTCGGGTGTAAACTTAACTAATTTCAGCCTCCCTTTCCCGCCTAATCTTCTTGGCGCGCCCCAAATTCCCCCTCTTTCTCTTTATCCTAAAATAAGAATTTCCCTGAGCGCCGCCTCGTCAGGCCACGCCGGCGATCGGCTCCGAGAGATGGCCGGGCAATCCAATCCTTGCCTCTCGTTATTCTCGTCCGCTGAGGTTCTCTCTCTCTCTCTCTATGAATTAGTTTCTTTGTTAATAACAACGTTCGAATTTATCGGATTTTTCTGATTTCTCGTTACCCATAGATCTTGCTTTATCATCCTTCTTGCTTGATTTCTGTTTTTGCTTTGTCTCATTTCCTTATCACTTCTCTTTCATTATGATTTCCACTTTCTGTTGTTGATCAGGGTTCGAGTTTCTTGGTTTTTCCTGTTTCATCGTTAGTCGCAAATCCTGCTTCCGAATTCCATGTACCTCTTTTTGGTTTGTCTGATTTTGGAATTTTTATTTTCTCTCGTTTCCTGAAATTTTTAGAACTCATGCAATGTTTATGATTCGGCATAATTTGCAGTCATTTTCTCCGCTTCGCTCTTCAAGTAATACAATCGCCACTATTTTCTGTGGAACTTCAGGTTGAATTTATTGCCGAAGATGAATTCGTGGTCATAGTCCCCAACATAAAGATGGATGCCCTTCACATGTTCTGTGTAATGTTCCGTCTTGGATCTCAACTTTTAGTTCTACATGTTCTTCTGAACTCAAGTTAAGTAGAAGTACATTTATTTAATCAGGGCGCGTTTGGGCCTTTTTATCCCCAAATAGCTACCAAGGTGCCTTTGTGGCTTGCTATCGCAATGAAGAAGCGAGGGAAGTGTAGAATTCAACCGCCTGAATGGATGAGCATTGGTAAGCCATTCAATTTTAATGACCTTCTTGCGTCTGCTTAGAACATTTGAAAATGTAGCACATGGTTATACTTACTCGTTGTCAATGTATTTTGAAATTTAGGCATTTCTCTCGGCATTTGATCTGTGATTTCGTGATATAACTCTGTCAAAGAAGATACCATAATTTTTAAATTTGGGCATGGATCTATTTCTATTAATATGGCAAATAATTCACGGGGGTAAAGTGAATGAGATTATCTGAAAAGAAGAGACTGTTAACACAAAGAATCGTACTCGGCAGAGTGTAACGAGAAAAGACTAAGAAATAGTCCCTGGAAGCAAGTATCTGACTTCGAAATTTTGTGCTGGGCAGTTCCAACCCCTTCAGAGACTGTTTAAAAAATGGTTGTCTACAGTTTTCAAAAGTCTCAAGAAAGTACTGTGGAATATTTGGTTGCAGGCAATTGTTCCGAAGGTTATAGGTTATGGAGAAACATTAATAGATAAAAAGAAAACAAAAAGGGGTTACTTATGGTAACAACTTGCGAGCACAGAGAAGGGTAAAGGTTTATAAGATGATAATTTTCTTCTGTACTTTGATGTGACTAGAAAAACTGTTGCAAGTCCTTGAAGCAGAGCGTGAATCCCCTAGGGAATTTCAGCCATTGCCTTTTCATTATGTGGAGATATCCAGGCTGCTGTTTGACTAGTATGTTATCCATATCATACTTATTACCGTCCTATTTCTCTATGTGATATCCAAGAATTTTTACTGACATTTTGCATGAATCGGTGTCCAAAATAACTCCAAATGTCAGCGCCCATGATGATATACCAGAAACGTGTCTGGTGAGTTTCAAAAAGATGCTTTCATCGTACTTATGTTTGTTTTGACATCTTTCCATTTGTCCCTTCAGTTTCTTTGTAGTCTCTTTGGAGTTTGATTCTAATGCAGACTCATCAGGTTCGAGCTGCATTAGAGGACATAAGGAATGTCAGGTTCCACAAGGTTGAGAACGGGCTAGCTACAATTTCTGATCGCACTCATGCTGTGAAGGTGCTAACCTTTTCTTGTTTGTAGATCCACTTTATCTACCATGAATTCGACTCTACCAGTAGCATCATCATTCACATCCCTTTTCCCGTTCTTCTTAACTAGAAATTATCAGCATTTCCATGATCCTGATAATAGATTTATTCCTGAATCTCCTGGTGCTTTCTAACACCTAAAAACCATTATTAGTAACAAATGCTGGAGATTCGTTGAAGCAAATTACTCCAGAAAAAGTGGATATTGGTTTGGTGTTGGTGTCACACACGGTATGAAGTGTCGTCCTGCAGGACCAGAACAAAGGAGACACCTGGACACGACTATACACATATCAGTTACTATGTATTTATTTATTTATTTCAATTGACAAGACGGCGTGGACAAGAAAATTAATGAAAAGTTGTAATAGGGAAAAAATGTACAGGGTCGAAATTGTATATTTGAATTCTCCAATGAACTAAGTATTAACTTTTCCCTGCATGATGCAGGAATCTCTTTCCTTGATGCTTCTGCTTCCCTTTGAGTACTTCCTCTTGTTTGTGCAGTTAAAAAATCTTTCAGCAATGGAGGTGAACATAGTACGTCCATTCATTGTCAGGGCACTGCAGGCTTTCTATAAGCACGACAGCCCTGAGTTGATACATCAACCTGCAATGCCAGAGCATAGGCCGCGTATACCTGATCATGCTCCACGGGTAAGGATTTGTTTTATATTGTTTCTAATATCGCATGCTGATCCTTCCTGGACGTGGAAATCAAGCTTTGTAGAGTTCTGTGTTCCTTTCAGCATCTTTAATGCCTCTGGCTTTCTGTTAAGGGAAATAACATCAAAGTATCTGACTTTCAGAAAGTAGTTTTTGCTCATATTGATAGTAATATTGCTTACTGTTGATGCATCTGTCACCCCATGAATTGCAGGATTTTCTTTATCAATATCAGAAAGAACTCAGAAATCTTTGTTGTTTTCCTGTCTGTATTCTGTTCTTTGTCTGTTTCTGTTTGGCTATTGATTCTACTCATGCTTTAATAGTGGTGTCTTCGTCAAATCTTTCTCTGTTACATTTTGAGCTGCTGCCTTTGACAATAACATTTTAGACTTCCCTGTCTTTTCCTATTGATACATTATAAATCAGCATAAGCTATATGTATTCTTATTATCAATTCCCTTTTCTGCTAGCAATATAAATTGGCATATGCTATATAGACTCTTATTACAACATTACCTTTTGATACTCTTTTCACATAACATCAGGCACTACCTATATCCACATCAAGTGACATTTATGATCAATGTGGAGATAAACCCCTATGTTGTTAGATGAGAGAAACATAAGCTGTCATCGTCTTAACGTGATCACAGGATCGAAGTATTGTAAATGCTTGTGTGCATCTAATGAACACTTGTATATGGAAGTCTATTCTGCAAGTCTCTTACCATAAAAAAAAACCGACCATGCAGTCATTTTCGGTATGCATTACGTTTGAAATTCTGAACTTGCAAGGTACACGTTCATGTTTTTACAATTTATCCGCTAGGACTTTTTCTTCATCATGCATTACTTCCCTTGTTAATTCCTTCACTTTCTTTACCTCTGTCCCAAAATTAGTACCCGTCTCGCAAGGCATGCTATATATGGACAGAGAGAGAGGCCCTCCCGATCTCTCTTATCCTATCAGCCCTTTGCCTCTCTCTTGTCAACGTGGTCAGTCCCCGAATAGAAGAGCCTGTATATCAGGCCCAAAAGTTGGTGTCCGTCCTACTCCTACACATACACACACGTATATATATACACACATACATCTCTCTCTCTCTCTCTCTCTCTCTCTCTCTCTCTCTCTCTCTCTCTCTCTATATATATATATATATATATATATATATATATATATATATATATAAAGAGAGAGAGAGATTACAAAGCATATTCGGACTGCCATTTCCTCACTGTTTCAAACGATTGTCATTTTCTTTACAGCGTAATTTGCGGCCTCGATAGGTTTCTGCTGCTGCTTCTGATTTGGTTCCTTCAAGGTGATGCCTAAATTTAACCGTGGTCTTCATACTTCAATCAAATTGGCTATTATTGATAACCAGCATTTTCTTTTGGTATTATATTGCTTTGTTTATTACTCTTGTTAAAAGCTTTTATTTTTTAGTGGACAAGAAACTAGCATTTGTGACATAGGTGTGGGACTATATCCTGTGGCATGTCATGCTGGAGACCACTGTTTTAAGTACAGCATCTTGAATCCTTTCTCTTTCTCTGGATCTTATCCCCCATCGACTATTAAGATTGATAAACATCAATGAACTTTTTGAAGGAAATGCCATTTCGTAATTGAATACAGGCCAGAGTAATAATTATACTTGTGTGCTAAGATTTGCTGTGATGAGGGTACATGAGGGTTTCACCCTCATATAGCCAGCCGGTCCCGAGCCCAGGTGAAGGGGCGGGTGGCATTAGGTAGTCTGGTAACACTTAGATTTTCTGTATGGATTCTAGAACGTACGTGCTCCCCTTACCATGGGGTAATGTTGCTTGTCGTTTGGTTATAGGATTCAGAATTGATGTTACCATGGGCTTATAATTTGGCGGAACATTGTGGCATGTACTCGTTGACCAGCTACAATAATTGAATAAGTCCGTAATGGCACAATCTCCTGGAGTTTTCCCCTTAAATATTGCCATTTGTGTTAGAACATGGAGCTGAAGCCAGGAGACATCCCCCGAAGAACTGGCTACCTGCATTTTGTGAGTCCAGAGCGTTGCTAAGTGGTTCAACGCCCTTAGTGCCCCTAAGTACTGCCTTTATTTCTCATTTTCTGTATGGAGCCGTTTTAAGCGCAAAGAAAATAGTGGAAATACACTACGAGAAAGAAAACTCAAGAGAATTAAAAGTAAAATTTTAATTCAGAGATTTCGCTCATACTTCAAAAATTAAAATTACACAATATTTATAGTATATTTATTGGCTTCGAAATATAAATGCTGCACATTTTTCTGAGTCATTCACTTTTTCCTATCACTTTTAGAAAAGCTAAAAGACATTTCTTAATTTCCTAAGGTGCTATTATGACCTGATTTACTGAACTTAACTAATAATATAGAAAACCTAAAAGATGCATCTTTAAAAAACAAAACCAGCTCATTATTTTCAGTGAGCATGGTTTATTAGGAATCTTTTCTCTCCAACAAGAGCTATTTGGACAAGCTGATCTTGCAGTTGAAAAAAGGTCGACAAGTGAATAAAACCAGATTTCGGATTTCTTTTTTTCAAAAGCCAACCTTAGAACTATTTCTTGAAGTTGACCATCAAGGTTTTGGACTTTTTTTTTCTTTTATCTAAAATAATGGACAAAATTCAGGCTCTCAGTGGGTCCTGAAATCCTTGGACACCAACTGCTTGTGGTATCACATTTGGACAAACAATTCGCAATAAAATTAACAATGCACGCGGATTGCATGTGAGACACTTGATTTAGAATTAAAGTTGCAAGATTGATATGATCGATGAGCAGGAAATGGAAATCCTTTCCAGTTGTTGATGTCCTGTATGTTGAACCCTTGACTCTTAGTCGGTCCCATATAGCCAGGGACCCATGTCTCCTTGTTCCATGTGAGTTGAGACAATCATATGTGGGAACAGGTCATAAGCTTATAATATTGCCAAGTCTAAATTAGAAACGTATGGTAGGGAGGCTTAGTTCTAGAAAAGATGTAAAGAGTTGTCAACGTACAAAGCTCATGTCTTGAATTGCGGAAGCGAAAAGGAACTTTCACGTTCCAGCTGTTCCATGTCGGTGGCCCCATCTGCTTGTCAAACGCGGATCACAATGTCGGGTCACGACCACGTGTTTTGCCTTACAACACAATAACCTTACGACTATGAAGATTGTTCGAAATGTTCCCACTGTTCCGCGAGTCAAACACGACTACGAATTCAAGACTTTCATTAGTGAGAGCTGTGGAAGGAAAGGAACTGAAGAACCTTGGGGGTGTTTGATTGAGAGACTAGGACTTTGAAACTGGAAAACCAGTTCCAGCAGCCCATCACTGGGGGTGAGCCATCGATGGGCCTCGTAATCTAATAAAAAACAGGGTCTACGTGCCGAGACCTATGTTTGATTACCAGATCCTCTGTCTTGGATCTGTTAATCAGACACCCCGCTAGAGAAAGTCTTCTAAGCACTGGCCGGTAGTGAAGTGCGCTAAGCCTTTACCTGATATTAACATTAAGCCAGCCTTTTTTTCCTGCACCGGGTGGAGTGGTCTAGAATGTGCAATAAGAGGACTTTCTAGGAGGTGATCATACTGATGCTATTCTTGCTTGTTGAGACACCTTTGGGGTTATCCTAAGCACCCGTTAATTAACAACGGGAAGAACAAGGAGGCAGATCCAAACTAGTTCCTTGGTAGTCAGTTTCGATGGCTCTATACCTTTAAATTTTCTCATTCTCGTTTTATGCCTGTGGTTTTCGCTCACACCGTCACGACATGCGAAAACTCATCATTCTTAATGAATCTTTTTCTTTTGTTCTCGATACATAAGGGGTTCACTCGCATCGTCATTGCGGCAAGGCAATAATTCACTCGAATGAGCAACATAACATTAACTCTACCCAACCCCAAAAGAGGACTTGGAGACAACGCGTCTGACAATACCAAGGTGAGCAACACGTGCTTGGAACTCAAATTGTGTGCGTTTAAGGAAAATCACCGAAAATAATGAGTTTCGCGCGATTTTCTCTATTTTGTGGTTCTCTAAATCTAAACTCTCTCTCTCTCTCTCTCTTTATATATATATATATATATAAGTGAAATGTTCAGCGCTTCGGGGTTAGATACTGATGGTGTTGATTTTGGAAAATCTTAATGCCAGCCAAAATATAAAATAGAAACTTAAACAGCACTCAGGGTGTTAGAACACCTGGCACGGTTTTGGACTTGAGTCGTATGGATCGCAAGTTTGACTCATTGTGCATGCATACGGGGCTTCAGCCTCCCATTGTAGCAAAAGTGAACTAAAAACAGATCCTGATAAAATGTTTCATCTCCAGGCACGGTTTTGGACTTGCGTCGTATAGATCTCAAGTTTGACTCATTGTGCATGCATACGGGGCTTCAGCCTCCCATTGTAGCAAAAGTGAACTAAAAACAGATCCTGATAAAATGTTTCATCTCATGCACACTCTTTTGTATTCACTTAATTTATGTAGATATTTTCTGTTAAGGTCAAGGGAAATAACAACTGTTCAGTTGTTCTAAATATCTAATGGCTTTCTTCTTTTAAGGACAATATCTTTAGGGCGTTCTCGCCTAGCGATGCGCTGTAGAGTTCGAATGCAGTGATAAGTAAGTAAGGCTCACTACATTTTCGCCCGAATGTAGTGAATCAATTGCAGAGAGGGTTCCCACATCATGAATGAGTGTTGATAAAGAAGTTAGTCCCGCTACATTGCTGCCCGAATGTAATGAATAAATATAGACAGGGTCTCCGCATTTTCAATATGGACTATTGTGAGGAGTAAGGAAGCTAGTCTTAGATAATAAGATTAGTATTAGTTCTTTGAATATGAGAACATTGTCCGGCGAGCTAATGGAGGTGGTAGATACTATGATTTGGAGAAAGATTCATATTCTATGTTTACAAGAGACAAAATGGGTTAGAGAGCAAAGGAGATAGAGGATATAGGTTTTAAATTATGGTACTCAGGTAAAGAAAAGGCTTGAAACAGAGTTGGTATTATCATAAATAAAGATTTAAAAGATAGTGTAGTAGACATACCACGATATGGTGACCGAATCATGACGTTGAAATTAGTGTTAGGAGCAAAGGTTTTGAATATAGTTTGTGCTTACGCACCCCAAGTAGGACTAGAAGATAGTATAAAGACAACTTTTGGGAAGAGTTAGATAAGGTGATTCAAAAGATTTCACAAAAGGAGATGATTTGTTTAGGAGGAGACTTAAATGGACATGTTGGCAAAGAGGCATTAGGATATCAAGAGATTTATGAAAACTTTGGTTTTGGGGATATAAATGAGGAAGGTAGGGAGATTTTAAATTTTGCTATGGCATTTGATCTCTTTATAGTCAATAGACTCAATACAATCTTTAAAAAACGAGATGAACATTTAATTACTTATAAGAGTGGCTTATCAGAAACACAAATTGATTACTTTATTTATAAAAAAAAGATAGAGCATGTTGTAAAGATTGGAAGGTAATTCCAGGAAAAAGCTTAACCACCCATCATCGACTTTTAGTTATAAATTTACAAATAAAAAAATGGACAAAAAAGAAAAGAGTGCATCGAGTTATTCGGATTAAATTTTGGAACCTCAAAACCGAGAAAAAAGATATATTTAAACAAAAAGTCCTTCAAAGAGATGCTTGGAATTATGTTGGTACACCTTGTGATATGTGGAACAATATAGCTATAAATATTAGAAAAGTGGCAAAAGATGTGTTAGGTGAATCTAGGGAGGTGTATGGGCACAAAAAGAAGCTTGGTGGTGGAGTGAAGTAGTGCAAAATAAAATCAAGGTAAAGAAGGCATGCTACAAATTACATTATATTAAGAAAACTAGTGAAACTTTAGAGGCTTATAAGAAAGTAAAAAAAGAAAAGAAAAATGTTGTTAGTGAAGCAAAAGCTAAAATTTGTGAGGATTTATATATAAAAAAAAAAACTCAACTCAAAAGAGGGTGAATGAGATATTTTTAAGATAGCTAGGGCTAGAGATAAGAGAACTAAAAATCTTAATTATGTTAAATGCATCAAAGACGATGACGACAAAATTCTAGTGGCAAATGATGATATAAGAAATAGATGAAAAAACTATTTTTATAAGTTTTTTAGTGAAAATAAGGATATTAGTTTTAACTTAGGATAGTTAGCCAAATCAAAAAAGTATATAAATCAACAATTTCTAATAACGTATTCAAAATAATGAAGTCAAAGAGGCTCTTAAACATATGAAGGGTGGTAAATCAATATGACCAGACAATATTCATATAGAAATTTGGAAAATCGTAAGAGAAAGAGGAATCACTTGGCTCACAAGACTATTTAATGAAATTTGGAGAAACCCAAAGATGTCCAAGGAATGGAGAACGAGTACACTTATACCTATATATAAGAACAAAGTAGACATTCAGAATTGTGTGAATTATCAGGATATCAAGTTAATGAGTCATACTATGAAATTGTGGGAAAGAATTATCGAACGTAGGTTAAGACAAGTATCGAGTACAACACATAACCAATTCAGATTCATGCCCGGTAGATCTATTATTGAAGTAATTCACTTATTTAGACATTTTATAAAACATTTTACAACAAAAAAACCCTTCACATGATATTTATTGATATAGAAAAGCCTTATGATATGATGCCAAGAGATGTTATTTAGAGAACCTTGGAAAAAAGAGGTATACAATTTACATAAATAAACCTTATAAGAGACATGTGCGATGGTACAAAAACATGTGTGAGGACTGATGAAGGAATGATGGACTTCTTTGAAGTTAATATTGGGTTACATCAAGGTTCAACTTTAAGTCCATACTTATTTATAATGGTGATTGATGAGTTAACAAAATATATTCAAGATGAAGTACGTTAGTGTATGTTATTTGCAGATGACATTGTGTTCGTAGAGGAGTTTAAGGAAAAAGTTAATAAAAAATTAAAACTGTGGAGAGAAACATTAGGAAGTAAAGGCTTCCAAGTTAGTAGAACAAAGGCAAAATATATGGAATTTAAGTTTGATCATTTGGTTACTTTAGAGGACATAAAAATTAAAATTGACACACATTGCAACCCTCAAAAGAAAAATTTTAAATACCTAGAGTCAATTTTTCATAGTGATGGAAGAATTGATGGAGATGTTACACATAGAATTAATGCTAATTAGTTAAAATGAAGAGGAGCATCAAGTATTCTTTGTGATAAGAAGATATCATTAAAGTTAAAAGATAAATATTATAGAGCAACAATTAGACCTGTCATGTTTTATGGTTTCGAGTGTTGGGCAGTTAATCATCAACATGTACAAAAGATGTCTGTGACAAAAATGAGATGTTGAGACGGATGAGTGGTCATATAAGAAAAGACCGTATACATAATGAGGTTATTAGAAATAAATCATGTGTGATATCAATAGAGGATAAAATGAGAGAATATCGTTTAAGGTGGTTTGGACATAAAGAAAGAATATCAAAAGATTAACTTATGAGAATGTGTGAAAAACTAGATTTTGATAGTATTAAAAGAGGTAGAGGACGACAACAAAAGTGTTGGAAAGAAACAATAAAGAATTATCTAGCTTATTGTGAGTTAATTGCTAACATGGTACATGATAGGGCTATGTGAAAACTACGGGAAAAGGTTTAGTTATTGTTGTTGTTTTTGTTGTAGTTGTAGAGATTGCAAAATTGATCCAACTCATGCAACCCAAACCCAATCTGACGTGATCAGGTTTAGGTTCCAGTGTGCAGGTAAGATACCTCAACTTGATGCCTGACCTCTCACTCTCTCTCTCTCTAAAACAAACACCAAACCCATATCCTTTGTTATTTGAATGGCGGACCCCAGCCAGCCAGCCACAGGAAACCACGGAGTCACGGACCCATTAGATTTTCTACTGGGACCCTCCGCCGCCACTAGGGGCTCCAGACTCCGTCAAAGTTTGGCGGGTCGCTAGCGCTATCTTTGTCTTCTATCATAACCAAACCAACTGAAGACCTGCCCACTCAAGAAAACCGCTAATGACGAAGATGCCCTTCTTGTTGAACTCTGCACCCGTTGATCTAAAAGATTTCTCTTCTTTGATTTTCCATCAACCGAACCAAGGGTTTCGTACCCAAGTAAATCCAACCGTGGTTTCTTTGAGGTGTGGATTTATTCAACAATAGTTCAATACACACACACATATCAATTATCATATACTATCTAATTTAAATGGACCAAATAAAAGTTTAATGTGGATATGGGTCCATTGACATCTTATAAGAATCAAAAACAATTATGCGAAAGTCAATTAGGTGGTTGCTCTAACCTATGATAAGGTTGGATCAGAAAACCACATTAGCCTCTTAATTTATAAATAGAGACGTTATGCTCTTCCAGCCATATGAATAATATTCCTCCTTAAGGTTTCCATTGCTTAGTGAAAACTAGGGTTTGAGAGCTTCCACCTCTCCTACAAATTTAGCATATCGGCTTGGAAGACCTTAAACACAATATTGAATTCTGCATTTGATTGCGTTTATGTTTATGCATTCTCCTAATCGATTTAGCATGTCTGATGTCTATGGATTTACTTCTGACATGGTTGTATGATTTCTTAGGCCATCTTTTGACATATTAGCACATTTAACCTTAAAGTAGTTTTTTCTTCTAACACTTTCAAGGCGTGCAATTTGCTTTAAGGATTCCTCATCTAATATCTCACATCTTTTCATCATAGTGCCATCTAACCATCTATCTAGATGTCTGTCACATGTCAAATTATCTCCGATAATCTTATTATAAATAGGCTCCTTTTGGTGCAAACTGTACATTCATCTCAACATATTCACTTCTACCCACTATATCTTTTTTTGTTTGTTACAATGGGAGGTCAAAGCCTTGTATCCAGCAGGAGTCGAACTCCTGCCACGACGGTAACTTCCAATGTACACTGCCGTTGGGCCATCACTCTGGATACCACTATATCTTTTATTTGATTTATTTCTCAACAGCCCAACATTGCTGTCCTTCTTTGTAATATATAGTTTTGAAATACAATATAAACAACAACAACACAACAACAACAACTAAGCCTTTTCCCATACTAGACGGGGTCGGCTACATGGATTCTTTGTTTCCACAGATCTCTATCGTGTGCCATGTTAGCAGTTAACTCCCAATAAGCTAGATCATTCTTTATTGTTTCTTTCCAACACTTTTGTGGTCGTCCTCTACCTCTTTTAATACTTTCCAAATTTAGGTTTTCTAACCTTCTGAAAGGTTCTTCTTTTGATCTTCTTTCTATATGTCCAAACCATCTTAAACGATGTTCTCTCATTTTATCCTCTATTGGTGTCACTCCTAATTTGTTTCTAATAACCTCATTATGTATACGGTCTTTTCTTATATGACCACTCATCCATCTCAACATCTTCATTTCTGTCACAGACATCTTGAAATACAATATAAAGCCTAAGCTAAACCCATGAGAAGTGTAACGATCGCTAGGATACGTGCGCCATTTTCTAAATAGACGAGTACGTTGATGGTCACGAAAAGTCCAAATCCTACTTAAAGCGTGTCTCCGTCGTCTTCCTTGACCGTTGGGGGCTACTGACTTCCAGGGTCTTTCCGCCACCCTCCGTGTTACCGCCATCGCTCGCTTACTTCGTTCTTATCTCAAATATATACCGAATTCAAGAACATTCAACGAATTTCTTCTACTCCGACGCGATTAGGGTTTTCAGTTCCATTTCTCTTGATCGATTACTCTTAGGAGGAAGCGGCAAACGTTTCGAATTAGAATTTCCGTGCACTCCCTTCAAATCCCTGAAGGCGCATTTTCCTCCTCTTGATTTCTCCTGGTGGGTTGGCCAATTGGCCACAGTGTTCGTCTGGTAGATGGCATTCTGCGGCGAGAGCGACAACATTTCGTTCTGGAAGGGCGTTATCGACAGGAAGAGAGAGTGGATTTACGTTTCGGCTCATATGGGAGCGTCGGATTACTATGGAAGAGAGCCGGCCTCTGTTGACTTGGGCTGCCGCCGGTTTTGGGGTCGTCGACAGGCTGATGTGTGGAACGGACTGGAATCGGGTGGTGGCAGAGGGTTCAGCCTTGAGGAAGAGCATGACCTGGCTCTCATGGTGAGGGAGTTCGTTGAGAGTGGGAGTGACGGTGCCGAGTTTCGCAGAGATATCGACTCCGAGTGGCTCGACCTCTCAAAGTGTGCTAAGAGGATCCACGTGAGTCCTCCTAAACCCCTCTTCATGAGTTTCGATTAATTTTTTGTGTGGTTTCCCTGTTTGTTATAGTTCTGTGTCTGAAACTTTAAAGCATTCATTTCATGGCTTTCTAAACTTTCTTTTTCAGAATCTGGTCTTTGATCTTATCGCCCTATGAATGTCGTTTCCATAATCTGTTTGTGGGTATGATGGATAATCTTAGTGGTTTATCTTTCTATTAATAATTACGATTTGAATTCCTGAATTACAACCATTGCGACCCCTGTGGTTCTCTCTCTCTCTCTGAATTCTTTTCTTATAATGTTAAAAAAAAATTCGCTGAAAAGTCTTGTAAAGAAACCATAAAACATGATTTGTTTCTAGGCACTATTGGTGCGAAGGGTCTCTCTTGCTTAGCGACAGGAATATTTGCAAAAGAGCTCGGGAGCGTAGCTCGGGAGCGTGGCTCGGCCCGGCCTCTCAAATGTAGTAGATGCAGTCTCTTACTACTATCTCTTCTCTTGCAATTTTCGCGTTAAGGGTGGGCAGGAGAAAATTTGATCAGTTGATTGAGCTTCCATCCTCAGCTTTCTGCCAAACCAAAGAAAGCTTTGTGAATCCTATACAGGATAGATGAGAATAGTAAACACGTGCATGCGTGCATAGGATAAAGGCTTCGTTATAGTTTGGACGTTAAGAAATTCTGTCGTCTCTCTCAGTGGAAAAATTATTCATGAATTGAATGGGATGCTTCTGTTTGTGATCTTTGTTACTGATGAAATTATTTTGCCATAATGTTGTATCCTTGCAGTCCTTGAGGCATTCGGCTGATCAATCTGAGGAGGATTTGTTAGAAGCAATCTATTCTCTTGTTCTGTCTGTTGGTGAGATAGATAGGCAGTATGTGAAAGCTCTCCCCTGCAACAGCAGATGCATCAATTTGTCACTTGTTAAGCTTTTGATGCTTGCTGGTTATGATGCGGGAATTTGCGTTTCCAAATGGCCGGGTTCTAAAAATGTCCCTGGAGGTAAAACTCATGGATTATCTTTGTTTTCCTTCAGAATGATATATGTTTTGATTCACAGCATTCTTCGAAAATTTTCAGGTTCTCATGAATATATTGATGTGGTTTCAAGTGGAAAATATGAACGAGTAATCATAGATATCAATTTTCGCAGCCATTTCGAGATAGCACGATCCGTTCCATCATACAGCGCAATGTTGAACACTCTCCCTGTGATTTACGTTGGTACCTTCTCCAAATTGAAACAAATCCTCAAGATCATGGTTCAAGCTGCAAAGTCCTCGATGCAGCAGAATTCCATGCCTTTTCCACCATGGAGATCTCTTGCTTATCTTCAGTCGAAGTGGCAATCTACATACGAGAGAATACCCAATCCTGAAGACCATCATTCTAGCAGTTCATGCTTGAATCACCATGAGTGTGCTGAGCATCTGAGGCGTCTCAAAAGGTACTGCAATTCAAGGCTGCGGTAGAACGTCTTTCCAAGATAGTTGTCAATGGCGGCAGTTAGGAAACCTTGAATTGGTGACTGGGGTAATCAATCCCTTTTTATTTTTTGTTATGAACATACAGAAAGAGAGTTTTCCTTTGGTTTTCTATTTGTTGAAAGTGGTCGGTGGGGGAGTTTTCACTGACGAATAACCCCTTATGCTAATAAGCCATGGTGGCGGTGAGTTAGATACCTGCATTGCTCTTCCCTTAAATCAACGGGGAAGCTATATTGGAGAAGTTGCCCCCTTTCTTTGTCATCTTACTTTGGCTTGTTCAAAAGTTGCTAGTTGAAACTTTCACTCGATTCTTCTGGGAATGTGTTTCTTATACCAAGAAAAGATTTTCCATGGGTTCTTTTCTTGTATTTGCTGTCTGTATGATTCAGTGTAACATGTTGATCTGTTCTATTTCTCATGATACTGGAATGTGTCTTTTATACTCTTTTTGGAGTAACACACGCCCATACTTTCCTGTTCTCTTCTTTAACCTATGTTTCAATGTGCTATTACAATGTGAATATTCTGGCTATCCATGTTGCTACTCATCGACAAGGTTCTCACGAGGAGGAGACCGAAGTAGGAACCCTGGGAACAAGCAATCAACGTGAATTGTTGGCCCCGCAACTCAAACATAAGCCTTTGTAGTAAACATGCAAATATTTTTCTTTGACCGAATTACTTCAAGGAAAGTAATCCTTTTTTTTTTGCCAATTTGAGGTTTGCCATACTTCCCACCAAAGGTGCACGACCTAGCTGTTGAACTTTGGGCCTTCTCCTGAAAGGTTTACTGGAATCTAACCAGAGTCTGGGTGTGGAACTCGGGGCTTTTGACACTGAAGATTCTCTTATGTGAAACCTCTAGCCAGGATTGTAAATGTCACAACAAAATAAAGGCTTTCTGCAGAATTCCTACATGTATTTATGAGATCGAGTATGAACTCTGTTTTACCCGATACTTTATATGATACATGAAGCAGCCTGCATTATATTGTTGGTAAGCAAAAGCATATCGACGTTACCCATGAGATAGTGGTCACTTAAGCAGCATTCTTTGTACCTGTTACCTGCATAGGTAGCGTCCTTCCGCCGAAGCCCCGAGTTCAACTAGCTATAGAAGGAAGAGCAGAGAGTAGGATGCGACTCCTGTATGTGTTTGTTTTTCCTGAGAGCACTGCTATATTTATTTTAACGCGAGTTTCTTGGGGCCCGTCTTTCTAATCTAATGGAAGGGAGACCACCACAAGGCCGGACTGCAAATCGAGCATGCCATTCAAGGCTCACCCGAACGAAGTCAGCCGGACCCCAGTTGAAACTTGAAAATAGTATAAAAAAGGTTTTTAAGCCACTCTTAATATGTTGGATATAACTGAAATTTACCTATACTGAGATGACTGACATAAACACAAATATCACGAGAAATTTTTAAATATTCGTATTGTGTTAAAATGTCACAAATACAAAATATACTGATTAGTGTTTGCAAAAGGAAAAGGAGTTTAAGTAGCGAAGAATGTCTTATTAGACGAGAAAACCCATTAAATTTATATTTGTAATAATAAGAACGAGTTCTTAAATTTAAAACAATGTTACAGAAACACATAATCGTTTTCAAAATATTGCTCAACTGAACAAAATCTAGAAACTTGTAAATTGGCAAACCGCTTTTCACTTTCATTTGAAGTTTTTTTTTAAGTTTGTGACAAAAACAACGATATTTGGTAAACAGATTGCAGCAGAAGATTTTATGGTATAATTTAAGGAATCAAGGAAACCCCATTTCAAACCCCAGATAAGGATTTTCATCAATTTATTAACTCTTCCCACCGGAACAAGATTTCTCATCGCCACCATTTGTACATTGAATATACAGGAGGCATCTGAAAAAACATTTATGAAATCAAACACCAAACAACGCACAACTAAAACCTCACTTTTAGTCGTTCTCATCTTCAGGCAGTCCAGACTCGTCGCCAATGCCTTCCAGTAATGCATCAACATCCTCACCCAATTCAGTCAGCCTTGCACTGAGCCTCTCCACTTTGCTTTGCTCCTGACCCAAACACACAAGCAAGTCATTGAGTTCAGTCTCACTCTCCTTCTGAGCTTCCTCCCGCGCCTCAGCGCGAACCGCTTCTATGTTAGGCAGCTGATGCCCCTTACCACCTCTCAGTGCCCTCACTTCAGTATCCAATTGGAAATTGACCTGCTCTAAGCTGTTATATGCACCAGAGAGGCTTTTAAGATCGGATTCAACCTTTGCAACCATCTGCTTGTACATTGACGCTTCAGATTCAAATTTGGCCTTCTCTGCAGCAAGCATTTCAGTACGGCGCTGCGATTCTATAATTTCCCGTTGGAGGTTCTCCGCCTGCACTCTATCTCGAAATCCTTTCATATCAGAAGTAGATCCAGTTGTCAAACCCTCGCTGCCTGGATTCGTCTTTGCCAAGTCCTCAGCCAAAGCAGCATTGCGCGCAAGAAGATCCTTCAGAAGTGCGAGTAATCGTTAGTCAAGTTTTACTCCAACTTATTGAATTAATTTTTACCCGAAGGCATACTTTCTCCAGAACCCTACTAAACCCATTTCAATAAACAGGACCAAGTGTCCAAAAAAAAGATAAAGAGTTGACAAATTGCATATGCACTGAATATGCTCCCCAATATCCTTACCCCAAGCGAACGCTCCTTAATTGTTAGAAATGACCTCTCTCACACACAAACACAAACTCACATACTGACCATATTCCTCTGAGAGGTAGGGAGAAGGAAACAGATATGCCAGCCAAGTATCATATAGCACGTACCTGCATTTCGCTGCATTGCTTCTCCACAAATGACTTAAGCCGTGCTATGTAATCTTTATCATTTTCATTGACCTTTTGCTCCAAAAGTGCTGGGACAATCGCCACCTTATTTTTTGGGTGGCTGAAGATGTCGACGATGCTTTCCCTTATGGTTGGTTCCAACTGTTTCACAAAATTGACAAATGCCGGATCAAACACCATATACAAATATGGATGATCAAGCTTCGAGGTGTCAGCACTCTCTCTGCTACGGCCTTCATCTGAAATCTCATTACCACCAACAGTCTCTGGAATCGTAGATCGGGCAAGTGGTTTAGATAACCGTATCTTAGATGCTGCAGAGACAAATATGGAGCTTTTCTTCAGTTCCTCGAACTTTAGAAAATATGCAGTAAGCCCACTCCTTTGGGTAATGGCGTCAACCACCATGAATGCATCCTTACTCCCATCACCAGATTTATTATATATCACACACTCACCCAGAAGTATGGCCGCCAACCCACTAACAAAGATGCTCGTAGAGGGGCTTGAAACGAGTTCAATCAGATATGTGAGATGTGTAGGAGAAGAAAGAAAACAGAGGACTGCACTAGGGCAATCAGCTAACCATATAACCAATAACCGTAAAACAATTGCCTGGATGTATACATCTCTGCCATAAATAACTTGCTCAACATCTTTGTTTTTTATGGAAGAAGAAAGGGCCAAATATTTGATGATCCGATGCATAAGTGGCTCTGACGCTACTAGTGATGGAGCTGAAGTTTCAAATTCAATCCGCAAAACCTGTGTAATGTATTCAAGCATATTTTGAGTGGAGAACGTGCCAATCTAAGATTCATTTACAGCAGATTAATACCATGCCAGAAGAAGATGTTACATATTGTCAAATTGGAAACAATAGGACTTTTAGTTCTTCAACATGATCCCAGCATTGTCTTATGATGTTAATAAAATATAATAGGCACTTAACAACAAGCAAGCCTCTTCCGTGACTGAAACGACACTATGATTGGGAAAATAAATCATTGTAGGCCATCTTGGACTAGAATGAAAGTGATAAGCTTACACTCATTAACCATAATTGAAACATTTAGATCTAAGTGCAATCCACATAAAGAGCAGTAAAAAGGATAATTCCAATTTGAATCCCCCTTTTCGTCCCTGGATCCAATTAATTTGATCAGACTCACAACCATGACTTTCTATGGAGACCTTAGGGTTCCTAAAATAGTAACATCAAGCTTCCTGAAGAACAAACCCAAAACTTTCTAAAACCAATATGAATCCAACTTACGACAGTTGAAAGATCATGATGATCACAAACTACAGACCAACAACAATCAAAGCAGTCCGCTTCAGTGAGCAAATTCAACAAAGTCCTTCAAGCAATAGAGGTCATTTGGAAACAAAAGAGCAGCCATACAATTCAATACACTTCTCTAATTTAAAGCACCTTTTTCCTCATTCAAACAGAACTTCCGTAAACAAATCCTCACCCCACCAAGCTACTTGCGTTGAACCAGAACTTTAACCCAACTAATCAGCATGTACATACTCACAATGGTGCTTTTCTTTTCAGAGCACGGGCTCAAAATATATCTCCATAGCCACATTGAAACAAAATGAACAGTTAGACCCATCAATTCAATTTGCATACAAATGTGCTTCCCTTCCTTTGTTAACCAAAGACCTCTCTAGCAGCCTCTTCAACTAAAATGACCACATCCTAGTTTTAATATCAGATAAACGTTAGCAGGGTGAAACAATCCACTTACTACATAAATCTGTTTTTGCACTAAAAACTGTCGAAGCAGCCACTTTGACTAAAACGACCACATCATGACTCAAAGTTTCAATATCAGATAACCCAACAATGCAGCCCTTATTGAACTACCCATTCCTTGCACTGCAGATTATCTTTTCAGTTGTCACACATTGTCTCTGAACTAAAGACAATTGCAAAAACCACTTTAGCTAAAATGAACACATGGTACTCTATCAAGAGAATGCAGCTCTTATTGGACACATACCCGTTCCTTGCATTGCAAATTATCTTTCAGAATATGAGAAAGAACACAAGCAGCCTTACAACATGCCTGCATTAGATGAAAAGTTAAGGTCAGCACAATAACTTTTTCTTTTTTAGCGAAAAAAGGACTTCAGTTAGAATGACAAAAACGGTATGCATAAGCAAGCAGGAAAGGGAGAAGAAACGAGCAGCAAAAGTTAGATGCAACTTTAAAACCAAATGTTCTTCTTGTTTGAAGTCATTAAAAAGTTTTGACTAGAAGAAAGAGAAGACAAACCTATTATGCACTTAATAATAATAGACATCCATTTATTAGAAATTTCTGCCTTCAAGGGGATTAAGATCTAGATGATAAGCTCAACCCCCTCCAAGTACAATTACAGAACCGCGCTAGCTATCAAACTTATGACCTGTCAATCGACATTCATAACCCCTACCAAACAAGAAGCTTGAAAAAATTCAGCGAAGTATTAGGGATTCAAGACACGCTTTGTCCAGCAGTATAGTCTATGAGATGAAAAGGGTGTGTAGTGAATGTTCAACATATTTAGCTTAACAGGCAGCCGTTGACCGACAGAATATGAAATATATAAAGCATTGTATATTTCAGAAACACGATGCAAGTGAAAATAATCTTTGTTAAATCCTCACCTCAAGATCAGTTTCAGATTCACAAACTGTGAGACCATGTAGAAGGATCCTGTTCAGAAAAAAGAGAAAATGTGTTAACAAATGACCAGACCAAGCAGAATTTGGTCATGAAATGTAATATTCAGAATTCTCATCGAACTATAAGTCAGAAAATGGTTCTGCAAAGGAGACCCACAGTAAAAGACTCAATACATGACATGACTTGTCACCTTAAAGTGCATCGCCAATGAACGCATACTTGGACAAAACTAAGGTTGTGTATAGCTCAAACACAAAATCAGGGCCGGTCATGGTCTCTAATTAGTAATTACTACATTAAGGAAAGTAGCACTGACCTGCCAAATGGAAGGTGAGCATCCCTATCAAGTGTTCCATGGGCAAAGAATGACGGTTGAGGCGTCATTGTAGATGCTAATATTGCTTGACCATCTGGATTCCTCTACTTCAAGCAAGCAGAAATAAGCCATATTATACATCTAGAAGTTAACTCTCCATGTTTCCAATTTAGCTCTATCACGAGATCACATATAAAGTAGAAAGATTTTGAAAGGAAATAAAAATAACAGGATGATTTTCATCGAGACTCAGTTGCTTTATGTGAAGCACCTATACGCACATCTACATGAAAATGAGATAATCTTTGAATATACTAAACACACCATAACTTATGAGCAAAGAATGACCTTGAGAGAGTGAAAGAAAACTTAATTACAAGAGAACTGAAAAGAAGCAGTGTCTCCTCAATAATGCAAGCCATGAACGCCAAAATGGTAGTTTTGTGAGCAAGGTATGAAAAACCAGAGAGATGATATTCGCCTAAACTCTTAGCATCAAAGTTCAAATCTTGATCTGACATGCTTACCCTTGAGTACGTAAAAGATTCAAATGGTACCTAAGAACCCCAGCATGTCAGATCTAGACAGGTAATAACATTTTAGAAGATAAACAAACCCAATAACTAACCATGAATGGGACTACCACACATGAAAGCACCAACATTTTATGTCACCTATAACCAAATCCTGGCAGTAAATGAAAATAGTATTGAGCATTTGATCACGAGACATACCTCACAGAAACATTTCAGGACATGGTCAGCTGAAATTGATTCTTGAACATCAGATGAATGTAAAGTGATCTGAAGAATGGCGTTCAATGCAGGCTCTTCATGTGAGTCCTCACCAATCAGTTTAGCAGCAACTTGGTCAAGATTTTGGGGGTTCCTAGCAATCAAATCACCAATACATTGCAGTGCCTGAAGAACAAAAGGGTATACTTATCCAAACATTCCTTCAGATTAAGGAGAAAAGAGGAACATAATTCTTTAATTAACAGACTAGACCAGGATAACAGAAGAAGACTGATGAAATGAGATGAACCTTTTTTATTCAAATAATAAATACAGTGCCCTTGAAAAGATAGGGAATTCAGGTTGAAAACAAAGCAGCCTCCCTCAGCTGGTAAGTTTTCAAAGACACAAACTAGTCTAGTATGTACAATATGCAGAACCCAGTACTAAGGATGCTGCAGATTGCGGAACATCAAAGCAGACGAAAAGCATAATGCATCTTTTTCACGTTTCAGCAATTCAAAGCATAATAAGCATGCCACCTTACCAGAGGCAATATATGAAACCTTGGCGGAAAGCACACACTGGAACCAATGATGTATTCATGCTTATTAGTCACCATTATCCGTTACATAACCACTTGCAGACATGGATATAGTTTTCCAACCATGGGGTGTTAAGATTAATCCATAGTTTCATACCTCTTCACATTTCAAATATGACATAAAGCACAAGACCGGAAAGCACAGAGGTTCGAACCATTCAAATAGACTGTGATTCTGACATAGTTCTGTCCAATAGCTTAACCATACTTTTGGTACGATGGCCAATAGACAGACTTGATCTAATATCTGGTAAAAGTGCCTTTCTGTTGGATAGAGTTCAGGTCCAGTTGGCATCAGATCAATTGGAAGCAAGACCAGCACATCCAGGTCGGCCTCCATCAAGTGGTAAAAGTGTATTTCTGTTGGAAGAGTGCATATTACCCGAACACCAAAAGTCTGCAACAGCTGAACATTTGTTCTGTGTTCAACAAAGAGTTGATGCAGATCCCGTTACAATGAAAACAAAGGTTCCTTTCCAGGTAATAGTTGGAAGTGGTTTTGTGACAAATTCAGATTAGTTGCATATTTTGAGTCAAGTAGCTCCAACTCCAGACCATGGTAAATCCACACTGTCCTTATATGCATGAAATCAAAGTAGAGACTGTTGGAGTCGAGACAAGTGTTCATGAGCAGAGGCTGTTAGGTAGATCAAGTAGGCAATCTCGCACTGAGAATAGCCTCCTCATACCAAGCACCTCTTTGCTTGTTTGGTAAGATGGAAACTAGTTGCCCCTAAAAGGATTCTATGAATTTAGACAAATTTTGCTAAGATTGAAAAGGAATGAAAAGAATGCATACTTCTTCTAATCCTATGCATCTAGTCTTGAAGAAAATTGCAGTTTTTTTTGGTTAATTTTCTAAGAAAATTATTAAAATCATATCTTAGATTGACAAACAAAGCATTCACGTGTCATTTTAGGAATGGTGAGAGATTGGACACATTTCTATCGTGGGAAAAAAGTTATAATAAAGGATTCAACAAAATGTTGAGTTCCAACAATACAACCATGAGAAAAAACAAAGAACAGTTACATCATACATGTTCAAGACACCTTTCATCTGGGAACCTAAGAACTTTTTTTGTTACAAAAGGAGAAAATTTTTACAATTTCTACCGGTGGACTTCCTACAAAGTGCCCCCAGACTGGGTTGTTGTTGGTCTCATTCCTCGAAGTTACGTTGTTCCACTCCGTCCATATATTTGAGCCAGGTTGTATGTAGCCAACATAACCAAAGCTAGTGCTAACACTTCTATAAACAACAAAGTTGGGCGCAGCAATAGGTCATGCACAGAACTTTCTGGTCTGACTTGCAAAAATGTTGACTCAAGAGCTATGTTGCACGAGTATGCCCATAAGGGCGATGTACTTGTATCCGGTATGTACCAGGTACTAGTACGCATATTGGTACTTCAGGTAAATATTGATACCACAAATGATGAACAAGTACACATAGACGCGTATTGATACGCGTACCCAATATGGGTACAACATGTTCCCGTATAGGGTACATAATGGATCGGGTTGACCCATATGGATATGGGTTGCCCAATCCAAATCTCATGTTTAAATCCCTAGTTATACAGGTCATGTGTACCCTCTCTATGTTCTATTTGGCCCATCACCGGTGATCGTGAGCGAGTGACGGACGACGGTATTGGCCCAACGAGCAATGGATGACAGACATCGGCAATTCGGGAACCTAAAGAAGTTAGGTATCTGTATTAGTACATTGATTGTTGTATTAGTTTAGGTATTGATGTTTTTTTTAGGTACCCGTATTAGTTTTGTGTTGAAATTAGTTTCTTTCAAATTCTTCCTTTCATTGCATGGATTTGCTTTTTCTTCTCGGTTCTGTTTAGTTTCTTTTGTTCGCTGTTGTGAATCTGCAAACTATATGTTTGATGAAATGCTTCAATAAGATATCAAAATCTATTTAGTGAGAATTGGAGTTCCTATTTGTTTTGTTTTTCTTTTGCTTTTGTTTTGTTATGTTTGTACACTTATACATTATACCCATATATAAGAACAAGGGAGACATTCAGAATTATGTGAATTATCGAGGTATCAAGTTAATGAGCCATACTTAATGAGCCATACTATGAAATTATGAGAAAGAATTATCGAGTACACCACATAACCAATTTGGATTCATGCCCAATAGATCTACTATTGAAGCAATTCACCTATTTAGATGTTTTATGAAACATTTTACAACAAAAAAACCTTCACATGATATTTATTGATATAGAAAAAATTTATGATAGGATGCCAAGAGATGTTCTTAGAGAACCTTGGAAAAAAGAGGTATACCATTGACATATATAAATCTTATAAGAGACGTACGATAGTGCAAAAACATGTATAAGGACTCACAAAGGAATGACAAACTCCTTTGAAGTTAATATTGGGTTACATCAGGGATCAATAAGTCTATATTTATTTATATTGGTCATTAATGAGTTAACAAAACATATTCAAGATGAAGTACCTTGGTGTATGTTATTTATATATGATATTGTGTTAGTGGATGAGTTTAAGGAAAAAGTTAATAGAAAATTGGAACTATGGAGTGAAACATCATAAAGTAAAAGCTTCTGACTCAGTTGAACAAAGACAGAATATATGGAATGTAAGTTTGATCATTTGGGTACTTTAGAGGACATAGAAATTAAGATTGACACACATTGCATCCCTCACAAGGAAAGTTTTAAATACCCAAGGTCAATTTTTAAAGTCATGGAAAGATTGATGGAGATGTTATTTATAAAATTAATGCCGATAGGTTAAAATGGAAAGGAACATCAAGGATTTTGTGTGATAAGAAGATATCATTGAAGTTGAAAGGTAAATATTATAGAGCAGCAATTAGACCTGCTATGCTTTATTGTTTTGACTTCCAAGTGTTGAGCAGTCAATCATAACATGTGCAAAAAATGTTTGTAGCATAAATGAAGATGTTGAGATGGATTAGCGATCACACAAGGAAAGACCATATACATAATGAGGTTATTAGAAGCAAATTGAGAGTAACACCAATACAGGATAAAATGAAGAAAAATCATTTAAGATGGTTTGTAGATATACAAAAACAACCCAAGGATGCTCTCGTAAGAAGATATGAAAAACTAGATTTTAAAAGTCTTAAAAGAGGTAGAGGATGACCACAAAAGTGTTGGAAAGAAACAATAAAGAATGATCTAGCTTATTGTGAGTAAACTGCTAACATAGCACATGATAGGGCTATGTGGAAACAAAGAATCTAGTAGTTGACCCCATCTGGTATCGGAAAAGGTTTAGTTGTTGTTGTTCGTTTTGTTATGTTTGATGAAATTTTTTCAAGGTCTCTGTTTGTTTGAGATATAAGTTAAAAGATAAGATGAAGACTAATTCAAAACTTTACCAACTTTTTCCTTTGAGAAGTAGCATGCCTACGACTATATCTGCCGCTAGGTACTTGGTTCAATCCATATTGAACTTTTATGGTTCATCCTACAATAGTAGCTGGAACAAGCTATTGTTGAGTCCTATTTGTTACCTTATCATCTTCTTCATTGGAACTTGCTATGGTTCGCCTACCCTAAAATTTTCTTTTCATTATGAAAACTTGAATCTCAATTGATGTGAATTTTTTTATAGTAAAATTTGAAAGATTTAAGCTTATAATAGGGTACCGAGGGAGGTTCTTTGGAGAACCTTGGAAAAAAGAGGTATCTCATTGACATACATAAACCTTATAAGAGACATGTACAATGGTGCAAAAACATGTGTGAGGACTCATGAAGGAATGATAGACTTCTTTGAAGTTAATATTGGGTTACATCAAGGATCAACTTTAAGTCCATACTTATTTATAATGGTGATTAATGAGTTAACAAAACATATTCAAGATGAAGTATCTTGGTGTATGTTATTTGCAATGACATTATGTTAGTGGAGGAGTCTAAGGAAAAGGTTAATAGAAAATTAGAACTATGGAGAGAAACATTAGAAAGTAAAAGCTTCCGACTTAGTAGAACAAAGACAAAATATATGGAATGTAAGTTTGATCATTTGGTTACTTCAGAGGACATAGAAATTAAAATTGGCACACATTGCATCCCCAAAAGGAAAGTTTTAAATACCTAGGGTCAATTTTTCATAGTGATGAAAGAATTGATGGGGATGTTACGCATAGAATTATTGCTAATTGGTTAAAATGGAGAGGAGCATGAGGTATTCTTTGTGATAAGAAGATATCATTAAAGTTAAAAGGTAAATATTATAGAGCAACAATTAGACCTGCCACGTTTTATGGTTCTTAGTGTTGGGAAATTGGGCAGTTAATCATCAACATGTACAAAAGATGTCTGTGACAGAAATGAAGATGTTGAGATGGATGGGTGGTCATACAAGAAAAGACCGTATACATAATGAGGTTATTAGAAACAAATTAGGAATGACACCAATAGAGGATAAAATAAGAGAATATCATTTAAGATGGTTTGAACATATAGAAAAAAGAACCTATAAGAAGGTATGAAAAGCTAGATTTTAAAAGTATTAAAAGAGGTAGAGAACGACCACAAAAGTGTTGGAAAGAAACAATAAAGAATGATCTAGCTTATTGTGAGTTAACTGCTAACATAGCACATGATAGGGCTATGTGAAAATAAAGAATCCATGTAGTCGACCCCGTCTAGTATGGGAAAAGGTTTAGTTGTTGTTGTTGTAAACTTTGAAAGCTTTTGATTGATCATTAAAACTTGTCAACTAATAAGTATTGTAGTGTTCCTCTTTTTGTCTAGGGACAGGCATATACAATACATGAAAAAGTTCTAAAATGATCTATTGCTAGTTCTCATTCACTCTATAGGCTTTCTCAAGAAGCATGTTTGGAACAAGTAGTGTAGCGCTTCTATCTTACTATATTTATTTATATAAATTTATCTTTTTATTATGTTTTTTAATAGTAGTGTACCTGTACCTTAGTCTTTTTAAAATGTGTGTACCCCATACCCGTACATGTTGGCATTATGTTAGCACACCCAGTGATACGTGGAACAATATGGCTATACATATTAGGAAAGTGGCGAAAGATATGTTAGGGGTATCTAAGGGAGGTGTACCGGCACAAAAAGAAGCTTGGTGGTGGAGTGAAGTAGTACAAAATAAAATCAAGGCAAAGAGAGCATGTTACAAATTACATTATGCTAAGAAAACTAGTGAAACTTTAGAAGCTTATAAGAAAGCAAAGAAGGAAGCGAAAAAGGCCGTTAGTGAAGCAAAAGCTAAGATTTGGGAGGACTTATATAAAAAACTCAACTCAAAAGAGGGTGAAAGAGATATTTTTAGGATAGCTAGGGCTAGAGATAAGAAAACTAAAGATCTTAATTATGTTAGATGCATAAAAGACGAGGATGAAAAAATTCTAGTGGCAAATGATGATATAAGAAATAGATGAAAAAACTATTTTTATAATATTTTTAATGAAAATAAAGATGTTAGTATTAGTTTAGGAGATTTAGCCAAGTCAGAAAAGTATATAAACCACAATTTCTACCGATGTATTCAAAAGAATGAAGTCAAAGAGGCTCTTAAACATATGAAGGGTGGTAAATCGGTAGGACCATATAATATTCCTATAGAAGTTTGGAAAATACTAGGAGAAATAGGAATCACTTGGCTCACAAGACTATTTAATGAAATATGGAAAAACCAAAAGATGCCCGAGGAATGGAGAGCAAGTACACTTATACCCATATATAAGAACAAGGGAGACATTCAAAATTGTGTGAATTATCGAGGTATCAAGTTAATGAGTCATACTATGAAATTATGGGAAAGAATTATCGAACGTAGGTTAAGACAAGTATCAAGTACAACAGAGACCACTTTGGATTCATGCCAGGCAGATTTACTATTGAAGCGATTCACCTTTTGAGACATCTTATGGAACATTTTAGAGCAAAAAAGAAAGACCTTCACATGATATTTATTGATCTAGAAAACCCTTACCGAGGGATGTTCTTTGGAGAACTTTGGAAAAAAGAGGTATCCCATTGACATATATTAACCTAATAAGAGACATGTATGATGGTGCAAAAACATGTGTGAGGACTCATGAAGGAATGACAGACTTCTTTGAAGTTAATATTGGGTTACATCAAGGATCAACTTTAAGTCCATACTTATTTATAATGGTGATGGATGAGTTAACAAAACATATTCAAGATGAAGTACCTTGGTGTATGTTATTTGCATATGACATTGTATTAGCAGAGGAGTCTAAGGAAAAAGTTAATAGAAAATTGGAACTATGGAGAGAAACATTAAAAAGCAAAGGCCTCCGACTTAGTAGAACAAAGACAGAATATATGGAATGTAAGTTTGATCATTTGGTTACTTCAAAGGACATAGAAATTAAAATCGGCACACGTTGCATTCCCCAAAAGGAAAGTTTTAAATACCTAGGGTCAATTTTTCGGAGTGAGGAAGAATTGATGGAGATGTTACACATAGAATAAATGTTGGTTGGTTAAAATAGAGAGGAGCATAAGGTATTCTTTGTGATAAGAAGATACCATTAAAATTAAAAGGTAAATATTATAGAGCAACAATTAGGTCTGCCATGTTTTATGGTTCTGAGTGTTGGGCAGTTAATCATCAACATGTACAAAAGATGTCTGTGACAGAAATGAAGATGTTGAGATGGATGAGTGGTCATACAAGAAAAGACCGTATACATAATGAGGTTATTAGAAACAAATTAGGAGTGGCACCAATAGAGGATAAAATGAGAGAACATCGTTTAAGATGGTTTGGACATATAGAAAGAAGATCAAAAGAAGAACCTGTAAGAAGGTTAGAAAAACTAAATTTGGAAAGTATTAAAAGAGATAGAGGACGACCACAAAAGTGTTGGAAAGAAACAATAAAGAATGATCCAGCTTATTGAGAGTTAACTGCTAACATGGCACATGATAGGGATCTGTGGAAACAAAGAATCCATGTAGCCGACCCCGTCTGGTATGGGAAAAGGCTTAGTTGTTGTTGTTGTTGTACCCCATACCTGTACATGTACCGGGTATAGGTACCGTACCCATATCCATGCAACATAGCTCAAGAGTAACGCAGGAGAAATTGAAGAGATCACAAGAATATAATGCATGAATGAGAACAAAAAAAAAGCATGAAATTGTATTAAGGAATCTGCAGATGCATGTATTAAGTTAGTAATGCAGTTCCCTGAAGATAAAAATTGATGAATTGTTCGATTCCACTTAGCTGACAAATTATGTTGCATAAGTCTCAGAAAAGTTCAAAATCCAACATACTATGGTGTCTCATGAAACAAAACTTTGAATTCAAACTTTGAATTCTCAAGCCACAAGTTCCGCACTTGAAAAGCAACATGGGAGGATGCCAACGTTACCTCTTCTTTAGCCATGGACTGTAGCTCATCTTAGAGGATTACCTTTTCTTTAGCCATGGACTGTAGTTCATTTTTAGTTCACCTTGCCTCAGAAACAGATCGTCACTAATCTAAGTTGCCCACAAGCAATAGAAACAAATAATCATACATGAAACAGAAAACGTGGACTTTGGATGATAAAAGTGAAGAAATGCTTCATCGGTACAATTTCCTTATATGAGTCAAGAAAGAAGTGTTAACTAAATCAAAATAATCCAAGACGTCAAAGTTTTATAAGCAATCTATAGAACCCAAAACAGCAAAAGATGTAAATGACATTGTACCAAAAAAGAAGACGTAAAATTACAGATCCAAGTTCATTTCAACAATTAAGGTTAGCAATATCTACCGCAATCATAAGTGAGTACAAGCGCATGACTTTCTGCAGTACATAACGAGGTCAAAAGCACACTCACCAAACAGCGAACTGCAATTGGAACCCACTTGCTCTCAACTCCCAACAACAAAAGATGGTCCAAGATTTTATTCTGGATCATTCAAAAGTAGAAATTAATGATCTTTGCAAGCAACAAGATAACCAAGCAATGAGAATAAATGGAATAAAAATGTACCTGTGCAAGATATGTTTGATTTGATACCCTATTCAGATCTTTGCCAGCGTCATTTTCAGAACCTCCCACAAGAAGCAAGTCAATGGTTTTCAATGCACTGAGCAGATTTATTGTCTACTGGTATGTCATTTGTTGCATAATACAACAGAGGGTTAATTAGTCATGCCAATTGTATTAATGTATGATAAGCGTATACTTAATTTTTTATAAAATATAGCATATGACAGCATCGTTGATAACACAAAAGAAACAAATGGAAACAAGAATGAAGATGACGGTAATCATTATTCCTTACCTTCTGCTGTGTGAAATTGAAAGCACTACCTTTGCGAAACTTAAGAATTGATAGCAGAGGCTCAATTCCTACCGTTTCTCTCAGCAATATCTGCAAAAAAACTCATTTCATACTTTGTACCACAGACACACAATGTGAACTTTTTCTAGTATTAAGGTAACCAATTAGCTGAATATACAAACCTGATTGGAAATGTTACTACGAAGGAGGTTGTTTAACAACTCGATGCAATCCTGTTTATCAGTATGAACTAATTAGAAGCAACAGATGTACAAAGATTTATTAAAAGAAAGAAACTGGAAAGCTCATCAACGTGAAACCAGAGGGTATAAAAGGAAAACTATTTGAGACTACAAACCGTTATCAGAGGGTTCCTGGAGTAAGCAATTCATTAGGATCAGCGACAAGACAACACAGAGGACACATATAAATAATATTACAAGTGTTGTAATGTATCAGTTGTATCATATAATACGTGCCAAGATGTACCTTACAAATGGGCTTTCAGTGTCGCACATATGTATATATCAGAATTATAGTATATCAGACTGTATCCTAAGATATGATGGGTGCGCCTTACCTATAACTTAGGCATATCATTCCATATCGTAAGACACAAGAGTGGAGATGGCCAATTCTATAGCGACTTTTATATTATAGTTTTTTGTTAAAGTTTATGATATGTGTTGATGCATATTATGGCATTCTTATGGAGAGCCTTTAAGATATGAGTTATGTTTGGATACTTATGATACTAGGTTTTACAATAGTAGTCCTTGTAATACATCATTATCGACTGCACCACAATCAATGTTGAGTAGGCACAGCTTAACTCTTTAGTACGGTATCTTACAAATCCTAAACCACTGTACCCTGAAAGTAGATAAAACACTAATCACTTTCTATCAGTCTAATCTGAAGGCTCTGGTTGAAGAAAATGGCATTAGGGATACTCCATGAGAACGACAATTGGAAATATCTTGACCCCGATTGGATGAGAAATTGTTGATCGTGTTAGGAAAGATTTAAATCCTGTAGAAGTTCTGGTGTGATCGCCAGTCAACTCTTATCTCAAGGACCTGCCTCAAAAAATGGTATTAGGGGATACACAACAAAACCAACAGATTGAAACATACCATGCTTCAGTTAGATAGTATTACTCACACCAGGATAGATTTGAAGCTAGTGAGACTTCTGGTATGATTTGACCAGTCAACAAAGTGCACATAAAATATGCAAGACTTGTGGATGCCAACAACAACAACAACTAAGCCTTTTCCCATACTAGACAGGGTCGGCTACATGGATTCTTTGTTTCCACAGAGCCCTATCATGTGTCATGTTAGCAGTTAACTCACAATAAGCTAGATCATTCTTTATTGTTTCTTTCCAACACTTTTGTGGTCATCCTCTACCTCTTTTAATACTTTTAAAATCTAGCTTTTCATACCTTCTTATAGGTTCTTCTTTTAATCTTCTTTCTATATGTTCAAACCATCTTAAATGATATTCTCTCATTTTATCCTCTATTGGTGTCACTCCTAATTTGTTTCTAATAACCTCATTATGTATACGGTCTTTTCTTGTATGACCACCCATCCATCTCAGCATCTTCATTTCTGTCATAGACATCTTTTGTACATGTTGATGATTAACTGCCCAAGTTCCCAACACTCAGAACCATAAAACGTGGCAGGTCTAATTGTTGCTCTATAATATTTACCTTTTAACTTTAATGATATCTTCTTATCACAAAGAATACCTCATGCTCCTCTCCATTTTAACCAATTAGCAATAATTCTATGCGTAACATCCCCATCAATTCTTCCATCACTATGAAAAATTGATCCTAGGTATTTAAAACTTTCCTTTTGGGGGATGCAATGTGTGCCAATTTTAATTTCTATGTCCTCTAAAGTAACCAAATGATCAAACTTACATTCCATATATTCTGTCTTTGTTCTACTAAGTCGGGCGCCTTTACTTTCTAATATTTCTCTCAATAGTTCTAATCTTCTATTAACTTTTTCCTTACACTCCACTAACACAATGTCATCGGCAAATAACATACACCAAGTTACTTCATCTTGAATATGTTTTGTTAACTCATTAATCACCATTATAAATAAGTATGGACTTAAAGTTGATCCTTGATGTAACCCAATATTAACTTCAAAGAAGTCTTTCATTTATTCATGAGTCCTCACACATGTTTTTTTCACACATGTTTTTGCACCATGAGTCCTCACACATGTTTTTTCACACATGGTTTTGCACCATCGTACATGTCTCTTATAAGGTTTATGTATGTCAATGGGATACCTTTTTTCCAAGGTGCTCTAAAGAACCTCCCTCGATACCCTATCGTAAGCTTTTTCTAGATCAATAAATATCATGTGAAGGTCTTTCTTTTTTGCTCTAAAATGTTTCATAAAACGTCTCAAAAGGTGAATCGCTTTAACAGTAAATTTGCTTGGCATGAATCCAAATTGGTTCTGTGTTGTACTCGATACTTGTCTTAACCTACATTCGATAATTCTTTCCCACAATTTCATAGTATGGCTCATTAACTTGTTCTTATATATGGGTATAAGTGTACTCGCACTCCATTCCTTAGGCATCTTTTGGTTTCTCCATATTTCATTACATAGTCTTGTGAGCTAAGTGATTATTGTTTCTCCTAGGATTTTCCAAACTTCTATAGGAATATTGTCTGGTCCTACCGATTTATCACCCTTCATATGTTTAAGAGCCTTTTTTACATACATTTTCTGATTTGGCTAACTCTCTTAAGCTAATACTAACATCTTTATTTTCATTAAAAAACTTATAAAAATAGTTTTTCCATCTATTTTGTATATCATTATTTGGCATTATAATTTTTCATCCTCATCTTTGATGCATCTAACAGAATTAAGATCTTTAGTTTTCTTATCTTTAACCCTAGTTATCCTAAAAATAACTCTTTTACCCTCTTTTGAGTTGAGTTTTTTATATAAATCCTCCCAAATTTTAGCTTTTGCTTCAATTACGGCCTTTTCGCTTCCTTCTTTGCTTTCTTATAAGCCTCTAAAGTTTCACTAGTTTTCTTAGCATAATGTAATTTATAGCATGCCCTCTTTGCCTTGATTTTATTTTGCACTACTTCACTCCACCACCAAGCTTCTTTTTGTGCCGATACACCTCCCTTAGATTCACCTAACACATCTTTTACCACTTTTCTAATATGTATAGCCATATTGTTCCACATATCATAAGGTGTACCAACATAATTCCAAGTATCTCATTGAAGGACTTTCTGTTTAAATATATATTTTTTCTCGGTTTTGAGGTTCCAAAATTTAATCTGAATAGCTCGATGCACTCTTTTCTTCTTTGTCCACCACTTCACTCCACCACCAAGCTTCTTTTTGTGCCGATACACCTCCCTTAGATTCACCTAACACATCTTTTGCCACTTTTCTAATATGTATAGCCATATTGTTCCACATATCATAAGGTGTACCAACATAATTCCAAGTATCTCATTGAAGGACTTTTTGTTTAAATATATATTTTTTCTCGGTTTTGAGGTTCCAAAATTTAATCTGAATAGCTCGATGCACTCTTTTCTTCTTTGTCCATTTTTTTATTTGTAAATCCATAACTAAAAGTCGATGATGGGTGGTTAAGCTTTCTCCTGGAATTACCTTTCAATCTTTACAACACGCTCTATCTTTTTTTCTATAAATAAAGTAATCAATTTGTGTTTCTGATAAGCCACTCTTATAAGTAATTAAATGTTCATCTCGATTTTTAAAGATTGTATTGAGTCTATTGACTATAAAGGGATCAAATGCCATAACAAAATTTAAAATCTCCCTACCTTCCTCATTTATATCCCCAAAACCAAAGTTTCTATGAATACCTTGATATCCTAATGCCTCTTTACCGACATGTCCATTTAAGTCTCCTCCTAAACAAATCATCTCCCTTTGTGGAATTCTTTGAATCGCCTTATCTAACTCTTTCCAAAAGCCGTCTTTATACTATCTTCTAGTCCTACTTGGGGTGCGTAAGCACAAACTATATTCAAAACCTCTGCTCTTAACACTAATTTCAACGTCATGATTCGGTCACCATATCGTTGTATGTCTACTACACTATCCTTTAAATCTTTATTTATGATAATACCAACTTTGTTTCGAGCCTTTTTCTTACCTGAGTACCATAATTTAAAACTTGTATCCTCAATGTCCTTTGCTTTTTCTCCAACCCACTTTGTCTCTTGTAAACATAGAATATGAATCTTTCTCCGAATCATAGTATCTACCACCTGCATTAGCTTACCGGACAATGTTATGTATGCCTCAAACACTCAAAAGATCACAATGGAAAATGATTTAACCAAAGGGTTCCCCTTTGAACCAGGAGCATAATACATCACGTTGATCTATCTCTTTCATCAGGATTCCCTAGTCCTAATTTAGACGGTGAACCAAGGGAACCAAATCTTCTTTAAGATTAAAGTTGGCCCAAGCCTGCCATATTATATGGCATTTGAGACTACATAGCGTATATCCTGCCAAATTGGTATTGTGATTCTGCATTGCACCCACACAATAAAGGCTGCAAGAAAAGAGAGTGCTCTCAACCAGATTAAATTGTGATTGAAAAAAGGGTGTATGGACAGTGGAGATCAGTATAGTCTTCCGAAACAGCAGAAACACAAAGCTGAACTCTATATCTTTTGTCTGGTACAAGGGGGAGGCTGAAGCCAGATGCATGCCCCCGGGTATCGAACTCATGGCTGAGTTCTGTATTTCATGTGGACTTGCATGTCTCCGTAATGTGTGTGTGTGTGTGTGTGAGAGAGAGAGAGAGAGTGGTGATGAATGTCTGCACAGTGAACACCTGCTCCACCATCGCATGGCAACCACCGCCCAATTCCCTCTGTTGCAGTCACCAACCTCTATATATCCACCATAAAGGGAACTCTGCCCTAGCGTTTCCTGTTTCGTTTGTCCGGCCACATTATGATAACAAGATCCAATTTGCATAATACAAGACAGCACTCAAAGAAAAAGAACTTCTCGAGCATGCATTTTTGTCTATGTGTATGATATGCATATGTGTTGGTGGGCAGGGGATAGTACACTAGCAAGTAGCAAATTAATGTAACCAATATGTCATCTAGAAAGAAATTCCCAAAAGCCGATGATATGTATTAGAAGCAATGGCGCAACCGAGACCTGCACAACAACGCCACCCTCAGAGCCTCCTTCCTCTTTAATGATGCTAAAGATCTTCTCAAAAGCACCCTCAAAGACTACAATTTTTTGAATTTCCTGAACAGAAGAATAAAGCAAATGACTTTTTTATCACTAAATGCATCACATAAATGTAACATGATTTAATATGGCGCTTCAATGGCTTACCTCAGCTTCACGAGTTAGGTATGTCAGAAGTAACAGTGCTTCATTTCTTATGACCTGTGTAGAGGACAAGATAGGTAGAAGAAAGTCACAAGCATTACTAATGAAACTGCAAAGCACCATATTCATCAATTAAAAACGGAAAGTAGAAATTTTTCCCTAGTAGAAATCCCAAGATGAAACACAAGAATCTTTTCTGGATCATATAAAATTTGGCAGGTTCAACAGTTCAGGTCCAAGGCCTGAACTTGCAAAGCAATTTAAATTAATGATTTTGCCCTCAAGAAGAGAATAATATAGTATCTGAAAAGGTTTAATGACAAAGAGAAGGACAAAACATAAATCCACCCTTCAAGACACTGTTGAGTAGCCTGAATCGATCTGATCCTTGAAATGCAGACCAAGCCATAAGAATGTGTCTTATGGTTGGGAGGAATGGGCTGCACATGAAGGGAATAAGCGATAATGGGTTGTGTGTGTGTGTATAGAACTATCACAAGAGGAATAAAAAATATAAGATAAGTTAATATCCGTACTGGAGAGAGAAAAAGCCAAAGAGGAATTAGTTCTGCTTGGACACCTATGGGTCTGAAACTAGAAAAATATGCTAATCTTTTATGAAACAAAACTAAAAATGTAACCCGAGTTTAATCCTCTTTATGAGTACAAAATCACCTGAATGCTCATCTTTCAGTATAGAGACAAAAATTCACATACCAAGTCGCTTAATAACCCAGACTCATGTCCAGAGTACAGGTTGCATTTTATCATATGGTCTCTCCTCCTTTCTATATTGGTGTCAGGACCATCCCAAGAATGTTGAGATGTTGAATTTTATTTTCCATAACTCATCTCACTGCTACAAACCAGTGACATCTCTCCCAACTGCAGGTAGGTAGGATTCTGTTGCAACTGATTTGACAGGAAGGTATCATGGGGAGCACCATTTCCAGGCTTTTTTATATTCATCTAGTTGTACATATGGAATTCATTCATTGTTAAGTGTGGCATCAAGAGATTATACGGATGAATACACAAAAGGGGGTGGGAGAACAATTTCAACTTGGAAGGCATATTCAATTCAATCCAGAGAAAACTAAGATGCCCAAGGAGAGAAGTAAAATCACTAATTGCAGTTTGAGGAAGGATAGAAAGAAGAGAACTAATTCCTAAGGAAATCAAATGCTTGAATAACAGATGGTTTGATGAAAGATGGACTTCCAAGTTGACACTTCTCCAGAATGCTTACCTCACGATCCATCAGCATATCCATAAGTCTTGTGACCCCACGGGGTGTGACTAAAATAGCTTCCTGTAGCCTTCAAGAGAATGAAACAATATTTTATCAAAAGGGCATCCCGTTTGCCCAAATTAAAGCAATGGTACATAGCAGTTACTAGAAAGTACAAAAAGATATGTATGAACTATACCTGTCTGGGGCATTGGTTAACAGAGCCGTCAAAAGTTGCAGCGTGTAGTAACGAACATAGAAGTCATCTTCAGACTGCAAATATACGAAAGAGATCACACATTATGCAACTACTCACTAATAGAAAGGCAGAGAAGCCAAAGTCTAACGAAATAGAGTAGCACAATTGAAGGACTCTCACCAACAAACTTAGAAGAAAAGAAACATCATCAGAATCCCTCGAAAGAAGATCGGAGTTTATCAAAGTTGGTTGAACTTCATTCTTTGATCTGCGTGCCTGATTAGTTGGTGTCAAGGCGCTTACAAGAGTTTCCAGTGCACCTCTAACCTGATGAAAAGGTTCAGAAAATTTAGCCAATGTTAACACAGCGCATCTTAAACATTAAGTGTGCTCCCAGGTCAAGGTGAGTCAATTTATGGAGGTAATTAATAGATAAAGAGAGTTTGATACATATATTTGATGAAGCCAGCATCTCAATTTGGCCAATCTAATTGGACCAAAGCTTCATAGGTTTTACAACACCGTTTAATCCCAGGTAAAATTGAAGCAATTGGATATTTTGGCTATCAAAAGGTAATCTGAAAACTCAAGAATCTGAGTTCACAGGACACACCATCCTAATCAACGGCAAGCCTGCTTTTCATATTATCCGGATTCCGAGGTGTCATGAGCGAAGAGAAGAGCCAAGACTTGGCATACCCAATGAAACGAGCCTAAAGCCAGGCTCTGGTTTTCTCATTTTACAAACAAGGAGCATTTATTGATTATTAACACCCTGGATACATTTCAGAATGCAAAGATGATGCCCCAGAACTAAAGGCCCAAACATGCATCAACAAGAAGCCCCAAAGATAGAAAGGAAATGGGCTCACCATTTCAACATCATCCCGCTCTTCTTTCAAAACGGACAAAAGCACGGGGAATCCTGCATGCAAAAGAAGTAGCTTACTGCTATCCAGAATAAAATGTGTATTCAAATAGAGATGAAAGAAAGAAAGAAAATTCTCACCCGTTGCACCAAATGCCAACTGAGCAGAACCACTTTCTGCCACTATAGACTGCAGTTCAGTCATGGCAGCATGCCTATCTTCTGCCAAAACACCATTACTTATCCGATCGAGGCAACGCTCGACATATCTGCCAATAATATCATTTATGTAAGCATTAACCCAAAGAAGGAACAAATCAAACACCACATTCTACGAAGCTTTCCCACATATCACAAGAAAATCCTCAATATTCATGACTGATTTGATGGGAACAAATAGCAGTGTTTGATAGATATGAATAGCTTCTGAGACAAAATGAAAGTCATTTCCAGTCTAATCAGTGAAGGTTTTGCAAATGTTAATTACTTGGAATTTAGGACTTGTGCAAAGAACTGGAAGTGTTCAAGGAGTGGGCACGCCTATACAATAGCAATCTTCCAAAGCTATTACTTTCATTGGGTCCTTTCTATTAAATGTAATAGGAGACGGGCCACTAGGGCCCGTCAGATTTTGACTAACTGGCCTGGCCACTAGGGCAAGGGCCAGTTAGAACTGCTGGATCCAACTAGCCGTTGGTGGCCTGCTGTGCCCCAACGGCTACCCTCTCTCTCTATTTTCCTTGGATGCTGAAAATACTCCTTCTTCCTCTATAAATAGGGAAGTCTCCCATTACTAAACTTAAGTTGTAATTGCAGCTCTTTGATATTTGGTTTGACTTTTGACTTTGGTTTATTCTTGACTTGAAACACCCATAATCGGGTGTGTTTGTATGTGACTTGTTGATTTGATACTTGATGATACATGATTGGGCAGCTTCCAACTACAAATATCGACAATTGTTTACACTTTCTATAACAATGCACCTTAAATGATTGTGATCAAGTCAATGACATGCTATGGGTCGTGTGTGTGTATATATATGAATGTACGTACACACACATCTGTATGTGTGTGCATGCGCATGTGTGCGTGTGAGCATAGAAGATCATGGGTTAGACATTTCAAGATCATTTCTATAGTAGAATATTTTGGGCAGTCACCAACTAACAGAGAGCTCGCAATCAATTGAATCAAGTACCTGGTGGAGACAAACCATTCTCCTATGGAACTATCAAAAGAAAGTTGAATGTCAGTTAAATCATATTTCTTGCCTTTACTAGAAATAGTAAGTGAAATTATCCTAGAAAAAGATACCAGAGAAACCAATCCTGACACTTTCTTGCAATTACATTTCTACAGCAACTCATTTGCTCTTGGTGGAATATGGTGGATATGACATCAAATACTTGGCATCTAACATATTCAAGTTGCCTTATTCCGAGGTTTCTTTCTTTTCAACTCTTACAGAAAGTGGCCCTTGCTGATTGGCCTCATGGGTTTTGGAGCTTTTCTTTAAAATGTTAAATCGAAGAAACAGAGACAATAAAGAAAAAGGACTGTATGCAGAATAACTCCTGACTGATGGTTCTTTTGGAGAATTGGCATATTTGGGCGCACAGTACCAATCTTTGATGGAAAGAATAATTGTTGCTCGTATTCATAATAAATTCAAATTAAGAACCATTTCCACGGTAGAGGAAAGGCTTAAGTTAGAAGCTATATGTCTCATTGAACAATGGAAGAACCAGAGTAGTACCACCTTATACCCCTAAAAGTAGGCCTTAGATGAAGTTCAAATACCACATATCTGGATAAGTAAAAATTGTCACCAAATTGGACACAAATCACACAACACTAGGCAAACCCCTCAACTGGATGATAGCTCACTCCACTACACAACAAGATCATGCATCCAAGTCATTTGTAGATTCTAAACATTAATTAACTGAGAAAAGGATGTCAAATCAGAACCAGCGAGGTGTTAGATTAGTAAACCTTTATTACATTATTTTTTCAGTAACTTCTTTTGTTTATTTTCTGGTTCAGCTAGCTTAATAACAGCCAGCTGAACTAGCCACTGTAAAAGAAAGGCTAGCTTAGGTAGCTGCTAGTCTGGCTATTGCTCCCTCCCTCGTGTATATAAGTAAGGGTTATCCCCTTTGTATTTTGCATTCTTCTCATTGTTCATTATTTGTAATAAAAGTTATACTTATGTTATCTTGGTGTACTTCAACTATGGTGTTCTGTATAACTTTGGTTCATGCCTCTTGGGAATTTAATGTTGGCGCTCTATCTTCGCAACACTCGGAGAACCATAACTTCAGCAAAATCCATACATGGTATTAGACTTTCTGAACTCATGCTTGGAAGCACGTTTCACACATAAAATGTTATTAAATACTTGGAAAGTGTCCCTTTAAGTATTGCCAGAATTCTTCAAGAAGAAAATTAGCAACAACTGGAATTATTTGATTCCTAGAAATTCAACCACCGGTTTTGTGCTTTCCACTATGATTCCCTGATATCTTGCTGACGGAAAAATAGCAAGTCTCTATAAAAAAATGGCTGCCACAACCAGGGAAATTATTTCGCTTAAAACTCTATCTCAAGACATTCTTCAATGAGAATATTTTGTTGTATAAGAATGTATTTTACATTTTAGCAATTACACAATTTATGAACGTACCAGAGATGGATTGTCAAGTTGTTCATGAAGATTTCTTATAGAAGACCTATCTCGCCATATCTCTCTCTCCCTCTGCCTCTCACCACTGCTCTCTCTGCCATCAGTTGCACAGACATCGATGGCCGCCACCATCACCTCCGCTATCATTGGCCGCTATCGTTCATCGCATGTAAGTTGTCTTCCTTTCTCTCTTCTCCCTCCCCTTTCTCTCTACTCTCTCCATGTCTCTCTCTTTCTCCGCCGCCCTTGCTATGTCTCTCTCTCTTTCTCTCCATGTCTCTCTCTTTCTCCGCCGCCCTTGCCATGTCTCTCTCTCTTTCTCTCCCTGTCTCTCTCTTCGCACCATCAGGTTTCGTGGTCTCTACATGAAAGGGCAAGCCTCTACATGATTCATTTTCAGGTGTTTCGTGGGCTATGGGATGGATGTATCAGGAAAGGTCCTTGTATTGCGATGGCAAAAAGAGATGGGAGGATCTTCAAAAAGCAACAGAGATGGATCCAACTCTCATTTACCCTTGCACGTACTGAGCTGCCACTCTGATGAAAGAACAAAATATGCAATCTACATTGATAGAAATTAATCGTATTATTGGGTTCAAATTATCTTCAAAATGTTTGGAACTTCGGTTTTACTTTTATCTCTTAATCGAGGACTATAAAGCTTCATTATCGGACATTCAGGCAATCCTTACTTTGAATTCCCAATACAGAATGTTTGATGGTCGTGTGGTTGCTTCACAGCTTCACACCCTTGTTCAAGAGCATGTCAAGCCGTGGAGAGTTGTCGATTGTTGGTTGCAACTCTATGATTGGTGGTCTTCAGTTGATGACGTTGGCTCTTTATCTGTAATATATCAAATGCTAGAGTTTGATCCTGTAAAAGGTGTGCCATACCTCAGACAATCTCTGTTTCTACTTAGGTATATTGTTTGTTGCTCTTCTATTTAACATATTTGAGTTTGCCATCGCCTCGTCCTTTTTGTTATGCACATGATAGGGCTATATAGAAACAAAGAATCCATACAATCGACCCCGTCTAGTATGGGAAACAGTTATTGCATTTTGGAGGAGTAAAGTATTGTGTGCAAGAAAAAACAACTTTTGAAATAATGCATATTGCTTTCTTACAAACTAATGAAGATTTAGTCATGAATAGTTGGGTGAAAGCCATGAAACCAGACCATTTAATCTTATGATTACTTAGGTGAAGTTTGCTGGAAATTGCTCTATGGTTGATGTTCAATGTTTGTATTATGTTATCTTGGTTTGTTGTTATAGTGTTCAAATTTTATAATTTATTTGGAGAGGTTTTCTTGTTGTCAAACCCAGATTTAGTTGCATTCATATCCTGTCTAATATGTGTAATAAAGTTTATTTTGGTTTGTTATATCATAATGTGAGATGATTGCTTTGCTGCATTATCTAGTCATGGCTTTTTGAGCATTTCCTTCAAGCTTTGTCTGGTGTTTCTTTCTCCCCACACCCCGCCTTTTTCGGCACTAGAAGCTAAATATGTCATAGTTTCTCTTGCTGTGAAACTGAAACCAGAAACATCTTTTGATATTTTAAAAGCACTATTTACCAAATCTTGTTCACTTTTTTTTTTCCAATATGTTTGCTCATGAGGAGATGTTAAAATGCGATTAATAAGTGCAAGAGCTTGTTTTTAGAACAATTTCAGCACAAGAGGAAAAGGGGACCAACTGTCTTTTAATAGATTTGAAGTGGATCCCTTTACATAAAGTACTAAATTCTGACTTTGGTTGTATCATTCTTATGTCTCTGTGTTTTTTTAAAAATTAGAAGTAGAATTTGTTTATTTAGCTTGATTCATATTTATGAAAGAAGTAGTTGTGTTTCTTGATATTTCTTAGAAATTAGAGAACCCATTATATATATATATAATTTTTAATTATAAATAAAAGTGTACCGCTAAATCCACTATATCCCCGCTACCGCTATTGATAACATAGTGAAGACTATCAAGCTACCCTGAGTTTCATAATAAATATCAGCTAATGGCCTTTTCACCAAATCTCTCATCTCCAAACAGTTCAGTGTTTTGATATGCAACAATTGGTGAGGGGAGTTCTAAATTAGGTTAGATAGGTATCCGATTAGTAGGATTTTATTATGTTATTGTTTCTGTGACTTATGTTCTTCCAGGTCCTGTTTTGATTTAGTTAACCACTTAATGGTTGAACTAGCCGTTTGGAGGCTGACCCCTCTCCCTCCCTCCATTTCTCCCTTGTCTGTGCGTGTATGCAATGCATGCACAGACATGCTCATGTGTGTATCTACATGTATTTTTGGCGATTTTATTTAAGTACTCATTAATCTTGGCACTACTTGGGAAACTATCACTATGGTGAAACTCTTACAGAGAAATGCCACTCATTTTCCAAGACATTGGTGCAAAGAAACATCTGTATGTGCATTTTTAAGCATTCAACAGCAAAATAGCAAAATGAAGCAAGTAGTTCCAAAGAGGATTGAATAAACAAAAGATGAGAAAGCCCATACTATCTCAAGTTTATCGAGGACAATAAAGTATATCATACAAATTTAATCATCAAGAAGATATTTAATGAGGCAAAGGCATGATATTTTAAAATTTAAGAAGCTTGTTCTTCGGAGACAACTTAGAATATGTATTATGTAATTGGTGCATATTTCATGAACTCAAGAGATAAACAGCTCTAAGGAGAACTTGCCTATCCTCCTTTGCAGAGGTTTGATCATCAGTTCCGAAAACAAGCCCTCCGACTCCCTGCAGAACAAACTATTATATTAGATCAAAAGACAAACTGAAAACAAGGATACTTTGGAACTTACCTATAAACAACAGATTCTGATCACAACTAAGAATTAAGAGATGTTGGAATGGACAATTATAACAAATTATTGGTGGAAATAACGATTTTAAGTCTTCTTAGGGACCACAAGTTGAACAATGTAGCCCCACCTTGACCTAAGAACATCAAATAATAGCATCTTGAACAGCAACATGGAAGAAAGGTGCAGTCAAAATAAATATGCCAGAACAAACAAAACGTAAATTTCTAAACCATTTTGACACAAGGCACTATCATTTCAGCTTTTCATACACTCTGATCCACATGACCTAGTACTCCCAATGGGAGCATAATTAACACCACTTCAGCATGATAATAATAAGTACAAACAACACCAAAACTTTACAACATAATGAAACATAGTGAACAGAACGCATAATCTAATGCATAAGAAGAGGTAATTTTGATGTGAAGAAGAAATGGTAAATAGCATATAAATGAGAGGCAGTGGTGATGTCAAAAACCAACATGAATCTATCTGCTACTATGTTCTCACTTGCTTCAATTAGGTCTTCTTTTTCAGCTATAATAATTTGAACTAGCTTAAGAAAAGGCATGGTTTGTAGTTGTAATCCTAATAAGTTGACTAATGAAAGAGAATGCACGTCAACTCCGTTTAATACCACCAGGAAGGCTTTATCAACTATAAGGATCTACCACATAGTGTTTAAAAGACTACTTCAGATCAAGAAAAATGGAGCAGCATGCAAAATACGGATCTTGTTAGAAAAGGGTTCTCATTTCAACTGGTAAAGACAGGTTATTTGCATGAATGACAAAAGTCGTGCAGTGTGCACCATAACTAATAGCTTGGTATGAATAAGAGGGCACGTGGAACAAGTGGAGAGCGACAGCAATGGTTAAGGAACCCAAGATAGCGAAGAATCGAAGTTGATACTCCAATAGTACCAGCAAAGGCATCTGCTGGGAAACTGGTCCCACAATTCAAATTCACTGACACGAATGGACCACTTTCTATGTAGTTCAATTTTTTAATTTGACAGGTCAAGTAAGAGAAAGTATTAAAGTGAGTTCAACTAGATTTTATGCATTCACACGCTGACGATTATAATGTACCCGAGAGGCATGTTAGCCCCAGAACATTGTTACACAATATTGTAGGCGTGTATATAACGATTGAAATGAAACACATTTCATCAACGAGGAGCAATTAACTAAAACAACTTTTCGTAGCTAAACAAATTGAGCAAGAACAGTGTATTGAGTTGCCTGAGTAAACAAAAGTTTACCCAACGACAACGAATGGAACGCAGCATACCCTAGCGGCAGAAACGAATCAATAACCACAAAAGTCGATCAAAACTTTTCACGAAAATATAGAGATTACCTGCGCCACAGCATTGAGATTGATCCGTCCCAGCTTGAACTCCATGGCATTTACCGGAACTTAAAAAATGAACAACCGTCGATACTCCTGCCAAACCCTAACGTACACAACTCCCGGAAACGACAATGATCCACCACATAGAATCCGCAGATAACCAACCGGCACCTCAAAAATGACCACCAAAACCGCAACTGAAATGAAATGGAAGACGGAAGAGGAAGGCCTTTGTCGAACTAGATCTTTGACGATCGCTCTCCGTCCGCTGCTTTTCCTTTTAGATCTACGAGCCCAACACTAACATGCGCTTCAAGTAGTACGGATGAATGAATCCTTTGGCGAAGAGCGGACGAAATCCGGCGAAGAGCTTCTTCCCCCGCACTCTTCAGAATCGATTGTGCGTTCCCTGAAAGGTCATCACGGATTCACGCAGCAATTCTAGACGGAAAGGGCTTAACCTTTCCAGATATTGACACCCTGCGCCTTCTGGATAGCGGGTTGGATGTCGGAATTGTTAAACAGGATGGTTGGATTTAAAGACTTCGATCCACTTAATCCGATCGGCCTGGACACCTCTGGCTCGTAGCTCGACTGAAGCTCGAATCGGACCCGGAACCGAAACTGGATTCGAACTGCAATTGGAGGTTCAAGTTCCCGTGTTGTATTTTTTTTGTAAGTTTTTCTCAAAATTATTAATCTTTCTAATTTTTGTTAGTTTTGTAAGTTAGGTTTCGCTCATGATTCCGGGAAAACCGGAACCCACAGTTTTTAAACATCGATTCCAATTAACCTGGAACCAAATATCCTAGTCTCACGATAGAGTATTCATATGAATATTCATCCTGTTCATTCTCACGATAGAGTATTCATATGAATATTCATCCTGTTCATACTTGGCTTCTCAGATTGATTGAATATAAATTAGATAGATAATTTAATCTACCTAATAAATAATGATGTCAATGGAAGCTTCGTATATGCTAGCAACATTACATGTTAGCATATTTAAATAAATCTCAACAATTCACTTGTAAAAATTGATTATCGATACTTACATTTAAAAATAAAAAATAAACTTATACCTTTTGAATGTATTCTTGATTCAAGAAGTAGTTTTTTTAATTCAAATCTTAACAAAATATCCCAGTATAAATATGAGGAGGAAAAACTTAGCAAATTACACACCAATGCCCCCTAAGAAGTTTGTCCAGAGATGGTTCACTGACTACGAGAAGAAACTTGAACTTTCAACTGTTTTTACATAAATTGTGAACAAATCCAGATTCCCTTCGAAAGACTGTTGGTTTAAGCAAGCTGGGTGTCTGTGTTGTGACTCCTCGTTAGAATCTTATATTGTTGCTTGCTTGTGGTTTGTGCCAAATGCTAATCAAAGGCTAGTTGAACTGAGACGAGTCCGGGCAGCCCGATGGGCTCGTTAGGTGTACATTCTCAACCCAATATTGGAGTATCCATAGCCCAAGTAAGTGGATTAGCGTGCACTTCCACCATATACTTATGAATACTCAACTATAAGATCCTAGCTGAGACGAACCAAACCTATTTGGAAATCATCTTGCCACGACCCATGCGAACCAAGCCCAGCTCACCTCATTAGGTTGCCAGACGAGCCAAAATGAGCTCAGCACAAGTTGAAAGGAGCCGAACAAATGGGCAATGTGTCTCATTTTGCAGCCCACATGCATGCATTATGTAGAAAACTAAGATGGTAGTCTTTTGGGTTCATTCACAGCAATAAATGAGTCAGCTTCCTGTGTGTTTCTGAACCAAACAACCGAGAGGACCGATGCGAGATGATTTTTAAATGTGGTTATGAAAACTAGATGGGCACTTTAAAACAAGGTAGTAAGCAACATGCATTACTTGTATCGGTCAAGGGACATATACAGTATGATTCATTAATAGAGCATAATCTGTTGTAAACCTCTTTTATAAAGAAGTTTCAAAGAAAAACAACCGAGAAGACCGATGCGAGATGATTTTTAAATGTGGTTATGAAAACTAGATGGGCACTTTAAAACAAGGTAGTAAGCAACATGCATTATTTGTATCCGTCAAGGGACATATACAGTATGATTCATTAATAGAGCATAATGTGTTGTAAATCTCTTTTATAAAGAAGTTTCAAAGAAAAACAACCAAGCCTCCTCCACACTAAGTTTGATCTACCATATCGATTTTGAGTCATAATAGAGATAAATCCTGTGCCACATTAACATTCAACTCCGGAAAATAGAAATATTTTATACTTTTTCCAACCAGGCTTTCAAAATGACTTTCTCAAAGTGCTCATGTGGAGCTCCATCTAGCCATCTCTAATGTTTCGGCCCACCTAAAGAGCACGCACATGGATATATATATAGAGAGTGTGGTAATTCTATTCATGCTCAAACGTCTTTATCATTCGATTGATGTGATTGACAGTATAAATTTGAATTTAAAAGGTGAAGTATAACATTATATTTTTCATATTTTATATTTAATACATAATGATATAGTTCATTTTTTAATTCAAAATTCTATCATTGATCGCACTGATCAAATGGTGAAAATGTTTGAATGGTATTAAGTATAGATGCAATTGAGCATATGTCTCTATATATGTGTGTGTACATATACGTATGTATGTAAGTATATAAGTGGACATCCAGAAAAATGTTGGAAAAGGAATGCCAAGAACAAGAAGGTCATTCATATCCAAAAACTTCCTTTACCTAATCCTATAGATTAATGTGCACGTTAAAAAGCGTCCTTGATCGAGTATAAAACACTAGTGTTCCTGTGGTAGATGTAATAACATAATTCAACGCAAATAAAGAAAAGGAATAAATGACATGTTACATCCTTCATTCCTTCACCATTATTGCCTTCGAGAATGTTCACTTATAGTTGAATGCCACCATATTATGACGACGATCCATACTTTTTGTGGTTTGATCTTTACAAGAAACCGTGTCTAAGCATTAATTTGAGGCTAGAATGTAGACCTCAGGGTCATGCTTGGCATCGGCTCGTGAGAGGTCGGCTCTTATGGAAGTCAAACCGCGTGGCCTTCTCCAGTTTCCACCATACAACAACCCTTGCGGCGACGATGATCCACTATTGATGTGGTGAAGGTATAAAATCATAATAAACTTACTGGAGATGTCTGTGGGGTCATCTAGGATGAATCATGAAATAAAATGTAAATTCTTTTGACAAACATATATAGTAGCTTTAACATTGGCCTGATTGCTGACTTGCCACAATTTCAACTGTGATGCAAGAAGTGATGATAATTGTCACCTTGGGCGACCGGTAGCAGTAACTAAAGAAGAAAATGATCCGCACAACGAGCAATAGCTCCACCTGGCTAAGATCCGTAACTAAACGAGCTGACATGAACCAAGCCGAATAAACAGGATTCGTGTTCAGCTCGTAAAGCATAATGAACCAGCTCTTCTTCAGCTTACTTAGATCACAAATTGGATATCGATCAGTTCAATACGAGCTGAAAAAAGCGAACCATAAGCAGCTCGGTTGACAGCGCCTTCCACAAATTTAATGCTCAAAGTGATGAATATGCATTCTTTACCTCGTTGGGATATATGTAAATTCACAACGGTCCTATGACGGAAAGTACTGTATCCCACGACTCTTCTACTGTGAAACCACAGAGTTTCTGTACACTCGAGTAAAATTATTATCACAAAAATTATAATCTTGTTGATTGATGAGTGTATCTGACGGTTGAGCTTATTCCTCCAAGTCTCTATGCTTAGTTGCTTAACGAAAGAATGTCCTTTGAAGCCAAGGATCTGCCCATCGTGCTCCTTCGGCAGAGCTGCCAAAAATTGTCGCGATCGCCAAAATACCTTCGACAGTAAACAATTACATGCCGACCACTAGCACTTTCGGAGGATCACTCCCACTGTTTAAAGAAAGATAATAACGCGACCTGTAAAAACAGAAGATATAAGTCGCTTTCGTTCATTCTATGATGAATGCCTGGTAGGTGAAAGAATAAAGGAAAAGAACTTGGAACCGCATGAAATGGAGCCTTACTTCTTCTTTTGGCCGCAAGTAACTACCAAGCTCCTCATTTGAGATGTTACGAGTGCAACAGAAGACGTGCAGATCAAGAAGAGTTCGATAATGCCCCTTCTCTATTTCGTCTTCACTCACCTGCACCAGAGAACAATGTTCAAAGACATTGCTAATCACTTTGCATGCGACAAACAGGGTCTCTATTCTGGTTTAAGAGAAAAATGTTCATGAAGACACGCAAAAAGCTCACTATAATTCTGTCATGAGCTAACAAGGTAGAGACGAATATTATTCGTAAAAATGGGCTGTCTTCCACAGCCTTACTATAGTATTTTGCCCATAATCATGAAAAGAATCTGGAAAACCACATTCTTGTTTGAAGGTAATAGTCATAACAGGATAGGCTATAAGAATGAGGATTGATGTTTTACATACAAAACTCTCTCTCTCTCTCTCTCTCTCTCTCTCTCTCTCTCTCTCTCTCTCTCTCTCTCTCAGAGGCCATTGACCTAGTGAGACTGGGTCCTGGCTACCATATGTGCAGTGTCAGGATTCAATTCCAGTGGCCATCCATCCGCGTATAAGTGCGGCCCAGTATAGGCCCCCGGGGGCAAGTATGCCCATTGATCTGAACAACGAAAAATTGGTAGTTTCATGCTGCAAAAAACATTTGCATTCAATGAACAATTTTGGATCTTCCCCCTTTAAAGGAAAATATCCACACGACTTAAATATGCAAAAAGAAAAAAATGCCATGAGATGGAACACCAAAATAAATATCCTTTCTGTAGTATTTTACGTCCACATAGATCATCAAAAACACATCTTGCAATCAATAAAACTAAGAGTTAGTAATCAAGATTCCAATGCAGAAAGAAGAAGCCCAAAACAGTGTCCGTCACATACATAAAAGTGGGATGCTAATTAGAGCTATGAAGGTGCCACTCATCTATCTAGCTACGAGTAACTCATCAAAATAAAAAATTCTTGCATATTGATATTTCAAAACTCAGGACATTCATCCTTTGCAACAAGATTGCAGCTTCACTTTACTCGGTCTCTATAATGTCTCTTGGAGTATCATGTCACCAACTAGAAGAGGGCTAGATAACAACAAAGGTAACTTTTGGTGATAGTTATCTCCCAGTTACACCAAAGATACACACACAAGAAAATCAAATAGAATAATGAATGAAATGGCACATACCTGATGCAAGAGGAGAAGTTCAATAATGCAATCTTCCCAATCAATGCCAATTCCGGTTGCCTGTTGATACCGTTTCCTTCTAACCCAATTAGTTACACTGCAACCTTCATCTACATCTGACACAAAATCTTGGCCAACCTGACTTTGCTGTCTCAAAGATGAGGTTTTGGAGCCCATAGTTTTTTGGATTCTCAACTTTGCAGCTAATATTTTTCTTCTCCTAGAGCATGTAAATTGAAAAAGAAATAAAATTACAGAACAATGAGAAAATGACATTATGAACGTACTAGATGTACCATCTGACTCTTTGCAATGAATATGATCTTATTAAGGAAAATAAATATCTACTACAACTACAACTAAGCCTTATCCCATACTAGATGGGGATTAAAGAAAATAAAGATAAAAAAACAATATCCATGCATGCGTTTCACCTATTAACTCTTTTCGTTGTATTTCCTTTTAATTCGGATGAAAGTGAAGACTTATCCCTGGCTTTGTAGGGGTTTTCAGCAGCAATTTGTGCAAGATAACGTGTCTAGTTAATCCAAATGCTGCGTGTGATGGCCATCAAAGTACCAAACTCATGCTTATTATTACCTTCCCTTCTCCTCTTAATGTTCACCAAAGACCCGCTCATGAAAAGCAAAAAGAACGACTTTCTACATTTTAGTACTTAAAAATACTTGCATCTTTTAAATTACATGTTTTATAAGTCTCAATATTCTATTTTCAGTTCAACAAAATGCGGGTTTATGTCACATCTCCACATCAAGTTCCCCTCCATATCAATACGAATCAGATATGGTCTATAAAGGCCAAATTGTGATTGTGTGTGCGTGTGCACACCCATGCATGTGTGTCCAGACGTGCCATGTAAATGGAGTCTAGTAGTAAGGTATGACAATGATGACAGTAGGCACAGTTAAGAAGCCACAAATTGATGGCAAGCATGATACGAAACTCAAACCTTCTATAAGCATCCATGTTTGACATAAAAGATGGAGGACAAGAATCCAATCCGACATCTTGTTCAAGAAGTTCATGTGAAGAAGCTCTTCTACTCAGGCCAAAGTTTAAGTTAGAAAGATCAGCATATATCCTTTCAGAAGATGCTGGCGCATTGTCTATCTTTTGCCTTTTTGCACCATACACTGCTTCTGATGTATTTTCCAACAAAAACTTAGCAGCATCCCTCTCTTGAAACTTTTTATATGCATTCTGTAAACACTCAGCTGAAAGCTTAAGCTTTTCAGACTCAGAAAGAGACATGTGTAGTGGTGATGATGCGCCTTCAGAATCAATCCTCGCATCTGGTTTTAACTGGGCATCTGTTGACACAATACATTCGTTCTTGGAGGCTTCAGAAGGCAATTGCAAGAGTTCGATTAGTGCCTCTTTCACATTAAGCCCGGATTCCACATTCTGGCATAGTCTCTCTGGAAGAGGCTCTTCTACTGTAGATTTAGGCTTTATCTTTGATTTCATCTGCATAAACTTTAGAAAGAGAGAAGAAAAAACAATATTAACTACATACTGATGAAAAGAAAAAACCATATCATGTGCATGTCATACAACGATATGGTGACCGAATCATGACGTTGAAATTAGTGTTAGGAGCAGAGGTTTTGAATACAGTTTGTGCTTACGCACCCCAAGTAGGACTAGAAGATAGTATAAAGACAACTTTTTGGGAAGAGTTAGATAAGGTGATTCAAAAGATTTCACAAAGGGAGATGATTTGTTTAGGAGGAGACTTAAATGGACATGTCGGTAAAGAGGCATTAAGATATCAAGGGATTCATGGAAACTTTGGTTTTGGGGATATAAATGAGGAAGGTAGGGAGATTTTAAATTTTACTATGGCATTTGATCTCTTTATAGTCAATACAATCTTCAAAAAATGAGATGACCATTTAATTACTTATAAGAGTGGCTTATCACAAACACAAATTGATTACTTTATTTGTAGAAAAAAAGATAGACCATGTTGTAAAGATTGCAAGGTAATTCCAGGAGAAAGCTTAACCACCCAACATTGACTTTTAGTCATCGATTTACAAATAAAAAAAATAGACAAAGAAGAAAAGAGTGCATCGAGCTATTCGGACTAAATGGTGGAACCTCAAAAGCGAGAAAGAAGATATATTTAAACAGAAAGTCCTTCAAGGAGATGTTTGAAATTATGTTGGTACACCCTGTGATATGTAGAACAATATGGCTATACATATTAGGAAAGTGGCGAAAGATGTGTTAGGTGTATCTAAGGGAGGTGTACCGGCACAAAAAGAAGCTTGGTGGTGGAGTGAAGTAGTGCAAAATAAAATCAAGGCAAAGAGGACATGTTACAAATTACATTATGCTAAGAAAACCAGTGAAACTTTAGAGGCTTATAAGAAAGCAAAGAAGGAAGCAAAAAAGGCCGTGAGTGAAGCAAAAGCTAAAATTTGGAAGGATTTATATAAAAAAACTCAACTCAAAAGAGGGTGAAAGAGATATTTTTAGGATAGGTATGGCTAGAGATAAGAAAACTAAAGATCTTAATTATGTTAGATGCATCAAGGACAATGATGAAAAAATTCTAGTGGCAAATGACGATATAAGAAATAGATGGAAAAACTATTTTTATAAGCTTTTTAATGAAAATAAAGATGTTAGTATTAGCTTAGGAGAGTTAGCCAAATCAGAAAAGAATATAAACCACAATTTCTACCGACGTATTCAAAAGAATGAAGTCAAAGAGGCTCTTAAACATTCGAAGGGTGGTAAATCGGTAGGACCAAATAATATTCCTATAGAAGTTTGGAAAATACTAGGAGAAATAGGAATCACTTGGCTCACAAGACTATTAAATGAAATATAGAAAAACCAAAAGATGGCCGAGGAATAGAGAGCAAGTACACTTATACTCATATATAAGAACAAGGGAGACATTCAAAATTGTGCGAATTATAGAGGTATCAAGTTAATGAGCAATGCCACGAAATTGTGGGAAAGAATTATCGAACGGAGGTTAAGACAAGTATCAAGTACAACAGAGAACCAATTTGGATTCATGCCATGCAGATCTACTGTTGAAGCGATTCATCTTTTGAGATGCCTTATGGAACATTTTAGAGCAAAAAAGAAAGACCTTCCCATGATATTTATTGATCTAGAAAAAGCTTATGATAGAGTACCGAGGGAGGTTCTTTGGAGAACTTTGAAAAAAAGAGGTATCCCATTGACATACATTAACCTTATAAGAGACATGTATGATGGTGCAAAAACATGTGTGAGGACTCATGAAGGAATGACAGACTTCTTTGAAGTTAATATTGGGTTACATCAAGGAACTTTAAGTCCATACTTATTTATAATGGTGATTGATGAATTAACAAAACATATTAAAGATGAAGCACCTTGGTGTATGTTATTTGCATATGACATTGTATTAGTGGAGGAGTCTAAGGAAAAAGTTAATAGAAAATTAGAACTATGGAGAGAAACATTAGAAAGCAAAGGCCTCCAACTTAGTAGAACAAAGACAGAATATATGGAATGTAAGTTTGATCATTTGGTTACTTCAGAGGATATAGAAATTAAAATTGGCACACATTGCATCCCAAAAGGAAAGTTTTAAATACCTAGAGTCAATTTTTGAGAGTGATGGAAGAATTGATGGAGATGTTACGCATAGAATTAATGCTGGTTGGTTAAAATGGAGAGGAGCATCAGGTATTCTTTGTGATAAAAAGATACCATTAAAGTTAAAAGGTAAATATTATAGAGCAGCAATTAGGCCTGCCATGTTTTATGGTTATGACTGTTGGGCAGTTAATCATCAACATGTACAAAAGATGTCTGTGACAGAAATGAAGATGTTGAGATGGATGAGTGGTCATACAAGAAAAGACCGTATACATAATGAGGTTATTAGAAACAAATTAGGAGTGGCACCAATAGAGGATAAAATGAGAGAATATCGTTTAAGATGGTTTGGACATATAGAAAGAAGATCAAAAGAAGAACCTGTAAGAAGGTATGAAAAACTAAATTTGGAAAGTATTAAAAGAGCTAGAGGATGACCACAAAAGCGTTGGAAAGAAACAATAAAGAATGATCTAGCTTATTGTGAGTTAACTGCTAACATGACACACGATAAGGATTAGTGGAAACAAAGAATCCATGTAGCCGACCCCATCTAGTATGGGAAAAGGCTTAGTTGTTGTAGTTGTTGTTGTTGACTGATGAAAAGAGAGAAGAGATCACCAAAAAGATAATACCACGCTTATCTAAATACTATACTGTAAATGACAAAGATATTGAGAAACTGAGAAAGTTGCTGAAGTCTTAAAGCTTTGCTCCTACATGGTTCCTTGCTTACAAAAGGTTGCCCAAAGAGCCCCACCCGAACCTAGCGTCTTTTTAATTGGCTACATGAAAAATATTAACCACTAATCATGTAACTCAAGTACCAAACGACCAACATAAAGCACCAATAACTTTTCCAGCAAAGAAATGCTTTCATGGGTAGCACATCAATGCTTAAATCCAATAAAAACAACAAATCAAGCACAAGGAGTTTCTCGTCAACTGACAACTGCTCCAGAACAGATGTAAAACGACCTCTACAATTCATGGCTTCAGACTACAGCAATGACAAAAGAAATTGCCAAATGTATCAGCAATTTCCACAATGATAAGCAATGTTTGAATTCTTACATCTATTCACCTAGTTTAAACTATACAACAACAACTAAACCTTTTCTCATACTAAATGGGGTCGGCTACATGGATTCTTTGTTTCTACATAGCTCTATCATGCTCATAATGTCTAGAATCCATATAAGTACGCTGTATGTCGGAAGGATAACGCAATCCTCCTCCTTTATCCGGGCTTAGAACCGGCCATGTGGTGCCTTATATGGGCGGCACCTAGTTTAAACTATAGTACGAAAAATTTTCAAATTTTAGGAATAGTCAGACATGTTGGGAATCCAAAGCACACTTGGACTACCAATGCTGTATTCTTAAGAGATAACACATAATCCTAAGATTTGAAAAAGTGATTGGCACCCCACAGATTCACCAAACAGGAATTTCTTTCAATAGACACCTTGAGAAACAAGACAAGGATAAATCTAAGATTATTAGACTATATTTAAAGACAAAAGGGGGTGGCATAAGGCTGATCTGCGGTAGGATATGATTGAGAAACACAAACTTCATCAATCACATGAGCTAATTTCTAAAATAGGCTCAAAGAAAGACTACCTGAATAATCAGTGGCGCATGGTGACCTAAATTTTCCCTTGTCACATCCCCTCCCCAAGGCAATGTCCGTGCAACTTTAACTAAACAGTCCTGCAAATTTGTAAGTTTGGGGAACATCACAAAAAAGTTACGATATTGATTAAGGATGTACTTGGTTGAAAATGGCTGAACACAGAAACTCAACTGATGTATATAATAACCGTAAAGTTATGGGAGGGCATATCATCACACAACTCACTGAATCAAGTATCATGTAGTTCATGGTGGCGCTTTTATGAAGTTTTCCCTTCTAAAATTATACTAAAATATGATACTACTTTATCTTCAAACTCCGGTAAAAATTTATCCATAATTCTTTTAATAATACTAATGTTCTTTTATGGACATGTTTGATGAATATGTGGAGCACGTGTACATTGTTTGACTATTATGTTCCAAGTGTTATTCAATGATGAAAGATGAGGTAAAACCATAAAACAGTGAAGTGCTACTTTTCATTACATTTAATTTCTTTTGAAATTTCAAATATTTCGTAATTGATTCCACAAGTTTTTATTTATTTATTATAAAGAGATCACCATTCCATGGCCGGTCCCAAGCCCGGATAAAGGAGGGTTGTGTTTATCACTCTCCCATGGAGATGGGGGGTGCAGAAGTCTGAACCTGGGAATAGCATCATAGATTTGGCTCCTAATGTTGAATGGTGCATCTGAACATCTTCAGTATCTGTTTGGGACCAAAGGTGCATCATGGTTTCGAGTCTTTCGATCAATGCCTCAACTGTTTATTAGTGATGGTTTTGCAAAGACTTGTTGGGATGGTTGACAAACATTACACCAATGCGATATCGGTGCTTCCTGTGTAGCTGAGCTGTGGCTCGGTCCTAGAAACGACGACAGTGGTGCAAGGTGTTTAGGATGTTTCAATAGCATTGAGGAGCAGTGGCTTTTGTGATAACGTTCCATGGGACCCACACGTCGGCTCTGCTCTTATTGTGATGTACGGGAAATGTGGGTGCCTAAGTGATGCATGCCAAGTGTTTATTGAAATGCCTGAGAGAAACTTGAGAGAGTGTTCGACAAAATGCCTCAGAGAGACATCGTTGCCTACAACTCCATCCTCACAGCATATTCACGTTACGGTAGGGTTGAAACTGTGCAGAAATTGTTTGATGAAATGCCTGTGAGGAAGACCGTGTCATGGAATACCATGATCTTCTGCTATTGGAGGTGTGACTATGTTGCAAAAGCTCACTGCCTATTTGAATGTGCTCCAATGAAGGACGTTGCTACTTGGAACTCAATGATCACGGGTTATTGTAGGCGTGATGATCTAAGTTATGCTTGGGAGCAGTTTGAATGGATGGGCACCAAAAACTCTATTTCATGGAAGAGTATGATATCTAGGTGCGTCCAATGTAGGGAGTTCAGTAAGGCACTTGTGGTTTTCAATCGGATGCAAACCGAGAATGCAAAGGCTACTGAAGTCACCATGATTAGTTTGCTGTTGGCATGCGCATATTTGGGTGCCCTTGATGTTGGTAGATGGATCCATACTTATATAAAGAAGGAGAATATGTATCCTGACAATGTTACTTTTGTTGGGGTATTGAGCGGGTGCAGCCATTCTGGCTTGGTTGATAAGGCCTGCACTATTTTGATGAAATGTGGAAAAGAAATGAGATTGAACCTACGATAGAGCACTATGGATGCATGGTTGATCTTCTCACTCGTGCTGGATTGTTAGACATAGCAAAAGTGTTTGTAGAGACAATGCCAATCCCACCTAATGTTGTAATCTTAGTCTGTCTGCTTCGTGCCTGCTGCAGCCACGGGAAACATCAATTGTCTGAGAAACTTATTGATGGGATGATGACTTTAGACCCTAATGATGGAGGAAACTATGTCCTGTTGTCAAACGTACTAGTATTAGTGAATCATTGGAGTGAAGTTGAAACATCAGAAAGAGGAGTTAGAAAGACCCCGGGCTGTAACTCAATAGAGTTGAACAATATGATTCATGAATTTGTTGGTGGTCATTCTTCTCACCCAAAAACTTTAACTCTGCGGGACAAGTGTTTGATTAAATGCTCAAGAGAGCAGTACGTTAACTATTTGATGAAATGCCCAAGAAGAAGAGATGATTAACTTGCACACCAAGTGTTTGATGAAATGTAGATTCGATGTGGTTGTGAAGTGACTCATGATTGATATGCAAATCTGGTTGCAAGGGTGCAATCCAATTAGTTTGACATGGAAGAAGTATTATGAAGAAACTTGTTGCTGTTTTTATGAGGTGAATATTGCAATCACGAGGACTGCTAAAATGTGTTTTGTAGCTATGAGGTTGCTAGAATTTGCAGCCAAAGAAGTTGATGAAATGATCATTTAGGAAAGTTGAGTTGAATATATTGCAGGCAAAGAAGCTGCTGAATTGAAGACGTTGTAGCCAAGAAGTTGCTGAAGATTGGTGCAACTATGAAGGCTGATGAAGAATATTGCAACCATGAAGGTTGCTGAAAAGTGGACAGCCAAGAGGGTTGGGAAAATCGGAAAAAAAACGAAGAAATGCAAGTTTGGAGTTCGAAGTATCTCACTCCCAACTTGAGGGGGGGTGTTAAGGATATGAATATATGCTGTTTTTAGTATCATTTTTAGTATTTTTGATGTTTTGGGTATTATTGTAATTGCCCATAGTACTAAGGACATTTTGGTCATTTTGTGTCTAGTAGCCCATTATATAAGGGCTGAACATGATGTATTAGGGTTAACAGATTAAGATTAAGAAAGAAAGAGTGAGTGAGAGGGGGGGGGGGCAACTTCCATTGGAGGGCTTGCCCCCTCCTTCGATCTCCATATTTTCTTATCTTTTTGTGATATTCGATCTCCGTTGCGCTACCCACGTTTTCCAACAGTGTTAGGCTTCTGACAACCAACGTAAAACTTTGTAGGACTTATCTATCATAGATTCTACAAATTGTTGTATATTTTTGCTATATTATTTAAGAGATATATTTAACTCTGTCCATGTAAGGGATCACCCTTGCGTGGCCAGTCCCAAGCTCGAATAAAAGAGGAGGGTTGTGTTAGGCAGCCGACATCCAATGTAAAACTTTGTTGGACTTATTTACTGTGGATGCTACAAATTATGATAGGGCTATGTGAAAATAAAGAATCCATGTAGCCGCCCCCATCTAGTACGGTAAAAGGCTTAGTTGTTGTTGTTTAAGAGATATATATTTAACTTTGCCCATGTAACGGATCACCCTTGCATGGCCGGTCCCAAGCCTAAATAAAAGGAGAGGGTTGCGTTAGGCTTCCGACAACCAACATAAAACTTTGTGAGACTTATTTACCATGAATTCTACAAATTATGATAGAGTTATGTGGAAATAAAGAATTGATGTAGCCGACCCATCTAGAATGGGAAAAGGCTTAGTTGTTGTTGTTGTTTAAGAGATATATATTTGCTATTTATTGTTTAAATTGATTCAAATTTAGGGAATGTATTAAATGGGTACTCATTTAACTTTTCCAGAATTAATTGTTGATTGTTATATGGTTGCTTTTTTACTTTTTAATGTATCACAAAGTCTGCTTATGTGGGGATAGCTGCATAGGGGTCTGACCGCATTTGCAATGCTAAATTATTGATCATGCTAACATGACAAAATGACATGGTTTCAAAGCACTAATAAATCCCTTGCAGCAATATTTTATGAATGGTGTGGATTGAAAGGTAAGATGACTTTATTTAAGGCAACAACTATACCCTGGCCAGTAGTATCAATGACATGCTCACAAATCCCAAGATTCTTAGATCAAAACACCCAGTCAAAGAGTTGAATCAAAAGAAATGAAAGCGAAATTCATGCACTTATGATAGAAAACTAAGAAATTCACCCGAGTCACCAAGAGAAAGATTTCATTATCCAAGGAGCAAGTTGTACATGCACAATTTGAGAGAGCATGTTTAAGCATGTAGTTCCATAGATAAGGGATAATCCATCTCCCAACCTTGATATCTACTAATGGTGGCATACTTGCAAACTTAGACTCTACTGTTCATTCCTAAAATGTTTATCATTAGATCCAATATGCCTATATGTGGTTAATATCATAATAAGGCATCACTGCAAATGCATGTGTTTAAGATGTTTTCCCTTCCATTATAACATAGAGGCAACAACCCTATTTATCATCTTGTCTTTATTTGTCTTCTTTTATAACATATGACCGTTAGACATCAGGTGCAAGCAACCCAGAAGATGGAAGCATTTCATTATGTTCTCATGGGCTCTTCGATGCATTTGACTTGGACCATGCTTCCAACTAATGCCACCTGATCACGTAGAGGATTCCTTAAAAAATTTCTGAGTTCAAGAGTACATTATTGTCAACCTGGGACTATGACTCACGTATAAAGTTTTTAAGACAATCCCAAATATTTCCACTGAATCATAGACAGCCAACATTTTATAGCAGTCGGCACACAAAAAACCTATACAAGTCCATGACATTTTCCTATTTCCACTATCCCAAGGACCTCCAAACAAAATGCAAATAGTGTGCACATCCAATTCTTTTAATACATAGTACCGATAGATAAGGAAATATTCAAGTTTTGTCATATTGATAATGGCATACAGACCAAGAACTAGCATAATAAAACCTGAAGCTCCTTAAGTCTTTGTTTGCTGGTAATCTTACATGCAGAAAGCTCCTTTGTAATGTCATCTAGGCTGACATTGACCTGCATATAGTGATAGAAATGTGCATAAATTTACTACCCTAAGTAATAATCAAAGTTAAATACAGCACAAACATGTCATAAGGGTGGGAGTAGAATTACAAAACAAAAGAAAGAGAAAGAGCATACGTGCGCATGTCAACTCAACTGTACAATGAGATGAAGAACCAAAGAGAACATAAAGTGAATCCTTCACAAAGTAGTAGAAAACATACCCCATTGATCTCTGCAACAAGGCCGACTAAAGCAGCAACCATCTGCATCATAAGGTATACACTTCCATAATTTTTCATTTTTGAGCAACACTAACTTCACCATGAACATGTTGTAGTATATGAAAGTTTCTAAACACATAAAAAAGGAAAGGAAAGCAATACTCATATATACCGGAAGAGGATGTCGTCCAGTTGTTAAAAACCACTTGGTAGAACATTGCAAAAGAAACAGGCCTTGCATGACCACAAGATCAATTTTGTCTCTTGGTACATTCTGAAACATTTTTCACACGGTTAATTCCCAACAGTCAGATGCATAAAGACACCAAGTTTCCACACAAACACATGCATATACATATATGTGTGCGTGTGTGCACAGAGGGAAGGAGGTGTGTGTGTGGGAGGGGGGGGGGGGCAGGGGGAGGGAGGGGTGTGAGAAGTACTGTATCTTTTATTTGAGAGAGAAACGATTTACAGGTTACAACAATATTTTTTGGTAAAGAATGACCTTGACGCACAACATGTGAGCCACATATGAATAGCTGTTCTTTAGATGATCAATGATGAAAATTCTCATGGGCTGTGTTGTGTGCTTCTCCATAATAGTAGACCTCAGAACAGCCAATATACAAGACAACTTCTTGACTCAAATGCACTTGCCAAGACCAGGAGAAATAGGAAATGTATTATCAGCATCTAGTCCTTGACAGTACATGATGTACGCTGGTTTTCTTCAGATCATGAAGCTTGCAAGATAATGAAACCGAAGTCACCATTCTTGGTGACAATCAGATTATCATCAATTTGATATCACCCACACTGGAATATAAAGACATTTCACATTTTGTGTTCATAGTTATCGCTTTATAACACGTTTTAATTTCATTACTTTGGCTCGAAAGACTTTTAGTGATTTTTTGTACTTTCAACAAGGAAAATTGTATGAAGAACTATTGATTATTATCTTTTTCACTTCGCTTTACACTAAAACAAATATAAACCTTCTGAGATATTCCTGAGAAGTGTCAGTTTGGAGAAACAAATCCAAGGAGAACTAATACAGATATTCCCGAGAATGAGGCAGCAAACTAGACGTAAACATGAAAGATATGTACAAAACAATTGCTTTGTATTTAAGAGTTAAAACCCTAGTCAATTTGTTCCTGATTAATAACCAACATTAGCACGGAGAAGGAAGTACCTTGAAGCTCTCTGAGTTTTGAATAGCACGCTCCAAAAGCTTAATTATGTTTGTTTCTGGCTGCACAGAAAGTTAGCACTGCAACTTGTCAACAAAAGCTACACTAAGAGAAGACTCATGTGTGGTACCCACTTTCACTTTTAGATCTCATCTCTCCACCACATACCCTTCCAAAACCTTAACCTAGGACTCCACATTTGTTCTTGCCCTCAACCCCCTATAGCAAGATACTAAAATAGATAAAACTTTCTGTATGTTTTGCAATTGCTGCAAAAAGTATAGCATTCAACGGAAATAATAACAAGAAAATATTTAAATTATAAGTCATGAAACCCTATGCTAAAATCCGATCACCTTTTCCTCTGCCATCAACTCCCAACCAATGAGTTAAAAAAAGTAGTTTCTCCACTTTTGCAACTAATTTGAAAAGGTGAAAGCATCCAACATGACAAACAGGAACGACTGAATTATAAGAAAAGTATGCTAGAAGGAATTGATATGGTTGCATTTACCTGATTAATACACAACAGAAAATAAACTCCCAGGCAGAATGAATGCAGTTATATGATATACATGTAACATGAGACATGAGACATGACACATATAATGCATAGAATGTATAACAGTAGACAATATGTGATATACATGGCATATATACTATAGAATATATACAATAGACAGTTTGCTGATAAGGTTGAAGTGCCACACCAAATCTACAACAACAACAACTACAACTAAGCCTTTTCCCATACTAGACGGGGTCGGCTAAAGTGCCATACCAAATCTAACTCGAGAAATTCTCTAACCCGTATGTACATCCGCCCTAGCTCATGAGCATCGGTACTAACAGCAGCCTGCAACAGAAGTGAACATATGTCTGAGACAAAGCCACACATGTATAGATCAAGGAAAAATCTACCAACTTACTAAAAAGAACTTCAAGGAAAAACAAACGGCAACAATGAAGCTATAACATATTATTCTTCATAGCTACAAGAAGGGTTTCCAGATTTCCCAGGGGGTTGCATCGTGTATGTTTTAGGATTGAGTCACGTTTTGTAACAAAAAATTACATGCCCATGGTTGCGTTTCTTAACCCCCCCAAAGGCTCATGGAGAAAAAAATACGCTTAAATGAAACACGACTATGTTATTTGAGACTCTGGTGAAATACTTACAGCAACTTCTGTAATTGTAAGAGGCAATTGATTTTGTCGACAAACTGCATAAATGCAAGCACCAACAAGGATAGGGAACCAAGTGCCTGCACCCCATTCACCATCGGTTATTTTTTCAACCAGATCTTTCACGTCATTAACTCTTGGAGGCGATAACTGTAACCTTGAAGATATGTCCTCGATCGTCCTTTGAGCTCCGAACTAACAGAAACATACAGACAGGATACGTAGGTGAAACTGCTCCAAGGAATTCATTACATTCTGGCAACAATAAAAGCGATTACGAATAGGTGATGACAGTCAACAGGCGGTAAAATTTTGTGGAACTAGAATAAACTACCTACAGAAAAGCTAAAGAAGAACTAGTAGAACTCCTTGCAGAAACAAAATCGTGACGCAATTCCCAGCTCTGCCATTTTAACTCCTCGGGATGTATTATATACGTAGATGGAAAATTGATGATCCTGCTTAACTGGTCATATGTAGATACAACTAAACAAAACGATGATGATCCTGCTTGGCTTCGAGACAAAACAAGTAATAGTGCTCACATGTTCCAGCAACACTACAATGAATATCTAGAACATAATACGCACAAAAACTTCGGAACTCGCTGCGCAACACAAAATATTTTAAAGCGAGTGCAACACACAGAGTTTAGGATGAAACGGGATGCCGCGCCATGCCACAGCGCGACACCCGTGCTCACCGTTGCGATGGACACCTTTTCCCATAGATAATTACAAACCAGATGCATCCCGCAATTCCGTGGTACTAAAGTCGATACAGAGACGAATTTTCAATCGGGGAGCAAACCAAGCCGAGCGAAGATGCCCATTAGTTACGTTCATGGTAGAAGAACGGGAGTCGAAACTGTGCATCAGAGAATAAAATAGACGCTCGACATTTCCATAGGCAATTGAACGGAACAGAACAACAACGTATTGGACGTTCCACCTCGATAAACTAAACAAAGGAAATAAAATGACGGTCCGGGAAAAGAAATAAGAGAACTTTACCTCCTTGCGATCCTTATAGCTAAAGTCGCCTTTGATGAAGAGGCGTTGGCCGCCGAACCGAACGCTAACGGTAGGTCACAGATCGACCGAGATTCTCGGTGTAGACGTCGAGGTGGGAGACGAAGAGGCCGGAATCCTGGACCGTGCCGCAGAGGTTGCAGACCCAAGAGCTCGAGTCAGGGTCAAACAGCACTGACTTTGACTCGCATTTGCTACATCTCCGGTTGTTCTCCATCACAGACGGGGACACGTCGGCCGATCGCTTCCGGCGTCAATTTGACGCAGAGTTCGAATAAGGGTTTTAAGACGGCGCCACGTTCTTCTGACGCAGGACGAAGATGGATTCAGCACTCTAAAAAAAGGCAGGAAATAACTACCTAACAAAAGGAGGGAAAGAGAGTTGTTCGACAGAGAACAGGTGCCTCCGGATCTCTCTTACTGCAAGTCCATTCGAGAACCCGCACCATCACAACCCATGGTAAAACCATGAACTCGTCTTTAAAAGTTCTTTCCAGCACGCATGTCTTTCAGATTAGGGATGACAATTGGGTGGGTCTGTGACGGTATACCTGGACCCGACCGAAACCTTAATGGTACGGGTTTGGGTGTTCCTTCCCGAACGTACTCAACCAAAGAAGATTATACGTCACGGTGTTTGTCTTTGGAATGCGGGAGGGCGAAACCTAATACGCGTCATGCCTCCACGTCCCGACGAGGTTCATATTGGTGATTTTAAAATTATTTTTTAAAAACAATCATAAAAAATTAAAGTAATTTTATTTTAAATTTTAAGATGATAAACATTAATGAGTGTAAAATATATGAGATTTTTAAAGAAAAAGAGTTTGGTTTTGAAGAGAGAAAGAAATGAATAGAGTAAAAAAAATTGATCTAGAAGAGACTAAACAAAAGCTTTAATTTAAAAAATCATGTTTTTTTAAACCTATATAGTATCAAATCATATTATACAAAATAAATCATTCGATACGATGTAATAAATAATGTTTTGCGATACCAATAGGTAATGATATACATGAGACGGGTATTTTTATAACATTGCCAGAAATTATTCTCATCAATTTATCGAGGACTCTTTCGGTAAGCTTCTTTGACTGCTCGAATCCTTCTCCTTGGCTCTTCGCCTGACTAAACTCATCTGGGACTTGAAGTCACCGGACACTCTTGTTGCAGAGAGGAGGTGGAAACGCCTTTGAAATAAGTAGCCCAATCGGACTGTTGTGTAGGCCCGATTGGTCAATCGCTAGATATGTTTATACACACGAGGCTCTCTTTCTCTGAAGTTTACCGAGCAAACCAAATATCGCTATTTGGCAGATCAAGGCATGCCCGAAAGCCGCTATCAGACCACGCTCAGTTTGCTATCTCGAATGGCAAAAACCCCAGTGAGGGAATCTCTCTCGCTTCTCCATTCACCTTCTATTAATGGCGCTGTTCACCATTCTCCTCTTTCGGCAGCCACCATCCTCTTCCTCCTCCTTTCCTCAAACAACTTCCAACAATCACAGTCCTTCATCCACGGCCTTGTTTCAGGCAAGGTTGCCCCCTCTTTCATCATGCCTTCAGTTCTCAATCACTTCTTGCCTTCAAAGAAAGAGCAGACTAATCTGACACAACTTGTTTTTGACATGACCATCGATTCGCAAGCTCAATTAGGCATGGTTGATTCAGTTTTAGATACTTTTGCTAAGATGCTTGGTTATGAATTGCTGCCTAAGTTGAATACTTTTAATAACATGCTAAGTGTTCTTGTCAAGTATGATAAATTTGACGAAGCTTTGAGGATTTTCGATGGGTTTGCTGAGAGAATGGGGGTGGACGGTATGAGTCTTGGGACTATGATTAGGGGTTGTTGTAAAGTTAAGGAAATGGAGAATGCAACGAGATTTTTTTTCAAATTTAGAGAATTGGGTATTCGGTCGAATGTCATGATATACACGATGCTGATCGATGGTTGGTGTAAGAGCGGGAATCTTCATGAAGCGAAGCGATTGTTTGGAGAGATGGAGGGAGCGGGATTTCCTCCTAATGAATATACTTACACTGTCATGATCAATGGTTGTTTCAAGAATGGAGTTGAAGATGACGGATTCAAATTTTATGCGGAAATGAAGCGACGAGGGGTGGATCCTAACCTATTTACTTACAATTCTCTGATTCATTCGTACTGTAAATTTGGTAGATTACAAGATGCATTTGAAATGTTTGATGAAATGTCAGATAAGGGAGTTGTTCCAAACGTGGTGACTTATAATACTCTTATCTTTGGATTGTGCCGAGGGCGTAGACTCATGGAGGCTGTGAGGTTCATGAATAGAATGCAGAATAACGGTATCAGTCCTAGTTCAGTTACATTTAACACAATGATTGATGGTCTCTGCAGACAGGGGGAGTTCGCAAAGGCATTGCGTATTTTCAAGAGAATGAAATCTTGTGGCCAATCACCATCTATAGTTACTTATAACACTCTTATTAATGGGTTCTGTAGATCTGCAAAACTTGTGGAAGCTGCAAAGCTAGTTGAGGAGATGCAATCAAGGAGAATGGCGCCTAATAAGGTTACATATACAATTCTAATAGATGCTTATGGAAGAGAGAATGACATGGTTAGAGCCTTTGAGCTGTTTGATTCAATGGAAAAGGCGGGCTTGGTGGCAGATATTTATACCTATAACGTTTTAATACATAGTTTGTGCAACCAGGGAAACATGAAAGATGCTTGGAAGCTGTACAATATGATGCTTGAGAAGTTGTTGAAACCCAATGATGTTATCTACAATACACTTATTAATGGTTACTGTAGACAAGGCAGTTCATACAGGGCTCTGAAACTGCTTCATAGAATGACCGAGGATGGGATGGTCCCAAATGTTGCTAGCTATGTTCTGACAATCAACAGCCTTCGTCGAGATAGAAAGTTGAAGGAGGCTGAGCATCTCCTCACTGAGATGCAAAATCATTGGATGGAACACAGCCTTTCAGTTTATAACACTATGTCCAGTGAAAAATTTAAGGTGCAAAGTGCTGCTTTCTAGCAAGTGAAACTGTTGGTACATTCATTCGGTACAGAATGTTTCGTTGAAGTTAGGCATGTATGATGGTTGCATCTGCACGAAGCACTTTCATCATATAAACATATATGTGCTTGATGGAAGACTGGTCTGGAACGTCGAATGAATTCTTTCATTTGATGGGACCGTCAGCCATTGCAGCTCTGCATAAGGCGTTCAAATCTACCTGGGTTATGCTAAAGGCATAAAATTCTTGAAGCTGCCACTCCTATGGTAAAGAAGAAAAAACAACGTGGTCATTTGAATCAGAGAATCTCATGATCAAGACAAAATACATGCCATGGAGAAATGACAAATGGTTTCCTGCACAGCCACCAGTTTTTCTTGTTGTCACAATGGGGGGCTGAAGCCTAACAGACACAGACACAGACACACATGCACCCATCCGAGAATTGAACTGGTGACGTGCAAGTGGGCGTCGGGAACCCTACCAGTGAGCTAATGCTCTGGGTAGCCAACAGGTATTTATGAAGCTACGGTGTATAGATTTTACTTAGCTATTTTATCAAACATCATGTTTCATCATCGAATGTACTTTTGAAGTGTTTGAGCCTAGTTCTTTATTGATAAGTGCAACCATGGCATTGCAGGGGCATTCCATTTTAATTTGAGTGGCTGTTTGTGTCTACAGCGGTGCGGTTTGCACCTTTTTATCGGGTTATTCCATTGCATGCTCACAACATTTCATGCATCCTCCACATGCATGCCTACTAAATATACTCTTTGCTTGTACGATGATTTTTGTTGGTCTACGCATAAAGGTTGCTGTTATCTCGATATTCCTATTGCCTCTTTAAGAGTTGACTCCAACTGAGTGGATGTATGCCTGGTTGGATCAATTGACTTTGCCAAGTATCAAAATATTGAACTTGTCTTTCAGATGCAACTGCATTATCCAGGATGGATTTTAGATTTTTGGTTCTTCTGGAGATTATTCTGTTTCATCTTGTTTTACTGTAAATTCACATTTTGTATGTTGAGCAAAACTATGGCGATTTAGTATTGGTAGGGAGGCGTTGAGACTGCATCCGTAGAGTACAAACTTTTAAATGCTTGAGCGCATTTGAACCTCTCGGACTATGGTGGACGAAGGAAAGAAAAAGGAAAGTGGCACAAGAACAACAAGAACTAAGCCTTTTCCCATACTAGATGGGTTTCAGTGACATGGATTCTTTGTTTCCATGGAGCTCGATCATGTGCCATGCTAACAGTTAACATAAGCTAAATGGTAGAAGAACGCATTTGGAAAAAGAGTCATCTTGCAGAGGTTCAGAATCTTCCGATGCTAGGTTGACACAATGCTGATCGTTCTTTTTCTCTTGGAACATGCACATAGAGAGGGGATATCTTTCTTTTTATTTCTGCTTATTGTACCATGTAATATCGAGTTCTACTATGAGCTGGATGTTTTGAAATGCGTCTGGTTGGCTATTTCTCAGCCTGGTGACTGATGGGGCAATTCATACCTCACCATGTCATGTACTGATCACTGTATTACTTTACAAGCTCGTTCATAGGGAGCGCTCGGGACCGATGGATCTGTCCATGAGCAGGTTCAAACTCGAGGTCTCAAACTCAATGGTGGCAACTAGACACGCACTAGTTGCTGGACTTTAACCGAACACCTTTCGGAGCAGTCGTGCAATCCTGAGCCCATATTAGCAGCCACTGTTTAGTTTGAGCTATATATAATGTCATTACCTGATAACATGCTCCAATCTGTCTTTTTTTTCTATTCGTACTGTAGATAAATCTGCAAATGTCAAGGAAAACTGATGCTTCTTTTATAAGCATGCAGAATGGAGAGAGAGAGAGAGAGAGAGAGAGAGAGAGAGAGAGAGAGAGAGAGAGAGAGAGAGAGAGAGATGCAGCACTCATGGCCTCTTGTTAGTTGACAAGTGCAAGAGGGTAGGGTCGACGGAAATAAGCATGATTGCCTGGAAGACCACCGATGCCATTTCCAGCTTTGCTAGACTCTCAAGGCATCCCTACTGAGTGTGTAATGGGGCTTGGCTTTGGTATTCTATCTCAAATAGCATCTTATACATCTTGATCAATGATCACCCTGGCACAAATTCCAATCTCATAAATTCGAAACAAGAGGAATCGTGTCATGGCGCAATAGGAATTTCTTAGGGAATGTAAAACTTAACAAACTTTGATCTTCCATTACTAGAACTAGGTGCTGTAACAGGATCTGAGTTGTCACAAGGGCCAAAAGATGGATCAGAAACAGAAGGGACTGCATCTTGACGTCCAATATGACTTAGCCGCAAATCCTCAGGGATGTTAGCATACCACTGGTGATACAATACCAAACATTGAACCATATGTATAACTGGATTATTTCTACATTCAGGTTCCTGCACTAGACATAAAATTTCTCCTCAAGATAAATTTTGTGGCTGAAGTGACGAGTAAACCACCCTCGACACCTAAGCTTCCAAACATTTTTCTGTTCCTTCGGTGAAAATATTATCGGCAATGTACTTGACATAAATGGAGACGAATTTGCACTGCTTGCAGACATTCTTTGGAAAATTGATCTTCAAATTGAAAATGTGCAGTTTGAATGTTTAGAAAGAGGGTAGCAAACTCTTCCCACACATTGTATGTGCCACATGTGGCATCCAGATGTAAAGCAATCATCTCAACTAGCTTCTCCGTAGCATAATTCCCAGACTTTGCATTTTGATCAGGTGAATTAATGAATCTCTTGATGTTGGATCCTTCTTCAGAGCGTCCTTATCAGAAAAAGTAAGACGAAGTTTTTTTTATACGAAGACCCCAAACAGATGAGCCCTTATCCTGGACGAAATTGAGTGCTCTGAATTAAGAGAAAAAATTCTTCAGCTCTTCCAATGCGTCTTCAACTAGACCACCAAGCAGCAGTAAATTTATCCATCGCATAGATCGCATGCATTCATCCCACATTTTTCTCTTCTATTCATTTCACAGAGAAACCGCACCCAAGAGGGAAGACTTTGTAGCAACCCAGCTGCATGACACCGCTGACACTTGTACCATTTTCCTCTGGGTTCATGTGCTTGTTGGCTTACACAAGAGGGATGGTGACCATGAAGATCAAACCCTATTTGTCCGTCTAGCAACCGAGATACTTTTCTACTGAGCTAATCCTTTTCAGGCTCTCTATATAGTCTTGCTTATATGCAAGTTGATGTATGAAACTCGCTCTCACCTAAAACATTTGGATAATCAATCCAGCTATGTTCTAATGAAACATGATCTTCAACACTAAGCCATGACCAATAGAAAGTATTGGTGTGAATTTGTGTGCTGCTAATTCATGTTCATAGCATTTTGTTTTTGTTGCAAAACAGTCCCATACGTCCCACCCCGACCATCTGCCAAACGGGCAGGAGGCTTGAAAGTGGGACTGACCTAGTCTTCCCTTTGGACTATGCCGACCTTCACCAAGGTTGAGTGCCTCAAACTATGTATAAAATTGCTAGGTTATCCCACACAGAGGCTTGATCACATAACCATCAAAGTTCGGGGTGAGAGTTAGATTCTTCCTCACCTAAATGGTTGACGCTTACGCCAAGTTGGCTTAGAGATGGTTCTCCTGCTCTACTTTTTGAAGTTGGCAATGGTAGGTCACTTCTTTGTGTGCTCTAGAGTCCTCTTAGGGCACATGTGCCCGTAGTTGTTGTGTACATCCCCCATGTCCTATGTTCGTGTGATAAGCTCTGGATCTGTTTGCACGGAAGATAGGAAGCATGCGGATGTGGCTGGGCTTCACGGCTGACTCCTCTCTTGACGATCAGATAAATCATCATACTTCTAGATGCTCATAGCATAAACTTTAGAGGATGAGATCTTCGATTTCAAAGAGTCCAACCATCATGTCACTAGCCCGATTTCAAAGAGTCCAACCATCAAGAGATCGGGCTAGTCCAACCATCAGAGATTTTATTTAGTGATTGGAATATATTTACAAATTAGGAACAAATTAGGAGTGGCACCAATAGAGGATAAAATGAGAGAACATCGTTTAAGATGGTTTGAACATATAGAAAGAAGATCAAAAGAAGAACCTGTAAGAAGGTTAGAAAAACTAAATTTGGAAAGTATTAAAAGAGGTAGAGGACGACCACAAAAGTGTTGGAAAGAAACAATAAAGAATGATCTGCTTATTGGGAGTTAACTGCTAACATGGCACATGATAGGGATCTGTGGAAACAAAGAATCCATGTAGCCGACCCCGTCTAGTATGGGAAAAGGCTTAGTTGTTGTTGTTGTTGTAATATATTTACAATCTAGCATATGTCTCAGGTCGGCCTACACCCTTTCTCGGGATATGCACTCTTGATCCTAGCCGTTGCAGTCCTAACTACAAATGAAGCCCTAATTGCTATTTACAAGCTAATCTAACTTAAAAGATAAAAATACTCACACTAATTACAGGTTAACACCAGATTAACATAGAGTAAAAATGGATTGGTATGAGTCCACTATTAGGGCCCAAATTTGATCTCTCAACACTCTCCTTCAAGTTGAGTGAAAGATGTTGAAAACACTCAACTTGGCCAAAGTATCTACAAGACAGTTATAACTAACAACCTTCGTGAGAAAATCTACTTTTTGATTCTCAGACTTCACATAGATCAACATGAATTCTTGAGCTGATATCTTCTCCCATATAAAATGGCAGTCTATTTCAATGTGTTTGGTTCTTTCATGGTAAACAGGATATTTGTTGATTACATATGTAATATCTGGCTATGTAATAGTTAGATAGATGAGTTTTCCAACTAACTTCTAATATTTGCTAATGTTTCATACTTGTAAATTATCTCTAAGGTGTAATCAATGGTTGACTTCCATGAGAGTGTCACATTTCTTGCAATTTGTCATATTAGTTTCCTTTAATATATACAAAGTATATTTCCTTTGAGTTAAAAATATACCTTTCTTAGAGTGTAGCACTTCAATCCCTAGAAAATAATGAAGTTAGCCCAGATCCTTTAGTTCAAATAGAGTGTGCAGGTTGTCCTTTAATCTTGATATTTCTTTGATATCATCTTCTCTAAATATAATATTATCAGCATACACTATAAGGAGAGAGTTTATTACCTTTCTTGAAGAATAGAGTGTGGTCATTTACACTCCTTTGGCATCCCAAACTATAAATAACTTTGGTGAATTTCTCGAATCACGTTCTAGGAGACTGCTTAAGACCATAAATATCCTTATTCAGTTTGCATACATTCTTTGAGCATGAGTTCACATACATTCCAAGTGGCAACTCCATATAAACTTTTTCATTTAGATATTCTTGCAGAAACACATTTTTAACATCAAGTTGTCATAGATCCTAGTTTCTTGATGAAGCTATATTAAGAATCACCCGAATAGAGGTAAATTTTGTAATATGAGCAAACATCTCATTGTAATATATGCCATATGATTGGTGTATCTTTTAGCAACCAATCTCACATTATGCCTTTCTGAACCATTTACCTAATATTTAATTGTATATACCCATTTGCAGTCAACATGTGTTTTGTTGGGAGGCAAATCCATAATAGTCTATGTATTGTTTTTCGCAAGAGCCCTTAGTTCATCATCATGGCTGTTGTCCACTGGGAACATTTCCTAACTTCTTCAAAACTTATAGGTATAGTATCTTTCTTAACATTCATGATGAACTTTTGATAATTTTTAGATGTACAATGATAGGTAGCATAACGAGAAATGGGATATTGTATATAAGTTCTTTGACATTTCCTAATCACAATAGGTACTTCCAAATTGGTAGTTGGCTCAAAATCTGAACACAAAGGTGAATCCTTAGTCTCGGTAGCTACTTATTGGTCTTGTTGCATGATAACTTTGGTGGCCCCTTTCTGTAAACTAGAGGTTGCCTTGTTGAATCTCTTGCTGCTCCACTTTCAGTTTCAGATTCTTCCACTTCGGGACATAGGGGAAGCACTGTCTTGTTGTCTATAGATGCTTATTATTCTTCCATTGATACTTTCTCCCCTTTGGAATAATAGTAATGAGTGGTTTTAAAAAAAGTGACATCCATAGATACATAGAATTTTCTATGAATAAGATCATAGTATTTGTACTTTTTTTTGGAATGTGAATAGCCGACAAAGATATATTTTATGGTTCTAGGGTCTAATTTGTCATGACTTGAAACATGCATATGTACATATCAAGTGCAACCAAAGATACAAGGTGTAATATGAAATGTAGGAGACTCTTTAAAAAGAGTTGTCATATGACTTGCCCCATTTAGGATTGTACTAGGTACCCAATTAATTAGATAGATAGTTGTTAGTACAACTTCTCCCCAGTAGTATTTTGGAGCATTACTCCCAAACAAAAGTGCACAGGCAACTTCAAGAACATTATGATTCTTCCTTTCGGCTACTTCATTTTGTTGAAGAGTATTAGGATAAGTAGTTTGATGAAGTATACCATGAATATTAAGAGATTCTTTTAGGATACCACTAATAAACTCTCCTCCATTGTCAGAACGAATAATTTTAATTGAAGAATTAAACTGAGTCAAAAGAAACTTATGAACAACTGGGAAAATAGTTGAGATTTTAACTTTTAATTTCATTAAGTAGACTATTGTAAGCGAGTACAATCATCAATGAAAGATACAAAATATCGATGTTCATATATAGAAAGAACATGACTAGAACCTCAAACATGAACAAATTCAAATGGTTTAGATTTTCAACTCACTAAGAAATAAGGAGCTCTATGATGCTTTGCTTGCTGGCAGCATCGCATTCAAGAGTTACATTATTAAAAATAAAAGATAAATTAGGAATGACAGAACCAATCTTGGAAGGAGGAAAATGCCCCAAACGAGCATGCAATATCTTTATTTCTGCTTCTTGTGACAATGTAATGGAAGCGGAGGGAGTTGATTGACCATCAGGTAATGCGTCCATGATGCAGAGACCTCTTTGCATGCTACCATGACCAAAGACCTTCTTCGTCATCAAATCCTGAAAAACACAACCAAGAAAAGAAAATGTAATAGGATAATTTAAGGACATGGTAAAATAACTAATTCAAAGAAAGTTAAGGGGAAAGCTTGGAACATGTAGCACATTCGATAGGTTAGCAAAAGAGGTCTACACACTACCATGTCCCACCGTATATGTGAGATCCATTAGCAAGTCAAATAGGATCTTTGATATCAAGAAGTGTGTATGCTGAAAATTGAGATTTGTCGCTCACCATATGGTTGGTAGCTCTTGAATTTATAACCCAAACTTGAGATGAGGTAGTAAATGATGATTTATCCTTAGTAGTAGCTAGTTGGAGTGCCATAACAGCTTGTGAAGTCATGGCTTGGGAGCTGTTACCAATGCATGATTCAAGTTCTTCAATTTGTTTCTTAAGAGCTTGAAGATTTGGACTAGCTGATTGAAAGTCTGAAATATTTGCATAATTATTGCGATTTTGGGAGTAGTTGGGTTTGCCTATAAGCTCCCAACAATACTCTTTAGTGTGATGAGACTTTCTACAATGGTGCACTTCAATTTTTCTTTTTCGTCATATGATATTTTACCACGGTCTCTTTCATGATTAGCACCTCACCCCATGAAGATCTCATGTAGAATAGAGAATTTCAAGAGATTTCCCTTTATTTGCCATATTTTACAACGCTATCTTGAGAACCGCGTTAGTGGTTCATGATTAGCACCTCACCCCGTCACTTAAGTACCTTGGTGTATGTTATTTGCAGATGACATTGTATTAGTGGAGGAGTCTAAGGAAAAAGTTAATAGAAAATTGGAACTATGGAGAGAAATATTAGAAAACAAAGGCCTCCGACTTAGTAGAACAAAGACAGAATATATGGAATGTAAGTTTGATCATTTGGCTACTTCAGAGGACATAGAAATTAAAATTGGCACACATTGCATTCCTCAAAAGGAAAGTTTTAAATACCTAGGGTCAATTTTTCAAAGTGATGGAAGAGTTGATGGAGATGTTACACATAGAATTAATGCTGGTTGGTTGAAATGGAGAGGAGCATCAGGTATTCTTTGTGATAAGAAGATACCATTAAAATTAAAAGGTAAATATTATAGAGCAGCAGTTAGGCCTGCCATGTTTTATGGTTCTGAGTGTTGGGCAGTTAATCATCAACATGTATAAAAGATGTGTGTGACATAAATGAAGATGTTGAGATGGATGAGTGGTCATACAAGAAAAGACCGTATACATAATGAGGTTATTAGAAACAAATTAGGAGTGGCACCAATAGAGGATAAAATGAGAGAACATCGTTTAAGATGGTTTGGACATATAGAAAGAAGATCAAAAGAAGAACCTGTAAGAAGGTTAGAAAAACTAAATTTGGAAAGTATTAAAAGAGATAGAGGACGACCACAAAAGTGTTGGGAAGAAACAATAAAGAATGATCTGCTTATTGGGAGTTAACTGCTAACATGGCACACGATAGAGATCTGTGGAAACAAAGAATCCATGTAGCCGACCCCGTCTAGTATGGGAAAAGGCTTAGTTGTTGTTGTTGTTGTTGTTGTTGTCTTGAGAACCGCATCAAAAGGAGTCTGTTTTCATCTTCTAGCGGTACAAGATCAATCTCTCTTTTAGAAGTTGGGAGTTCCTCGTCGCCACCACAAGACCATCGTCATAGAGAGAGAGAATATGGAGAGAGAGAGAATATGGATTCATTGATTACAACGAGTCAGCTTCTTTGTTCGGATCACGTCATTCCGATTCTACCCATTACATGATGCAGAGTGACTATGGCTCCCGTGGTTAAGATGTTGACTCAAAAGAACATGCAAATTAAAGGTCATAGGTTCGACACCAAAAGGAAGTGTCTACTAACCCCACAACACAATGCTCTCACCAAAAAAGAAAAAGGGAAGAAAAACTAAACAGATCATTAGATCTGATCTAAGATTTGGCAGATAGTTTAAGAGTTTTGGCTATGGCAATATTTGGATAATACCCGATCCGTTTACAGCTTTTTATGAGTCGTCGCGAGGACTGGAAAAGGAAACGAAACTCTCAAGTCAACCAAATGAGAGAGAGTCAAGGTTCACAATCGTCCTTGACCAAGGAAGGAGAGATATCGAATCACTCCTCAAAGGCTCAACCGTCGGTATCCAGGGAGGTGGTAGTGCGAGGTGGACGGTCAGGATCTTCCAGGGAGGTCTGAGGGCACGACGACTTCCCAAGTCTCTAACCCACGCAACTCTGTCATACGGCGGAGTGCCGTTTGAGGTTCAAACTTCCCACCGCGACGGAAACCGTCAGAAACCGTTTGAGTTCGCAAGGGTGTCAACCAAACGGCTACTAACGGCGCCGTTATCGATAGAAATTCCTTCTCGCCAAAATAACCCGCAGCGGCTCTCTCTCTCTCTCTCTCTCTCTCTCTCTCTCTCCTCTCGGGGTTTCCTTCCTCTCCCGCCTTTTGTTCCCTCCAGAATAGATCCGGCGTTGGGTTTTTCTCTCTTTTAGGGTTAGGGTTCGTTCTCTCGGTTTACTTCTTCGTTGCCTATTGGTTTGAGGGTTTTGTGAAGTTTCCGGTGGGGGAGATCTGATTCGCGGGTGGTTTTGGCCTTCGAAACCGGTCTCCTTTCGCGATTGGCTGAGCTCGATGCGTTTCTAGGGTCTATCGATCGGTGATTTTCAATGGAGAATCCTGGAATGATTGAAGATCGTTTTGAAGATGTGGGGTTGCCTGTGAAGGAGCTCAACTGCATCGAGAACAAGCAACAATCCGTGGCCTTCTCCATCTCGTCAGATTCCGAGAGGTGCTCTAGCCCCGTGTCTGCATCTCCATCCGATCGGTATGTGGTTCTTTTTCCGTCTCGTCGGATTGGTGCTTATGAGATGGTCATTGTCAAACCCCCAATCTTTTTGGGTGTTTGCATGGTCTGGGAGCACGCAATCGTCTTTTCTTTTCTTTATTTAAGTTTATAGGACCAATTTTGGTATGAAGTTGTACGATTGCGTAGAGATGCTTACGGTAGTGGACTTCAATTGTTTGTTTTGGGTAGTCACCTATTGCAGAACGATTGTGGCTAATATGCACCTAAACATCTATGCTTCAGTGAAGTTTTTATAGTCTCACGAACTTTTGTGGGGTTGGGGTACGTTGACTTTTTTCATGCATTATTTCACGTTTGTTAGGATGACAACAATCCATTATTGAGCACTACTCATAGATATTTTGTTGTCCATATGTATAAGAAACCTAAGGTAATCACTCATCTTCTTGTATCTTTGTAGTTTCAGCTGTTTGTTGATTACTTCTCTTGCAACGCATTTTGTTTAGAATTGAATGGAAATTTGGTTCCTTGGATTTTGGAATACTGAAGATTATGCTATCCAGATTTAGTTGCTGAAATATCAGCAAAATGAAATCTGCTTTTTTTTTTTATATGTCCTATTAAATTATTAATGACCAATTTAACAAGTTTCAGCACTATGTTCGCCTTTATTGCTCAAATTCTGTTGGCTGATGACCACACATCTTTTTACTATGATATTTTTGACTTGCACACGCGTACTATGGCCTTTTTCAGTGTGTGCTTTTCCATCCTCCATTTCAAATGCTTGCATCTTCCCTATGATCTTATTCTGTTGGATCTTATCTCGTATATTTACTTAGATTTGCTTTATTTTGCGATCTTCTATTAATGCCTGTATGAAACTTTAATTCAGGAGGAGTGGACCCATTCGCAGAGCCAAAGGTGGCTGGACACCAGAAGAGGTAAGAAAATTAGTTTCATTTTAGAATTATTGGACATGCAATTCTCTGGTGAGCAGGTTTCTGTCTTTTCCACATCACACTATATGCATTTTTTGTTTTCATTGGTAAGTTATCATGTGTTAATCTGCATAGAGGTTTCAATACTGATCAGCATTTTATTCTTTGAGCAGCATGGTCATCTTATATTTTCCTTAAACGCTTACGAGAAATAGAATGAGTACATGTTACTGGTATATAAGAAAGACTTCCGGTTGTCTTCAATAACCTGGACCTTCTTGCTGCCTATTTTAAGTGGAATCCTGCAGAACTCATTAAAAAAAAGGCATGTGTGATTTTATTATTGTATAATATGTTAAGTCTACTCACATCTTGCTTATGCTACAGGATGAAGCATTGCGCCATGCCGTCAGTGTTTTCAAGGGGAAGAATTGGAAAAAAATAGGTTTTCATCTCCTCTTCTTCTTCTTGTTGTGTGTGTTCGTTTGTTTTTAAATTTAATCAAAACAAATGGCTGCTAAGTAGTAGGCTACACGTTCCATATTCACAAAAAAAGATTTCATAGTAACTTTGGAAGGAAAATAAAATCATGATCTTGCTTTTATTGAGTTATGTGCTGATATATACTTGCTGCATATCTGTACCACTATAATTTGCAGATTGTTACATCAATATGCATCTCCTAGAGATGTATTTTGCAAACTTAAATGTGTGATGCTTTAAACTCTTGATACTCAATATTTAATTAAAATTTCTTGCAAAATGTTCTGCAATGGTTTTGCTTTGCGTAAGAAGCCATTCCATATTGTTATGCGAATAATTTATTAACCTTGACACTGATACACATTCTGCTTATTTGCAGCTGAGTATTTCACTGGTAGGACAGAAGTGCAGTGCCTTCATCGATGGCAGAAGGTTCTGAATCCCGAGTTAGTGAAGGGCCCGTGGAACAAAGAGGTTTCCTACTAACCATAAAATCTTTTGATACTTTGTGCATATACAGATCTTAGACGTTTACAGTGTGGTTTATTTTCTATCTCTTTTTCTCCTTCTGACAGGAGGATGATATGATAATCAACATGGTTGCAAAGTATGGACCAACTAAGTGGTCAGTCATAGCCAAAGATTTACCAGGCCGTATAGGAAAGCAATGTCGGGAGAGGTAATCACGTGCAATGATTTAATTAGCACTTTGTGAACTTACATCGATTCATTTGAATTTGACTTACTTCATTTCATGATTTGTCAAATAATAGGCTGCTTGATGATGATGATCATCTGCATATCTGTCTTTCCATATCTTGTCTTGTCGAGTCATTATGTGAATTTAACAAATTGTACATATACACAATATCAGAGTGCAATCTACAATGCCTTCTGATGTTTCTTTTTCTGATTACTTACTGTTGGTACTTTCAGAAACAGAATTAGTACTGACATCATGAGCTTCTTAATTTCTTATTCTATTTTTTAAAGCTCTGTGGTTCTACATTTCAAGATTTGAGAAGATTCTCTTTGAGAATCCACCTGCGAGAAAAATGTTATTTTCTCTAATGCAGGCATTGTAGCAAAAAGAAGAAAAAGTTGAAACATTGGACAATGTTTTTGTATAGCGTGCATTTGTTGAAACATTCCAGGAGATGTATGATTTATGATGATACTTTCTCTCTTGCTCATAGTTAGGACATATCAAATACAATCTTCTTTGTTTATCATATAGCTGTAATTTTCTGTGCAAAAATGAGCATGAGAAATGATAAAAGCTGGAGTAAGATATGGATATGTGTCATCATCATTCAGGACTTGCTTTTCTTCAAACATAAAGACTGACATGAGCGCAGGTGTGAGGCATGGCAAGTTTCAAAAATCATAAGTCTGGGAACACGGCTATATATATGTATAACTTATCTACATTATTATATATAATTAATAATATCTTGTAAAATTATTGGTCATTATCAAATAAATCAGAAAATAGTAATGAGTGTCAATATTACCACTTCCAGTAGTATCGGCCATTTACCTCACTTCCCTCCCCGATTTCAGTCAGCGGAAGACTATGACCCAAATTACCTTTTCATAAGTTAGCCACCACTAAAGTTTAGTAAGAGTGTCAATATTCATGAAGTACCTTAGTGATTAGCACTAAAAAGTTCAAATTAAACAGTGTTAAGTCAGGCATGGGTGAGACATGCTGCTAGAAGTGTCTATGTGACATAGGGTTTCAGTTCTATAGCATCATAATTTGGGATTGCAACTGTAGTTTTAGCAATTTAAAGATTTGGACAACCAAAGTGATTGTACTAGTAATTGAAGCAAGTTTGAGAATTTTGGTTGATGAACTGTTGAATGATTCCATAGCCAGGTGATGAGCCGTGTGGTGGAAGTTCTTTTTGGTACCGGACGATGCTTCAAGCTTGTGGTAAAACCGTAAAAGAAGATAATAGCTCTTTCGTAACTCTGGACAATATAAAGGATATCACGATGCATAAAATAAAAACTTTGAGACTTGTTCTATTAAAAAATGGATACTCTTACATATGAAGAATGATGTGTCACCTATGATTTGTGTCCCATGGGGAAGTACACCTTCCAAGGACTGTAGCTTTGATTCGAGGGAGGTCCATGAGCTTTGTAAATTAATAATTCGTTTCATAGCGATCATTTAACTCTACCCATGTAAGGGATCATCCTTCCGGTCCTAAGCCCAGATAAAGGAGGAGGGTTGCATTAGGTTTATGATAGCCAACGTAAAGCTTTGTCGGACTTATATACCATGAATTCTACAAATTATGAGCATTGCATTGGGACATTCCCATTAAAAAGTAAGCAAGAGTCTCTACATCTTCGCCTCAATATAATCAATCAAGTATAAAGAGGGTTCCCACATCATGGACGGGTATTAGTAAAGAAGTCAGTCTCACTATATTCTTGCTTGAATGTAGTGAACAATTTACAATAAGGGTCTTCACATTTTGAGAATGGACGAAACAAGGGTCTTCACATTTTCAGAATGGGCAGATGCAAAAACTAGTCCTAAGATTCGTATTGGTACTTGGAATATTAGAACATTAATCGGTAAATTAATGGAGGTGGTAGATACTATGATTCAGAGAAAGATTGATATTTTATGTTTATAAGAGACAAAGTGGGTTGGAGAAAAGCAAAGGAGATTGAGAATATTTTATGGTTTTAATTAGGATACTCGAGAAAGGAAAAGGCTTGGATGAAGTTGGTATTATTATAAATAAAGATTTAAAGGATAGTGTAGTGACATTCTACGATATGGTGATTGAATTATGATTGGTGAAATTAGTGTTAGGAGTAGAGGCTTTAAATATAGTTTGTGCTTATGCACCAAAAGTAGGATTAGAAGACAGTATAAAGAAGGTTTTTTGTGAGGAGTTAGATAAGGTAATTCTAAGAGACTTAGATGGATTATGGAAACTATGGTTTTGGGAATATAAATAAGGAGGGTAGGGAGATTTAAAATTTTGCCATGCTTTTGATATCTTTATAGCTAATACAACTTTCAAAAAATGAGATGACATTTAATTACTTGCAAGAGTGGCTAATCGCAAACATAAATTGATTATTTCTTTTGTAGGAGAAAAGATAGATCATGTTGTAAAGATTGAAAGATAATTCCAAGAGAAAGCTTAACTACTCAACATCGACTTTTAGTATTGGATTTGCAGGTAAAAACGTGGATAAAGAAGAATAGAGTGCATAGAGCTATTCAAACTAGATGGTGGAACCTCAAATGTAAGAAAGCAGAGATGCTTGATATATGAAACAATATGGCTATATATGTTAGAGAAGTGAAAAAGATGTATTAGGCGTATCTAAGGGAGTCGTACCGGCACAAAAAGAAGGTTGGTGGAGTGAAAGTGGTGCAAGATAAAATCAAGGAAAAGAAAGCATGTTACAAATTGTATTATGTGAAAAAGACTAACGAAACTTTGAAGGCTTATAAGAAAGCAAATAAAGAAGTGAAAAAGGCCGTTAGTGAAGCAAAAGTCAAAATTTGGGAGGATTTATATAAAAAGCTTAACTCAAAAGAAGGTGAAAAAAATATTTTTAGGATATCTAAGGCTAGAGATAAGAAAACTAAGGATCTTACTTTTGTTAGATGCATCAAAGACGAGGATGAGATGGTTCTAGTGACGAATGATGATATCAAAAATAGATGGAAAAATTATTTCTATAAGCTTTTTAATGAAAATACAAATGTTAGTATTAGCTTAGGAGAGTTAGCCAAATCAGAAAGTATATAAACCACAATTTCTATCTGCATATTTAAAAGAATGAAATCAAAGATGCTCTTAAATATATGAAGGTTGGTAAATCTGTAGGACTAGAGAATATTCTTATAGAAATATGGAAAATTCTAGGAGAAGTGGGATTCACTTGGCTTACAAGACTATTTAATTAAAAATGGAGAACCCAAAAGATGCTCGAGAAATGGAGGGTGAGTACACTTATACCCATATATAAGATCAAAGAATATATTTAGAAGTGTACGAATTATCGAGGTATAAGTTAATTAGCCATTCTATGAAATTATGGGAAAGGATTATTGAACGTAGGTTAAGAGAAGTATCGAGTACAATAGAGAACCAATTCAGATTCATGCCCGATATATCTACTATTGAAGCTATTCCTCGAAACATTTTAGAGCAGAAAAGGACCTTTACATGATATTTTTTGATCTAGAAAAGGCTTACAATAGAGTGCAAAAAGATGGTCTTTGGAGAACCTTAAAAAAGATAGGTATCCCATTGACATATATAAATCTTATAAGAGATATATGATGGTGAAAAACTTGTGTGAAGGAATGATAGACTCCTTTGAAGTTAATATTGGGTTACATCAGGGATCAACTTTAAGTCCATATTTATTTATATTGGTCATTGATGAGTTAACAAAACATATTTAAGATGAAGTACCTTGATTCATGTTTTTTTTAGATGATATTGTGTTAGTGGATTAGTTTAAGGAAAAGTTAATAGGAAATTGAAACTACGAAGAAAAACATTAGAAAGTAAGGGCTTCCGACATAGTAGAACAAAGACAAAATATATAGAATGTAAGTTTGATCATTTGGGTACATCAGAGGACTTAAAAATTAAGATTAGCACACATAACATCTCTCACAAGGAAGTTTTAAATACCTAGGGTCAGTTTTTCAAAGTGTGATGAAAATGCTGCAAATAAAATTAATACTGGTTGGTTAAAATGGAGAGGGCCATCATGTATTCAGTGTGATAAGAAGATACCATTAAAGTTAAAAGGTAAATATTATAGAGCAAAAATTAGACTTGTTATGTTTTATAGTTCTAAGTGTTGGGAAATTAATCATTAACATTTACAAAATTGTCTCTAGTAAAAATGAAGGTGTTGAAATGGATAAGTGGGTCCCTAGTAGAAATGAAGATGATGAAATGGATTAGTGCTCACATAAAGAAAGATCGTATACATAATGAGGTTATTAGAAATAAATTGGGAGTAGCACCAATAGAGGATAAAATGAGGAAAATCATTTAAGATGGTTTGAACATGGAGAAAGATGATCAAAGGATGCTTCCGTAAAAATATATGGAAAACTAGATTGTGAAAAGGTTAAAAAAAAGAGAAAGATGATGCTTCCATTGAGATACATAATATAAATCTTATAAGAGACATGTATAATATAGACATGTACAATGGTGCAAAAACATGTATGAGGGCTCACGAAAGAATGACAAACTCCTTTGAAGTTAATATTGGGTTACATCAAGGATTAACATTAAGTCCATATTTATTTTTATTGGTCATTGATGAGTTAACAAAGCATATTTAAGATGAAGTACCTTAGTATATGTTATTTACTGATGATATTGTATTAGTGGATGAGTCTAAGGTAAAAGTTAATAGGAAATTGGAACTATGGAGTGAAACGTCCTGAAAGTAAAGGCTTCTGACTTAGTAGAACAAAGACACAATATATGAAATGTAAGTTTGATTGTTTAGGTACTTCAGACGACATAAAAATTAAGATTGACACACATCACATCACTCATGAGGAACATTTTAAATACCTAGGGTCAATTTTTCAAAGTGACGGAGATGTTACAGATAGAATTAATGCCGGTTGGTTAAAATAGAGAGGGGCATCATGTATTCCGTGTGATAAGAAGATACCATTAAAGTTAAAATGTAAATATTATAGAGCATCAATTAGACATGGTATGTTTTATGGTTATGAGTGTTGGACATTTAATCATAATATGTGGGAAAGATGTTCGTAGCATAAATGAAGATGTTGAGATTGATGTGGTCATACAAGGAAAGACCGGATACATAATGAGGTTATTAGAAACCAATTGGGAGTAGTTCCAATAGAGGATAAAATGAGAGAAAATCGTTTAAGATGGTTTGGACATGTAGAAAGACAATCAAGGAACATTCTCGTAAGAAGATATGCAAAATTAGATTGTACAAATGTTAAAAAGGAAGAGGATTACCACAAAAGTATTAAAAGAAACTATAAAGAATGATCTAGTTTATATTCAGTTAACTGCGGGCTCCATGAAAACAAAGAATCCATATAGCGGACCCCATCTAATATGGGAAAGGGCTTAGTGGTTGTTTGTTGTTGTTCGTAGCAATCATTTATACCCTGAATTCTTAGAAAGGTTCCTTTTGAAAATGATGTCTATTGCATGGGTTGGGATTCTTCTTGTGCATTATTATGCATAAATGGTAGTATGCGAAAACTCGATGCAATAAGTTAAATAGTGACATAATTTAAAGGGATTAAGTACGTGTATATTTTCTATGGTATCATGTTCTGATGTTCCTATTAACAGAAATCTTGACTTGTTTCTAGCCAACACAGTTGAAAAGGATTTTGTTTCTGATTTATTAGGACCTACCTAATGACTGTTCTCAGTTCTTATGCTATTCTTTTTCTAAATATCTCGTATTTCATTTGATGAATATTTCATTTGTATTTTAGGTGGCATAACCATTTGAACCCTGTTATAAAGAGGGACGCTTGGACAAAGGAGGAAGAGCTAGCACTGATTCATGCCCACGGATTACATGGGAATAAATGGGCTGAAATAGCGAAGGTCCTTCCTGGAAGGTATTATTGAATTTGCAATATGAAAATGTCAAATGAACTAGTGGGTCTTGTCTTACTGTTCTTTGTGCATTGGTAAAGAAGCATCTTCATGCTCTTTAACTGCCTTAGGAGTGAGAAATAAATGCTTTTGGTGAAAATGGTTGCGAAGTTGGTGATATTTTGCAAAATCTCATCTGCACCCTTTCTTTGGTTACTTCTATGATGGTACAACACTAAACTATCTGATCCTTCGTACCTGCTGCTACCCGCAATTCCTTAAGTTCACAATTTTGGGCTCAAACTGAAGTGCAAAATATCTGCCTTACAAGAAGAATAAAAATATCCACCGGTGAATAAATTGTTACACTGGTTGATTATGATTTTTATGATGAAAGTGTTTCCATGCATTTTGAAGTTTATATATGTAATGAAGACAATGCTCTAATATAACAGCAGAAGATCGATGAATAAATATTACCACAATATAACTATTACAAAGCCTTAGAAATGTCTATAATCTCACCCAAGTGCAACAATGATACATAAAAGTAGTGAAAAATGAATATTATTAATCAACCAACTAGTTAAGATACAAGAGTGTACATTAGAGAGATTTATAGGAAGAGAGGAGGGAAGAATGAAGAGAGGCTGCATTCAGCCAGTAGAGGACAGAGGTTCCCAATGACTACTGTTGGGGCTGGCGCCAGGGGGCCTTTCGGCCAGGTCCTGGCCCTAAGGTACTGGTCCTAAGATATTACAACTTTACAGACTGAAAGTTTGCTAACTAAAAATTGAAACCGAGGGGCTGACAAGGACTTGGTGAAGACATCTGCAAGCTGATATTCTGATCTCACAAAGTATAATGTCAAATTACCTTATAGATGTTCTTTACGAACGTAGTGACAATCTATTTCAATATGTTTGGTGTTCTCATAAAAACTATGATTATTGGCTATATACATAACATTCTTATTGTCGCAATACATAAGTAGAATAACTTCCAATGATACTCCCATATCCTGAAGTAGTCGTCTAAGCCATGTAAGTTCAATGGTTGTGTTGGTCATGACGCGATACTCAACTTCAGTGGAAAAAAACACCTTTTGTTATTTCTTGCATTTACATGAGATAAGAGAACCACCAAGAAAAATACGATAGTGTGCTGTGGAGTGCCTGCCATTCACATCACCACTCCCCAATCAACATTAGTAATTCAGTGGTTGGGTTGGGTACAATATTGCAATCACCAAAGTATCGTGTCATATTGTGCGATACAACACCATATTTCATATCGGTCAGGGACCTACCGAACAGAAACCCACAAAAAAGTGGTTTCTGACTTCTATTCAAGGCTCTCGAAGGCTTTCTTCGGTAGCTCCTCTCTCCTTGGTGTTCAGGGCTAAAAAAAAGTGCTCTATAATGTTTATGCACTCACAACCCAGATTGTGGTATAGTTTTTGTGTTTTTTGGAATTTTTTCTTTGTATTTGCTGTTTTTGGTGTTATTTGCAATTTTCTTTTTGTGAATGAAAAAATATGAAATTATGAAGTGCGTGGATATTATTTTTATTGTATTCGTGAAGTTGGAGACACTATTTGAGTGTTACGTGAAGATTGAGGATTTATGAAGTGCTTTTAGTTTTAGGTCTTTTATTGGATCGAAGTGTTCAATTGAAATGGTCGGAAGGGGGTGATAGGAACTCTCAATCTCGATCCAATGATCCAACATGGCAATGGGGTACAACAGTTGAGGGAAATAGATTAAAAATAAAATATTTGTTTTGTAAGGTGGTTAGTAGTAAAATTTCACAATTTAAACGTCACTTAGCAAAGACTAGGAAGAAAACTGCTCTACACAAGCATAGTTAGGAAATTGTCATAAGCCATTAAATTACAATGTCTACATATGATTGAGAGTATACATGAGAGGAGATAATGAAAGGATGATTTATAGATGTTTGAGAAAGATGATAATGATGCTATTGGATTGGGTGATAGTATTCCTTATGATGGTAGAATAGAAGTTGGTTGTATTAGTTCTCAACTATCAATAAGGAGAAAGAGAGATGTTGAAGATGCTCTAAGTAGAAGTGGTAGAAGAGGAAGCAGTGGAGAAAGAGCTTCCTCTTGCATACAATTATTTTTTTCTCCTAGCACTACACAAAATTCTCCTAGCACTACACATGATGCTTAACCTATAATTCGTGCTGCTATGTTTTCATAACAACTGCATGAGTAGGCAAACCTTGTAGTGGGCGGATGGTTTTATGATGCATGCATTGTATTTAATGCAACAAACAATTTTTATTTTTAAGTAATGATATATGTAATTGCTAATATTGGCCCAGGATATAAGATGTCCTCTTATCAAAAGTTGAAAGGGAAGCTATTAGATAGAACTGTCATTGAATTGCAAGAATATTGATAGACTTTTAGAGAGTCATAGAAGGAGGAGATGTACTATCATGATAGACAAATGGATAGATAAGCGAAAAATGACTTTGTTAAACTTTCTTATCTATTGTCGTAAATGATTTATGTTTTTGAGATCTCTAGACATGTCAGAGGAGATACATACTCCAGAGGTTCTAAGGCAAGAGTTTGATAAGGTGATATCCTAAGTTGGGTTCAAGAATATAGTCCAATTCATTACAGATAATGCAACTAACTATAAAGCAACTGGGAAGGAGTTAGCATATACTTATGGGACTTTCTATTGGACACATGTGCAACCCATTGTTTAGATCTCATTCTTGAGGATATTAGTGAGATAGATCAGATAAAGGCATCAACTGAGTGTTGCCAAGATATTATTAAATTTATCTATAATCCTACCTTTACCTTTGTATTATGTATGATAAGGAGATATACAGTTGGTGCAAAGCTCCTTCGTCGATTTGTAACTCAGTTTGTAACTAATTTTTTATCAATACAGCTTTGTGAAACAAAAGCAAGCTTTGAAGAGAATATTCTCCTCATATGACTAACAATAATTTGTTGAGTTACCTCAAAATAGAAGAAACAAAAAGTTAAATAAGATTTCAGAGATAATATTCAGGAGTATATTTTGAAATGTATGTGTTAGACTATTGGGATTACATGTCCTTTAGTGAAGGTTTTGAGATTGACTGGTAGTGAGGAGAAACCATCTATGGGCTATCTTTATGAAACCATAGATGGGGCAAAAGAAGACATTAGAAGTAATTTTAATGGAAGAAAGAGGGATTATGTGCCCGTGTGAAACATTATAAATAATAAATAGATGGAACAAAACTTGCATCAATCTATTCATACAACAATTTATTACCTAAACCTAACATTCAAGTATTCGCGAAGCTTTAAAAGGGACAGTGAAGTAAACCGAGGTATGATAGATTGTATAAATAGATTAATCCCTGATGAGAGTAGAGCATATGGTATATATCAAAGACGGAGATATATGATAATGCTCTTCACTTGTTTGCCAGTATCAATTCACAATCACACTAATATGTGTTGAGGTAAACTGTTTATGTTCGTATTTAAGTTTCTTAAATCTTATATTTATTGTGGATTAAGTCCCTGATGTTTGTTTTTTATAAATGTTTGGTGGAATATGTTTGGAAGTGATTGTCTAAATTTACAGATTTTGCAGTAAGAGTTCTGAGCCAAACCTTGTGAAAGGAATTAGAGTGCATTTAAACACATCTACACAAAAAAGCGCAACAGGTTGGAACATAAGTGGCTGAATGATTTAGTTTTCATCTATTGTAATATATTGTATTAGTTATTACTTTAAGATTCAATTCAAAATTTTGTTTGACTTCAATTGTTAATTTTATTTACTAATTACTTTTCTTTCTTTCTTTCAGGCAATTAAAAAAGTTAAATAGAGAAGAAAACCAATTTGATCTAATAAGATTGGATAATTTTGATATATTAGAGGGGTGTATTATGGAAGATAATGAAGCAAATGCACTCCTAACCGAAAAAGACATTGCATATATTAATTTGAAAGGAGTGCAACATCATCAACGGGACGAAGATTTTGATTTTAAAGCACAAGGTGGTGAGAATCTTTAGTAAGGAGAAGATGAAGATTATTTAGTTGATGATCCTGATTATAATGTATAAATATATTTCTGCCTCAAAATATGTAATTCTTTTTCAGTTCTTGAATGGTGAATGATGAATATCTACTGAACTTTTGTATTATATGAATTCTTTGTAATTATCATTTTTTCTATTTTTTAGATATTTATCAAAATTTTAATATTAAATTATGATACAGAACGATGTTATCAAAGATAGTGGAAGAAGGCGTATCGACACAAAAAGAATGTTGGTGGAGGAGTGAAATAGTGGAAGATAAAATCAAGGCAAAGAAGAAATGTTACAAATTTGGGAGGATTTATATAAAATGCTTAATTCAAAAGAAGGTGAAATATATTTTTAGGATAACTAAGGCTAGAGATAAGAAAATTAAGGATCTTACTTTTGTTAGATGTATCAAAGATGAGGATGAGAAGATTCTAGTGACGAATGATGATATCAAAAATAGATGAAAAATTATTTTTATAAGCTTTTAATGAAAATACAAATGTTAGTATTAGTTTAGGAGAGTTAGCCAAATCAGAAAGTATATAAAGCACAATTTTTATCCACGTATTTAAAAAAATAAAGTCAAATAGGCTCTTAAATTTATGAAGGTTGGTAAATCCGTAGGATTAGAGAATATTTTTATAAAAGTATGAAAAATCGTAGGAGAGGTGGGGCTCACTTAACTCAGAAGACTATTTAATTAAAAATGGAGAACCCAAAAGATGTTCGAGAAATGGAAAACAAGTACACATACCCATATATAAGAACAAGGGATATATTCATAATTGTTTTAATTATCAAGATATAAGTTAATTAGCCATACTATGAAATTATGAGAAATAATTATCGAATGTAGGTTAAGACAAGTATCGAGTACAACAGAGAACCAATTCGGATTCATGCCCGACAAATCTACTATTGAAGCGATTACATATTGAGGTACCTTATGAAACATTTTAGGACAAAAAGGAACCTTTACATGATATTTTTTGATCTAGAGAAGGCTTATAATAGGGTGCCAAGAGATGGTCTTTAGAGAACTTTATAAAAGATACGTATCCCATTGACATATATAAATCTTATAAGAGACATGTACGATAGCGACATATACGATGATGCAAAAATATGTGTGAGTACTCACAAAGGAATGACAAACTCCTTTGAAATTAATATTGGGTTACATCAAGGATTAACATTAAGTCCATATTTATTTATATTAGTCATTGTTGGGTTAACAAAACATATTTAAGATGAAGTACCTTAGTGTATGTTATTTACCGATGATATTGTATTAGTGAATGAGGCTAAGGTAAAAGTTAATAGGAAATTGGAACTATGAAGTGAAACATCCAAAAATAAAGGTTTCTAATTTAGTATAACAAAGACACAATATATGAAATGTAAGTTTGATCATTTGGGTACTTCAAACGACATAAAAATTAAGATTGACATACATCACATCACTCATGAGAAAAGTTTTAAATACTTAGGATCAAATTTTCAAAGTGATGGAGATGTTACAGATAGAATTAATGCTAATTGGTTAAAATGGAGAGAAGCATCATGTATTCCGTGTGATAAGAAGATACTAAATATTATAGAGCATTAATTAGACCTGCTATGTTATATGGTTATGAGTGTTGGACATTTAATCATCAACATGTGCAAAAGACATCCGTAGCAGAAATAAAGATGTTGAGATGGATGAGTGGTCACATAAGGAAAGACCGTATACATAATGAGGTTATTAGAAACCAATTGGGAGTAGTTCCAATAGAGGATAAAATGAGAGAAAATCATTTAAGATGGTTTGAATATGTGGAAAGACGATCAAGAAACGCCTCCGTAAAAAGATATTAAAAATTATATTGTGCAAATGTTGAAAGAGGAAGAGGATGACCACAAAAGTATTGGAAAAAAATTATAAAGAATGATATAGTTTATATTGAGTTAACTGTTAGCATGACACATAATAGGGCTATGTGAAAACAAAGAATCCATGTAGCCGACCCCATCCAGAATGGGAAAAGGCTTAGTTGTTGTTGTTCTTACGATTGCTGGATTTGGTAAAGGAATACCCGCATGTTTTTGTGATACATATGCTGATGTTACCTTCTCAACGTCTTCAGATGTTAGACCTGTTAACTGCAATCATGTGTATCTGTTAATTGTGCACCTATGGTTATCAAAATAGCACGTCACCCAAGATGCGTGCTCATACTATAGTTGTCTGTTTGCGTGCTGGTTGTCCTGAATCCACCTCTAATCTGTAAATTTTGTCTTGTTCAGGACTGACAACTCTATCAAGAATCACTGGAACAGTTCGTTGAAGAAAAAAGTTGATTCATACCTAGCTGGGCAATTTCCGCCATCTCCTTCAGATGTACATCTTGGATCCAGGAATGGAGCAAGAATGGTTGTCGAGGAATTGAAAATGAAACCTCCCTCAGCTTCTCTTAAATGTGTACATGTTGAATCTGGGGATGTTGGAAAATTATCCACTGAATTGTTAGAAGCAAGACATCCTCCAGTTCTTATGTCGGTTTCCCCTAATAGATTGGTGTCAGGACCTGTGAAGAATGAGGTTTTTGACTCGGAACCATCACCAGCTTTAATAACGGAAGGATTTAATGGACCAGAAGGCGTCATATTACCAGCAAAGGAAGAATTGCACATTAGACACGACTCCCCTACAGTTGTAGGTGCGGATGATTGTTCCAAGGATGTGGCCAACCCAACCGGTGAAGATCTGGACAAGAAATTGGTAGCGCCTGGTTCAGGTACCAAGAGTAGTTCTAAGAATGTGCCAACCTTAGCCAGAGACGAAACACAATCAAACATAGAGACTTGCTGTGTGGATCAAGAAGCATCTACTATCGTCCATCCTGCTGACAAATCCACACAGGTGATTATGTCGGACAATGAGAGCAAGCTACCTTCAAACACAGAGGCTTGCTTTCTGTATCAGAATGTATCTCTTGGCACACAACCTGGAGACCAATATGTAGAAAGAAAAGAGGAACATATGGTGAACTTTTTGGTGTCAGCGTTTTCTGATCATAGGTCAGAACAATGTGGAACACTTATTGTCGGCAAAGATGCCTTTACAGGCAATGCAGACACAAACCAACAATCAGAGTTAGCTGAAACGGTGCTTCAGAAATCTAAATTTGGACTATGTTACAGAAAATCAAGCTCAAGAAACAAGTCCGGAAAGTATCCCAGATATGGTGAGACCAATCTGACTAGCAATAAGGCTGAAGTAGCAAATAATGCTTTGAATGTATTAGCTACCTTGTCTTGTTCAGAAAATGGAGTTGGAGAACCCACCAAAATTTCTGAACCCAAGATCACATTAGCTGGTGCCTTTTATGGTAACTCCAGTCAATCCAGCAGAACTCCAGAGGAAAAGCATCAAGCTGATATTCCCCGCTCAAGTTGTTCTGGAATTGCTGAAACAAATCCAACTCCCAGAGTTTCCAGATCAGTACCTCAGGCTCAGACTCCTTTCTCTAGTCCGCCCTGTCCAACCGGTGTTACTGTTGAATCGGCACAGCATGCCAACTTTTCATGTACTCCTGGCTACAAGTCTACGCATTCATTGAACCATGAGAGGACTTCAAATCCCAGTCTCTTTGCTTCTCCACGTCTTTGTGCCTACTACCCATTTTATATGCAAACCAGTCAAGCTAAGAAAGCTGTTGAATCTACGCATTCCACTGAGTTTTCATGTGCTTCTTGCTGCACGTGTCCTTTGACAAGCCTGGAGCTGCCTGCACATACCAGTCCGTTTGCTATTCACCCTCTGCAGGCTTACAGCCAAGAGATTGTTGCCCAACCCACTCATGGTGTTACTACTTCAACTTTCAAAGGTGTTGACTTGGTCGGACGAAACCCAGAAGCCATACTGAAGGAGGCAGCCAAGTCATTTACGAATAAGCCTTCTATTTTAAGGAAAAGATGGAGAGAATCACAATCACCTACGGAATTCAAATACGATGAGAAAATGTGGAGCGAAAATACAAAGGAACGCCTGTTCGCTCCAAGTGAAAGGTGCGAATCTGCAAATTATGCTCAAATAGCGAGGTTGGCCAACGAAAGTGCAGACACTACACCGAGTAATCATACAGATGATGAAGGTGGTATTTCTGGTAGAAGTGATTTTGTTATATCTCCACCTTATTTGTCAAGAATGAAGCGGAGGGTAATAGCCAGGGATGTGGAAAAGAAGCTCGTATCAGGTGAGGTGAATCTCAATCAAAGTGCTAGATTCTTGAGCTTTCCGGGCAATGGAACTCTGTGTGGCCATGGCTGGAATTCAAACTTAGAAGATGTACGTAAAGAGGTCAAATGATATCTTCGAGGTTGGTAGTCTATCCCACTATATAGAAATGATAGTCTAGTCAATTCCAGAATTCCGCTTGTGTAGCTAACATCATTCCATTTGAGCTAATAAATATTCTATACTACTACCAAGTGCATGCCATAATCCTCTTGAATTTGTATATAAAAAGTATTCTTCATTACAAAGTATTGCTTACATTATTCATCTATCATGCGTGTTCTATTACATGATCTTGCCTTGTTCGAGTTAAACGCTCATGTGACATGATCGTGCACAATGACAAAGAATCCATGTAACTAACCCACTTAATGTGGGGAAAGCTTGGTTTTGGTTTGTTGGTTCTATCACAGTCTATGAGCTTTCTTCTGGTTTACCCCTATGGATGCACCAACTTTACAACAACAACAACAACAACAACAACTAAGCCTTTTCCCATACTAGACGGGGTCGGCTACATGGATTCTTTGTTTCCACAGATCCCTATCGTGTACCATGTTAGCAGTTAACTCACAATAAGCTAGATCTTTCTTTATTGTTTCTTTCCAACACTTTTGTGGCCGTCCTCTACCTCTTTTAATACTTTCCAAATTTAGTTTTTCTAACCTTCTTACAGGTTCTTCTTTTGATCTTTTTTCTATATGTTCAAACCATCTTAAACGATATTCTCTCATTTTATCCTCTATTGGTGTCACTCCTAATTTGTTTTTAATAACCTCATTATGTATATGGTCTTTTCTTGTATGACTACTCATCCATCTCAACATCTTCATTTCTGTTACAAACATCTTTTGTACATGTTGATGATTAACTGCCCAACACTTACAACCATAAAACATGACAGGCCTAATTGCTGCTCTATAATATTTACCTTTAACTTTAATGGTATCTTCTTATCACAAAGAATACCTGATGCTCCTCTTCATTTTAACGAACCAACATTAATTTTATGCGTAACATCTCCATTAATTCTTTCATCACTCTGAAAAATTGACCCTAGGTATTTAGAACTTTCCTTTTGGGGGATGCAATGTGTGCCAATTTTAATTTCTATGTCCTCTGAGGTAACCAAATGATCAAACTTACATTCCATATATTCTGTCTTTGTTCTATTAAGTCGGAGGCCTTTGCTTTCTAAGGTTTCACTCCATAGTTTCAATTTTCTATTAACTTTTTCCTTAAAGTCTGTCATTCCAGTCCTCACACATGTTTTTGCACCATCATACATGTCTCTTATAAGGTTAACATATGTCAATGGGATACCTCTTTTTTCCAAAGTTCTCCAAAGAACCTCCCTCGGTACCCTATCATAAGCTTTTTATAGATCAATAAATATCATGTGAAGGTATTTCTTTTTTGCTCTAAAATGTTCCATAAGACGTCTCAAAAGGTGAATAGCTTCAATAGTAGATCTGCTTGACATGAATCCAAATTGGTTCTCTATTGTACTTGATACTTGTCTTAACCTACGTTCGATAATTCTCCCATAATTTCATAGTATGACTCATTAACTTGATACCTCAATAATTCACACAATTTTGAATGTCTCCCTTGTTCTTATATATGGGTATAAGTGTACTTGCTCTCCATTCCTCGGACATCTTTTGGTTTTTCTATATTTCATTAAATAGTCTTGTGAGCCAAGTGATTCCTATTTCCTCCTAGTATTTTCCAAACTTTTATAGGAATATTATATGGTCCTATCGAATTATCACCCTTCATATGTTTAAGAGCCTCTTTGACTTCATTCTTTTGAATACGTCGGTAGAAATTGTGGTTTATGTACTTTTCTGATTTGACTAACTCTCCTAAGCTAATACTAACATATTTATTTTCATTAAAAAGATTATAAAAATAGTTTTTCCATCTATTTCTTTTATCGTCATTTGCCACTAAATTTTTTTTATCCTCGTCTTTTATGAATCTAACATAATTAAGATCTTTAGTTTTCTTATCTCTAGCCCTAGCTATCCTAAAAATATCTCTTTCACCCTCTTTTGAGTTGAGTTTTTTATATAAGTCCTCCCAAATTTTAGCTTTTGCTTCACTCACGGCCTTTTTCGCTTCCTTCTTTGCGTTCTTATAAGCCTCTAAAGAAGTTTCACTAGTTTTCTTAGCATAATGTAATTTGTAACATGTCCTCTTTGCCTTGATTTTATTTTGTACTACTTCAGTCTACCACCAAGCTTCTTTTTGTGCAGGTACACCTCTCTTAGATACCCCTAACACATCTTTCGTCACTTTCCTAATATGTATAGCCATATTGTTCCACATATCACAGGGTGTACCAACATAATTCCAAACATCTCCTTGAAGGACTTTCTACTTAAATATATCTTCTTTCTCGCTTTTGAGGTTCCACCATTTTTTTCGAACAGCTCGATGCACTCTTTTCTTCTTTGTCCATTTTTTTATTTTGTAAATCCATAACTAAAAGTCGATGTTGGGTGGTTAAACTTTCTCCTGGAATTACTTGCAATCTTTACAACATGGTCTATCTTTTTTTCTACAAATAAAGTAATCAATTTGTGTTTGTGATAAGCCACTCTTATAAGTAATTAAATGTTCATCTCATTTTTTGAAGATTGTATTGACTATAAAGAGATCAAATGCCATAGCAAAATTTAAAATCTCCCTACCTTCCTCATTTATATCCCCCAAACCACAGTTTCCATGAATCCCTTGATATCCTAATGCCTCTTTACCAACATGTCCATTTAAGTCTCCTCCTAAACAAATCATCTCCCTTTGTAAAATCTTTTGAAACAGCTTATCTAACTCTTCCCAAAAAGATGTCTTTATACTATCTTTTGGTCCTACTTGGAGTGCGTAAGCACAAACTATATTCAAAACCTCTGTTCCTAACACTAATTTCAACGTCATGATTCAGTCATCGTATCGTTGTATGTCTATTACACTATCCTTTAAATCTTTATTTATGATAATACCAACTCCGTTTCGAGTCTTTTCTTTGCATGAGTACCATAATTTGAAGCCTTTATCCTCTATCTCATTTGCTTTTTCTCCAACCCATTTTGTCTCTTGTAAACATAGAATATGAATATTTCTCTGAGTCATAGTATCTACTACCTCTATTAGCTTACCGGATAATATTCTGATATTCAAAGAACCAATACGAATCTTATTATCTAAGACTAACTTCCTTACCTCCCGCATCCGTCCATAATCAAAATGCGGAGACCCTTTCTGAAAATTTTTCACTACATTCGGGCGGCAATGTAGCGGGACTAACTTCTTTACCCACACCCGTCTATGATATGGGAACCCTCTCTGCAATTGATTCACTACATTCGGGCGAAAATGTAGTGACCCTTGCTTACTTATTACTGCATTCGGGCTTTGCAATACGTCGCTAGGCGGGGATGCACCAACTTTGTTTCCCTTTCTCTCAGAAGTTGCAAGTGTTATGAGATCATTGGTGTGCTAGTACATGCTGTAACTGAGAGTTCACTTTGGATTTTTTTGCTGCATTAAGTCAATTGAGCCATATGTCTGGTGAATGTGCTGCCATCTTCTCGTGGTTACTGCACTGCATGAACGGGTCACTAGTTCGTGTTGTTACAGTTAACCATATGCTTGGGTACTCCGTGTTGTCATGATCACCCAGTAAGCAATGGCCAGTGTGAAGGCTCGCACTGAAACACAACAATACCCTTTCGTTTTCATTGTGACGCTTGGTCACCGCCAGAAACCTCTCCTAGCCTACACTTTTATCTTTCCTGCCTTAACCTCCTAATCAACACATACCCTTGCGAGCCCAACCATCAGAGAAAGTTAAGCAGCCCGAATCAATCTACCAGTCGACACATCAACTTGACAGATTCTAAGGACTCCTGGTGCAAAATGGAATAAAGAACCCCATGAGCCGGAAGACGACATATGGAGGTACTTTTGTTTGGAATGCTAAGGGAATGTTGACTGCAAGAACTGTAGGCTCAGTTTGTCTCGTAATGTCTCAATGTGTAGTCTCGCTTTCTACTTGATCACGAGGCCCCAATAGGATGAGCCGGTGCAACTGACCCTGCAGTGACAGTTCCGCAGGTCCGATGGGATGAGTAGCTGGAATTGAGGTGACAGTTCCTTTGTCTCTGAGTGCAAAGGGATCCTCCGTCAGACTGATCTTTTATTGTGCCCTATTTTGGAGATTTGAAAGGAGCGGATGCCTGATGTCAATGAGTGTGGATCTTCCATCCCTGAAGGGCGATGCAAGTTCGAGATGATGGATAAAATCACAAATTTTCGAGACAGGACATCCTTTACTATCGACAGCTGAAGTGGACGATTGAGATTATACCACACTTCAAATTATTAAAGATACACTTTTTTTCTTATAATAGTCTTTTTACCAAATACTCATCACTCTTTCCTTCCTTTCTTTTGATACGAGTATTTATCTTTCTCTTAGCCGGAACTGACTACTAAATCCTGTCACCCTTTTCTCTTCTTGTCATCAGCATCCATATTTTTGTCTTTCCTTTCTCTTATCTCCTCTTACTTTTTTTTTGCTTTTTATACAGTTTGGAGTTCCATCGCATCTCTTCCTCTCTACCTTTCTCTTTCTTTGCTCTGGAAAAGAAAAAAAAGGAAAAAAGAGAACGTTTCTGGTGTATCTCTTTTGCATAGAAAACCTGTGAGTTGCATACATCACATCTTTTATATATAGGAGGTATGCATGGGCAGTCTCCTTTGTACAAGAGATGTGCACGAGGCATGTCTCCTTTGAACGTGATTTTCAAGAATAAAAGGTATGCTCTTAGTAAAACATGTGCGCCTATGGAATGATGGATTTCAGGACCGTCGGATCTAAATGAACAAACGGCCGTGATTTCAGGACTAACGGACTGTCGTGACCGCAGCCATTTGGGTGCTTGTGTATTTAAAGGAGCTCTGGTCAGACGGGGCTTCCGTGTCTGCAAACCGAAAGGCGTGCAGAGTCTGCGTAGCGTGCAGCGACGCTATGTATGCCAGCGAAAATGAACGCCTCTTGCTGGCTGCCTTTATTCCTTACACATTCCATGTGCGAAGCAGAAGCCCACCAAATCTCTTGCTAGAATGACATCTTTTGTGCTCAAGGTGGCCATTTGGTGAGCCAACTGTCCATTCGATCATTTCAGGCAGAGCAAATTATGCATGATGTCTATGGATTCGATCATTCTTGATATCGAATTTCAGGTGCTTGCCTCAATGTAGATCTGTCATTGCTCTCATACAAACATGAAGTTTTCCATGTTGGATTTTCATGAGTACCTCACAGTGCTCACGCTAGTGGCACTTTCTTGTATTATATCATGTTTGATACAAATAATTCAACCCTAACATGTTATTTTGGGTTGTATGCACACGTGTAAACTCTTATACAAACATCAAGTTCTTGAGTCGGTTCCACGAAACTAAGCCATCTATACATGCTATATATATCATTTCACTTTGAGGTGTAGTTGTTAGACTGGTTGCTCAAAACCAATTTCATGAAACGAGGCCTACTTTGTTGGTTACCCTTATGTGTTAACTTGTTGGATATTAACTCACGAAATAGTTGTCGATCTTGCCTCACATCTTAACCAATCTGATGGTCTCACTCAAGGTGCCAAAGTTGTCCAGGACATCACAAGAAATGTATGCCCTCCTGATCCAAACAATGACTTCTACCATAATTTTCATACCTTGTCTTGTATTGTCAGCCCTATACCAAATTGAAATGGATACAAATACGTAGCTTAGGAACGAACGGTAATATTTTCCAATGTCAAGGGTAAACCTGTCCATAAAAATGAGTAACGCCAGAATAATGAATAAGCCAACAGAAAATCTTTGGAATATTTTGACGAGGAGACCATTCACCACGCCATTCTCACGTCTCTCCCCCTCAATAAATGCTCTCCTACGAAATTCCAAACCGCTTCTTCTCGCACACACCCTCTCACTCACGCATAAAACGCATTAGCGAAACGCGAGTTAGGCGTTTAGCCGCTATTAACCCTGAACCACCACCTTCATGGCCGGAAAACCACCACCTCTCTTGCTCTTCTTCCTTCTCCACGTTGTCTTCGTCACCGGAGCTCCTCGAGTCGGAGTGAACTACGGCACCGTCAGCGACAACCTCCCTCCTCCTCCTCAGGTGGCTGCGTTCCTCAAGAGCCGAACCTCGATCGATCGCGTGAAGCTCTTCGGCTCCGATCCTGCTCTAATCCAGGCTTTCGCCGGAACCGGCATCTCCGTTACCATTGCCGTCGCCAACGATGAGATCATACCCTTAGCCACCCCGTCCGGGGCAGCCCAATGGGTTGGCGCCCACATCTCTCCCTTCGTCCCTGCCACCAATATCTCTCGCATCTCCGTCGGTAATGAAATCCTGGCCACCGCCGACAAAACCCTCATAGCGCGCCTCGTTCCAGCGATGCGCTCCCTCCACTCCGCTCTTTCCGCCGCCGGACTTGGCCGGATTCAAGTATCCACCCCTCATTCCCTCGGCATCCTCTCCACCTCCACCCCTCCGTCCTCCGGCAGGTTCCGGCGAGGCTACGACCGCGTTATCTTCGCCCCAATGCTGGAGTTCCTCCGCTCCACTGGCTCCCCTTTTATGGTGAATCCTTATCCCTACTACGGATTCAAGCCTGAGACCCTGAACTACGCTCTTTTCCGGCCGAACTCCGGCGTGTATGATCCGGAGACTGGACACAACTACACCAACATGTTCGACGGGCAGATGGACGCGGTGTACTCGGCGATGAAGCGGCTAGGCTATGGCGACGTTCAGATCGTGGTGGCGGAGACCGGATGGCCGTCTGTCGGCGACGGCGGACAGCTGGGGGTGAGCGTCGAGAACGCAGAGGCGTACAACGGGAATCTCATCCGGCACGTGACTTCCGGGGTCGGAACGCCGTTGATGCCTGGACGGCGGTTCGAGACTTTCATATTCTCGCTCTTCAATGAAGACCTGAAGCCCGGGCCGACCATCGAGCGTAATTTCGGACTCTTCCGTCCCGACTTCTCCCCCGTCTACGATGTCGGGGTCTTGCTCGACCAGGTATTGCAGCATAATAAATTCCATTTAAAGTCCCTTCCTTCTCTATTCCTCTGCCGTTTCAGGGTACCATAGTTTTCAAAACTTGCTGGTCGGCCCGGTGTTTGTTTAAAAAGTTGATGTCATCATGCTAGCCATATAAAAACAAATAAAATAGCAAATAGCTGATTTTCTGGAAGCTAGCGGTGGGACGCCGAAAACGAGGAAAAGTTGTTTCTGCCGTCTACAAGTTAATTGCATCATGGTGTCCGATCTTTTAAATATTGCTTTTATTTGAACGTTTTCTCTTTTACGAGACATACTTCTGGCACTTGACGACGAATATGATAGCTGATGTACTTTTAAAAAATATGAAATTGTGGGATGATTCACTTTTATAGAAAATGAACAGCATGATATTTTTGTATTGGTCCACATTAAAGCCACTTTTGTGAAAGGTGTGGCTCTAAGTTGGCTCGAGCCTTTCAATTTATGTTAACACTTGTCTCATCTAAATCTAGATCTTGATTTGCGAGTTAAACCCACCTAGTTTTTGAGCTTAACTCTTGACTGCATTCATTTTCTTTTCAATTTTCTCCATTCAAATTCGATTCGGCATCTTGGAATCCAAGTTCTGGATCAAGCTTGCATTTGATGTGGTTTTTGCATAAATTCTTTTGCGTGAAGCGAAAGAATAGCTGAATCTGAATTATGGTATTGGCTGGTGCAGTCTGGATCGCCGGCAGGTCCTGTTCCGCCTTCTTTGGGGCCAACGACGGGGAAGAGATGGTGCGTGCCACGGGGCGATGCTGATGAGGGAACGCTGCAGTCCAACATCGATTATGCATGCAGTGCGGGCGTCGACTGCCGGCCGATCCAGCCGGGAGGAGCCTGTTTTGAGCCACCCAGCATGAAGTCGCACGCGGCTTATGCCATGAACGCCTATTACCAACTCGCTGGCCGCCATGACTTCAACTGCGAGTTTTCCCATACTGGTCAAGTCTCCTCTATCGACCCGAGTAAGCCTTGTCAACCTTTCTTCTTCTTTCATTTATGAAATTTGCAGTTCTTCTTTCATTTATGAAATTTGCAGAAACCCGGTTAGCCGATCGATTATTTACATCCAGTCCTCGAAACTTTTCGTCGGAGCACTTAACTGCTTGTTTTATTTGAACTCATGACACTAGAAGCCGAGCTGAACGAACCCACCAGGAGTTGTTCATGGTTTGTTCGTCAACCTTAAAAGTTCCTCATGTTCGGTTCTTTAGCTCACTTGAGCCAAGTCGAACAAGGAAGTTGGATTGGTTGAAGTTAAAAAATATATAGCTTTGCACATATGAATCCAATTAATTAGGTCAACAAAGTTTTCTACCACTTTAAAAATTCTTCACCGTAACTAAATAAACTTTATACAATTTTGATGGAACTAAAAATAACGTCGTATGTATTCAACCAAACGAGCTTATATATGTTGAGCTGAGCCGAACAGGCATTGTTAGCTGACGGCCTCTTAGTTTATATAAAGAACCAAAGATGAACTTCTTCTTTAGCTGAACCACGAGAGCTTGGTTTTATCGAGCCCTGCGATCAAATCCCGAATGAGAAGTAGGTGTGCCCGTTTGTTTGGTGAGCTACTCTCTCTTCATGAGTTACTGATGGGATTTACTCTTTGACCAAACAATGGTCTACCGACTATTTTTGTACTTATTACTTAACAACAACATTTTTTAAATAATCTATTGAATGGTGCCATGAGCGAGTGTATCAACTTCATAGTTATCATAGTTATCATAGTCGTTGAATCTACTGTCTTCTCATTTGAACTTTTATAATTCAAGTTTTTCGGCGTGTTGTGATTTGACAGGTTATGGCAACTGCGTGTACAGTGGGTAAAGATCGGGAAGACGATCCACAGCGAGAGTTTCAAGGAGGCACGCTGTCATCGTCACACACAGCTGCGATATTTAAAAAAGGAAAAGGTTTAGGAAACGGTTCAGAGAAGCGTCGTGTGTGTAAGTGGAGCTGTAACTGAGAACTGCCTTCGTTACTATTTTAATGTGAAAACGTGGGGAAGTTGCTTGTTTTCCGGTGGGTGTAAGCTTGTTGGTGGTGCCGGAAACGTCGGGGCTGAAAAGTCTATTTGTTCTAGAGGCTATGTGTTTCTTGTCGTGTTTATGCCTACCGAGCTAATTTGAAGACGGCTAGCTAGTTCGTCGCGGGTTCTTCTTGGTAGAAGGAAATTAGGTCGTGCTCGTGTTTAGTTGAGTGACATGAACTACGTGCAAATTGACCTGTTTATGTTACAACACGATGTGCAATGATATGAATGTGATTCAGGAACACGACATCGCCACCCTACTGTTGGTGCTTGTTCAAACAGCTTAAGATCATCTTGCTTAGTTCGTTGGTGCAGAGGAGAGTTCGGCAAGCTGAACACGAGTTGCTCTCTTGATTGAGGCAGCTTTCTATCCTACAACTTCCCGGCTTTCGTTCGTGTGATCTTTAAGCCAAAGGTTCTTTTGAGTCGAGCCTCCTTGTCAGGATAGTTGTGCTCAAGCCTTATCATACTCGTTGGTTGAAAATAGAATGCTTTGTGTGTGCGTGTGTATATATGTATATATATGTATATTGTACAAGGTGATATTTACATGGTGCACACCCTGTGCGTACAATTTCCAATTTCTTGAAAAGGATTTTCCAGAGTTTAAGTAAGAGCGTGGTCGAAACAGTTTTACAAGTTTATTTTAACGTAAACCATCAGAATTTCAAATTTAAATGCATTCAAATGAAATCATCATGTAAATCTTATGTGCTACAAATATTTCCTATATTTTGAAGATATCTTCTTGCCATCAACTATAAGCCTACTTTATTATCAAAATATATTCCAAAATATGAGTTCCATCAACCAAAATTAATTAGGTATTTTGATCTACTTTTCTTTAGTGAAATACTAAAACGAGTTTAATCAACAAGAATATTTCACATTATCCGATGCCTAATGAAATCCTATGTCCCACATACTAAAAACCTCATATTTTGGGACCCATATTTAGGGGTAGTGATTTTGGACCTGTTCCGAACCTGTCCTGGACCAGACCACGGTTTAGACGCTGTAAGTAGTGTTTGGGTAGACTTAAAACTACTAACTAACAAAGTCCTACCAGAATATATATATATGAAAATCAGATATCTCACATGTACACTCATTGCATTTCGGCAGGTATAAGGTACGAGTATAATTTACATTGTTTAAAGAGTTTTAATAAAGTACGAAGGATATTATTATTATACTCATACTATAACAGTAATAGTTGAGAAAAATATAAAAGATAATGTTATCACAGTCATGTCCTTTCGAGAATGAGCGAGTAAGGTTAATATGAACAAGATCTAATGACTATATATATATGAACTAGTATATACCAGTACATTATGTGCTAACAAATCCAAAAAAATTTCAAATGGATGTATGAGATTTATTTGAATTTGTTATTATTAAGTGTGTTAGCATATACTAGTTTATATATATAATATTGTTCACTTATTTTGGATAATTACTTTTCGAGAACACGAGTGTAATAACATTTTTTAAGTAAATTTTTTAATTTAAAAAGAATTAAATTATACGACTACTGAATAGGTATTGTCAGAAGTGGGCATCATCAAGAATATATATATATATATATATATATATATATATATATATATATATATATATATATATATATATATATATATATATATGCATAACCTGGAAAAAGGGGTCGTGTCAGGGTCCACCTGGTTTGGACCCGAACACAACCAAATTACCAATTATTTTTACTTTGCAGGAAATTTATTGAGAAAGTGAACGATTGAACCACCTTTTACCCCATAACCACAACCAGATAATCAGGTCCCAGACACGGATCGCCCGTTGCTACGGAACTCTTCAATACCCAGATCCTGTATTGCCCTTGTTTCTCTCCCCTTCTTACTATCTTCTTAGAATCACCATGATCTCAGGTCAAAAATGTATGAAAAAACTGGGTTATGATCAAAATGTATGAAAAAACTGGGTTATGAACATTTTAAAAGAGAGAGGAGAAGGCCACTAAAAAGAAAATGATCTTACTTTTTTAGTTAAATGCTAATATGGCTCTGGATCAGGAGAAAGCCACATGATCAGGTTCTGATCTGAGCCGCCTTCGCGGTGAACCTTTTGTGGGGCGTGTTGATGAAATTGGTTAATCTTCAATGCACATATCTGGGATCTCCCTTGTGCAGGCGAAAAACAGAATATTTTTTGTTGACGTCCTCTAAATGAGATTATATACCAGTTCAACAAATTGCACGAACTTACTGTTAGATCAGAGATGCTTCATTTTGTCCTTGCCTTTTTCATTTTTCTTTACTGTTTAGGTAATTGAAGACGATATCATCTGATCAAACAGTCAAGATATGCAATGTCGGTGGGTTCACCTTGGATCAAACTAACAAGTAAATAACTGTGATATCTTGTATGAACCTCGAAGCACTAAAGCACTTGTATCATTCAACACTCACAATCTCAATGTTTTGGATGATCTGTGGTTCGTAATCAGCATCTTCTCTTGATGAGCTTTTCTTATTAGTGTGGGTTCTTGCTGTAACAGACAGGACATCAGCGTTGAGTATGGGACTGTGACTTTTCAGTCGATGGTGCTTATTTGATCACAGGTATCATATCGAAAAGAAGTTTCTCTCTCTAAATTGGATCTTTTTCTGCTTCTTCAGATACAAGGGAAAAGCTATGGAACATGGCAAGTGGGGAAACTATCAGAACTTAAGTAGGCACCACGAGGCATCTGTTTGTTGTGCACTCCATGATGGTACATAATCGTCTCCATCCTGAATCATCAGCCCAGCAGGTGTGGCGTTAAGGAATCTTGTCGCTCTGGGAATTCTAAGCTGTATCGTCTCTGTAAAATGTATATCGAGTCCGAGTCTACTGCATTAGTTCATTTGCTTCTATTCTTTTGAAAATTATGATTTGATGTTGCATACTATTCAATTTATCGTGTCCCTTAGCCAGTCATGGCTTGTCTGAACTTCTCAGCTAAATGTTCTGTGCTGTCTGTCTTCTCCATGCAAAACCTTGGTTCTGACACTCAGGTTTTACGTTTGTGCAATCTAGCCAGTAATATATCACAAAATCTCCCTATGGCAATCGAGTCCGCAGTCATATACACATAAGGTAATGATGTAATGCACATCGAAAAGAGATGAACTTATCACAGGTCAGTGAGGTTGTAATCATCCTAGGTGTTCTTAAACGATTATGTCATGGGGTACAAACTGTTACTGTTTGTTTTTCTTTCCGTGATATTTTTGGTGCTTTGGAGAGCAGGAGCTTGAGTCATCCTCATATCTGCAAATGATTCCTCGAAAGAAAAATACTGAGAGAAACCACCATGCGGAGGGTTGTACGTCGACCACTCGGCATAGCAGATGTATACTGTAAAAGTGAAGTACCACCAAACCCTTCCAACCAAAACCAAGCCTTCAGGGTCGGACGCAGTCGCTATTGTGTTAGATCTTGTGTCATATAGTCATTTGGTGATGGTTGTTGAGCCTTCAACATCTCCTCTTCCTTTCCTCATGGGTCACCTGTCAAGAGTGTGTAGAGAGTTGTTTGATGTTGGTTTAACTGATATCAGCTGATTCTCACCTGAACAATGTCATGGTAATGACACCAAGAACAGTTAATCTCATTATATTTGTCTAATGAATGGTAAAATGCGCATTGATGCTTCCTCTATTTATCGGTAAGGCAGAAATGAATTGTGTAACATACTTTGGCTCTCTCTCTCACACGCACAACATACTTAAAAGAAAGACTGTCATATACGGCAAGATTTTTTAGGTAATTTGTGAACATGGTGCTTTATGGCGGGCATGGATCTGAACACTGAATCTAGTTCAAACTGTGCCAATAGGTGCATTTAGATGGGGGTGAATTCAGAGCAAACGAGACTTCTAAATCTTATCAAAATCAGATTGAGCTTGTGGTCTCTTCAAAGCGGAAAGAGAATTCAGAACAACAATTAGATTTTCTATTCTCTTCAAAGGGATGAGACTCTTGGAGATTTCATTTCATGCTGCTTCAGTCGTCAAAGTTTCACCAAAACGTTGCTGGAATTTCGTTGGAGCTATGTTGGCGATTTCCTATTCTCTGTCATAGTCTCTCTCTCTCTCTCTCTCTCTCTCTCTCTCTCTCTCTCTCTCTCTCTCTCTCTCTCTCCACTTTGGATGGGTCCGTGGCTCCTTTTGTCTATTCGTTGAACCATATGAGCTGAACCTGAACATAGTATGTTCAGCTTAGTTTGGCTCGTGAAAGCAAATAAATAGATATTTTCTGTAACTTCTACCTAAACCATGCACCAAATGTAATTGCATCCAGGTTATTAATGTAAATGAAGGGACGTTTTTGTTTTTATCTCGGCTCGAAAAGGAATGATGACCTAACAATGGTTGCTTAAGGCTAGAATTTAGTTTTGGCTTGTTCATACAGAAAGCAAGCTAAGCAACAAACAAGCATTGTTCAGTTCGTCTGGCTCAATTACCCCTCTCTCTCTATGTAACTTCAATTTACCATATCTCTTGTCATTCTCGTGTCTCGGCCATTTAATATCCAAAATTTTAACAGTCATGCATTGATCTCTTTTTTTCTATTGGCCCTTGGACTCCCGATTTTTGAACTGTAAGGAAAAGGGAACTGTACAATTTGCGTATGGTTTGAAATGATTTCCAGAGAATGCCTGAGACAAGTATTTTGGACCGCCAACGTAGCACACAAGTATGACCTGAAAAGTTCGTATCCATGTCGACACAAAATAACACAAATAACAGGTTGACCAATTTTTTACGCGGTCGCGAAATGACTTGACTTGAACACGACTTCATAACTCAAAATTGTTGATGATATAACACCCAACACAGACACGAGTCAAAAGTCTGTTCATGTCCACTTAAACTGACACAGAAAATGCTGAGGTTATGTTTGAGTTGGTCTGTTTTGGACATACACGAAATAAGAGCACACAATTAGGATGTTCATGGGGCAGAGCAGGGTTGATGATCAAAGTCTCCGGCCCATCCCCATTTCAGAACCTTGTCTCCGTCTCCATCCCCATGACCGGAATCAAGAAGGCTTTCATCTCCATCCCCGTGTCTCAATGGGTTCTTGCGGGGACCCATTGGGAGAAAGAGTGATGCTCAAACAGATGTTGGAGCTCACTTTTACAGGTGAAATGAAATCTTAATTTGTGTAAAATGTATCTAAATTCAAACATATTATTACATATGAAATGTGAACAATGACGATGAGTTCATGAATTTAAAAAAAGGTGACACTTTCTTTTATTTATTTTCATTAATAGTTTGTCTTATTTTTAGATGGAGCTAACTTTCTAAAATCAATAGAAAGAGAGGTCGGAGCGGGTTCCCACAAGGAACCAGAAATCCCCTCCCCATGAACACTCCTACACACAATTGCATGACCTGGAACATGAAATTGCAACCCTATGAGTGTTTCCCAGCTCTCTACACCAACAAAAAAGGTTGGGTGATTGTGGAGTCGTGGACCCATTTCACGTATATTGGTCTTTCAATTGGCCTGGAATCGTGGTTGCCTTTCTTTCTATAATTGGCGAGTTGAGATTAGGCAAACCTCCAATCAGATGCACACCCTCAATATCGGATATGGTATGGATGTAAACATGTTGGCAATGGTTTAGGTGGTGGTTTATCAAATACATCGTAATATTGAACATTATGTAAGGACAAGAAAAAGACATGGATACACTCATACTTGTACACATTGATGGCCACATACATGCATGTATATACTTGGTATACATTCATCTCAAGAAATCGATGGTAAAATTCAAAAGTTAAAGTACTTGATTCACATGTATGTTTTTCACTTTTAAATCTAGTATATATATATATATATATATATATATATATATATATATATATATATATATATATATATATATATATATATATATATATATATATATATATATATATATGAGAGAGAAAATGACTTGATACATACCTCTAACCCTACGGACTCCTCCCCTTCTTTTATTTTTTTGGGTAGGGATGTAATAAACATGTCCTTTTATTTTTAAAACACCCCCCCAAAATTTGAAAAGAACGCTTCCACCCTCAAAAAGTAAAGGGAGCGCACGCATATGTGTGTGAAGTGGAAGTGTTCTTATATATATATATATATATATATATATATATATATATATATATATATATATATATATATATATATATATATATATATATATATATATATATGCGCTCTTGCTGTTAGCTCATCTTAGATCTTATTGGTCTGACCTAATATAAATAACTAAGACTCACCCTATGTAATGTTTAGGATCGATATACACATTTTGTGTCTAGATTTGGCTATCTTTTGCTTCCATTTATAATCCTTTTGGGTAAAATGGGGAGGCATTGAGCTTTTGCTCTTTTGTGCTTCATATATAAATTTATTGTATTTATGTTTTTCTTCTTATTTCTTGTTATAATTTTTTATATTTTTCCTTTTTAATTTGATGCATTTGTAATAAAACAATTGATTGAAAGATGAGAATGCATGAATCACTTCTAAACAATATATACAAGTGAGTGTCAACCCTCCGACTTGATTCAGATCCAACAAATGATATCTTATAGTTTGAGCTAGCATGAAACTCATATATATAAACAGAGAGAGGGAGGAAAAATTACTAAACTCTCATTCATGTTACACCATGGTCAAAATAAAAAAAGGAAAAATGGATCATCACTCTTTTTCATAAAACAACTTTGAATTTTATTTTTCTAATTTAAACAATTCATCTCTCTAATCTTACGATTCAGATTTACATAAATGGTATAATAAGAATGAGAGTCTAACAACTTCCATTATATATATATATATTGAGAGAGTAGTAGCTCCATAATATTTAAATTACATGATCTTACTTAAGCACCTTCACCATCATTAAAAGTATCATTGTACTTTTTTATTTTACATTTAATACATTATTAGTATTAAATATAAAATAATTAAATTTCTACCATGGATATAAAAGATAGAACAATAAAGATGTTTATCCAAGATTATGCATTGAAATGCATTATATATATATATAGATAGATAGAGAGAGAGAGACGTCATTTGGGTCCACCACCTCATTCATTACCTCTGCAAAAATGGCAACCTCAGCCTCGAAACAAAAGTGGAGTTTCACATCCAAATGTGAGAACAATAAATAGATATAATTGAAGGGTATTATTTACTGTCATAAGAGTTGGGAATCATGTGCCGGGTCCAGCACGCTGCTACCTCGTTGCCAGACCTACACAAAGCACCAATGCCAGCCAAATATTTTTGTTCCTCAACCAAACCTTTAGAATTGTTTAAAACGGCAAGATAACTCAACTTTTCACGTGAAAAAACAAAATCTTTTCTGTTTCTCCATCTTTTCCATCATCAATACACAAATAGCACCCACAAAAAATTGCAGTTGGAAAAATAGGACTTATCATCAAGTTTAAATTGCGCACCAAATTATCGTTGCTACTAAAGCCTATGGTCAAACACGAACCGATCGTCTTTTTTTCCCGGGTGAATTACACCACGAGTACCCGGAGACCCGAAGGAGCTCTACAAATCGGGTACAAGCCAGGTCTGCCTATTATGGGGTTAAAGCTCTACCTGCATCTGCTGGTTTCTGTCTTGGACGTGAGTTTGTGGCGCGCGTGCCCGCATGCCCCCGCCATTCGGATAGCTTCAGCATGTGTATCATACCCCTGTCCATGTAAATAATTGTCTTTGTAAGGGCCGGGTGTGTCTATAAACCTGAGCCCAATTGTCTAAACCTAGGTCTAGTTGAGTCAAGGCTAGGTTAGGTTTTGGTCCTAGGATGGTTCGATCCTAGTGAGTCTAGTTGACCCGAGTCCATGGTTCGGTTTGGGTCAGGTTGGGTCTAAGTAGTTAGACCCGGGGTAGGTCTAAGTTGGTTAGGTCCTGGCCTAAGTGGGTTCGGCCAAGACAGGTGAGGTCCGGGTGGTTAGGAGCTGGCCAGGACACATGACGCCTGGCCAGGTGACGGTTAGAGCCAAGAGGGAAGGTGGCGTCCCTAGCTGGGCGCAAGGGACAGCGCACCCGCCTTGTAAGGGGTGGGAGCGGTTACGCTCCCTGCTGGGCGTAACCGCCCCCTTGAAAGTAGGGGTGGTTGTCCCCAACCGCCCAGGCCCTTCCTTAAGGGTCGGGCCCCAACCTGGCTGTGAGGGATGCTGAACCGGAGAGAGTGAGTGTGTGCAGGAAGAGAGAGAGAGAGAGAGAGAGAGAGAGAGAGAGAGAGAGAGAGAGAGAGAGAGAGAGAGAGAGAAGTGAGTGTTTCATCGGGTGAACAGTCCAGCCGGGTGCAGCCAACTGCCGCGCAGAAGACCCCTTCAGTCGGGCGCTAAGAGCCTAGCGCCGCGACCTCCCAAGGACCTCCATCGTGCCTCAGTCGGGCCTCTCTTCCCAGCATCTGTCGGGCATCCTTCCTCCTTCACCAGCCGATCGTGTGTCATCTTCAGTGGATCATCTCCAGCCCCAACCGAAGGGCCCTACCCTTGACACTAGCCTTCATCCTTCAACGCCGCATCGGGTGTAGACCCTGTCAAGTGACCAAAGCCCACGTAGTGCCTGCAGACCCCTGTCCAGCCTCAGTCGAGTGCCGACAGACCTTCTATGTGTAGCGATAGCCAGCGCCACACCGGGTGCAGCGTGCCAGGGTGTTGCAGAACCCCCCTCTGTCCTGCAGCAGCATCAACAGGCGCGGTGTGCCGCTCCCTGCCTTGACAGGTGTCGAACAGGTTCCGACAACCCAACGCCCGCCTTCTTCCTTCAGGCCGGTCTTCATCCCTTAGCCGATTGGAGTTTTTGGGAGTTGTAAACCTCCCCTCGACCTAAGCTAGGCAAATTGATTTGTGTGGGTTCAGTCAAACCCTTAGCTAGTGAATAGGAAACCCCGATCATAGCAGGGTGAACGTCTTGGGTGTGTTGTTCGGTTTTAACAAGAGGGTTTTTTTCAATCAAGTGCAGTCTTGTCTTAAGTCTTGGAATCATGTGAAAGACTCTGTCTTGAACGGTAGAAATAGGCTGATAGAATCCGGAGGGATTCTAGCCATCACGGACTTGGAAACACTTTGAAAAAATTTTGGACAAGAAATCGATCCGTGACATTTTCCCCCATTCACAAGACTCTAACTCGAGACCTTGCTTAAGGGGAACAAGTGCTCAACCACTTGAACCAACCATGTATTGGTGGTATTCATGGCTCCTTTAGCTTATTAGCTCTCTTACGTGAGCTGAACATACTCGAGTCAACCTTGACAAGTTGAAAAGAAGCTTTAGTTAGAGCCGGAAAATGTATCTTTTCACTATAATTCTCAGGCAACTGAAATTACTCTGTTAGCAATTAAATTAGCATTTACTTTTTATATTTTCCCATAAATTTGAGGATATACATTAATAACTCTTTTGGGTGAAGTATATCACTGGTATCCAGAAGTCCAAAGGAACCCTACTAATCCGGTTCAAGCTGGTTCAGCCCACTATGGGGGTAAAGCTCTCCCATTGCTGGTTTTCTGGGGCTTTCTGCACATACAATTTAATATATTTGAATAAACACGATTATATTAGTTGAGAACAACAAAAGAATGAGCTAAGTTTCGGCAAAATGGCATATCCATGATCTATTTTCATAGTAATGGATCCATAGAGTCTTCATCCATATGACATCGGCCGTAGAAGTGAAAATGAATCGAGCTGCTTGTGGTTAAAGCGTATAAAATGTTCTGAATTGTATGAAGATAGGATGTGAACTTGTAAGATCACTTTAATTAAAAATGAAAATTAACAATTAAAAATCAAAATTTGAACTTTAATGAAGAACTATATTTGAGTCCATTGGCTTGGCTTTGCTACGATCTAACAACCTGCATTACAAACACCATTTTAAGTTGACTAACGAACCATACACATCCACTGTTTGGCGTCGTGGGCCAGTTTTCAAACCGAATCCGAGCAACCCAGTCTTTTTCAAGGGTGGTTTCGCGATTTACAGAGTCGATATCGATCTCTCTGTCTACAAACAAATATTCAGAACCCGCCCCGCAAGGGTGGGGCCAACTCTCTCTATAATATAATATTCGTTTTATTCCTCTATTTCCCGTCACTATTTTATCTTGTTCTTGTTTGTTCACCTTTTACTCCCTCCTCTATGCATTATAGGGATGATGGTAATATTAACCTGGCCTATCCGGTCCCGACCCAACTTGACTCAAACATGATAGGAAGTATCTGACCATGAAGTTAGGGTTTGAGTGCAGAGATAAGGTGTCCCTACTCATACACAGTCGCGTACTTTGTAACATTTGGTACGTACTCCTGTATTATCTTTTCATTTTTCGAGCTCTTTAAATTCTATTTATTTTAAATAGGGGTGTTCATGGTTCGATTTGGTTCAATTCTAGCCTCAACCTTGAAACCGACCACTACTTACGGTTCCTGGAATTTTGAGAATTGAACCAGACCAAATCAACGGTTCCAATTTGGTTCAGTTCTGAACTACAATTCTTCTTATTTAATGTTTGGCTAAAGATTACTATGAGGGGTGTTGTTGGATTTTTTTTATTTAATTTAATATGGTCAATGACCATGTATCATATCTATAAAAACAAATACTACACTTGTTCTTAGCCAAAGGGCCAAAAGTGATATGCTTTATTCAAACCTTTAAGACCCATTTTATAGATGCTATGAATTCCCTCACTCTCTCCCTTCTCAATACGGTAACTAAAATTTGTATGCTTTGTTCAAACCCTTAAGACGCATCTAATAGATGTCATAGATCCTCTCTCCGCCTTCCTTCTTAATACGGTACTAAAATTTTCCATAAGAACTGTGAACCGAAACACCCAGTATTTCTCTTATTAGAACCGAACCAAATCAAATCACCAATTTGGTTCGGTTCCAACTATCCCTGAATAACTTTACTTTTAAACACCTTTATAACCTTTAAATGACACACATTTCCTCAAAACATACCGAAGGAATGCATGGACATACATGTGTTGAAGGTATGCAGTACATGATAAAATGTATACATATTCACACACAGATATGCTCCGTTCTTGCTCCATGCCCACTCTGTTATCCGTGGGAAAACGAAACCCCAACCTATACCCACCCGGTTGAGGTTTGGGTCAGGGCCAGGTATAGGTATACCTGTCCCCGACCCGACCCGTTGCCCATCACTACTGCAGACGTCATTTATCTCGGTCACTATTGTGTTCCCCATCTTCCACTCTGTTGGTTATTTTATCCTGGTTTGATTTATTTGTACCCTTTAATTTACATTCCCCTATCTCTCGTTTTCTCATATAAAAATAAATAAAGTTCTTCCCAAGGATAAAATCCTCTCTCTCTCTCTCTCTCTCTCTCTCTCTCTCTCTCTGCGACAGAGTTGCAGAAAGTCGAACTCTGTTCTAATGGAGAAAGTAGAGATCTGCAAAATCCAAACACGCTTTCCAACCATAATTGAAAAACCTATCTTTTTTAAACCCATCATCTAGTTAGACTATAGGATACTGAGAGATAACAAGAGGGGGAAGAGATCGCCGCCACCTGCACCACCACCATCTATAGAAGGTAGGCATTAAAAGAAAACAAGGGTATGGAGGATCAAAAGAGCCTATCCTTCGTCTCATCCGCTAAAGTAAAGGGCCTTCGTTTCGGCGGTCAACTTCTCATCAAGAACTTCACCGTCCGTCGCGCGTCCCTTCCGCAGCTACACCGCCTCCTCCCTTCTGCAGCCACCACGACCACCCCATTTTCCGCTACCGCCGCCTACCTCCCCACCAACTTCACCATCCTCGCCCACCACGCCCTCCACACCCTCACCCTCGGCCTCGGCACCAACAAATCCAAGGTAGTCATCTTCGTCTTTGAGTCGCCAGCGCTGCGCTCCGGCGTCGAGCGGTCCTGGCCATCAGAGATTTCGCTCGGGGACGTCAACCGGCGGCTCGTCCGCGGGCTCGCCGGAGTTGAGATGGCACGGTTCAAGTTCAGGAAAGGGTGCATCACGTTCTACGTCTATGCCGTACGGCGCGCCGGGAGCGTCGGTTTCGCGAGCACAGAGGAGCTCAGGAGGGTGGTCCAGTCGGTGGCATCGCTAAATGATTTTTTGGACCACACTGCCATGCTCGCCATGCCCAACCAGAAGACCATCGCCCACCTCCCAGTCCGCCTCGCCACTATAGCTCATTGATTCCCACCATCTTCTTTTCTGACCTTAATTTGTTTAATCGTCTTTTTTTTTTTCATTCCCCATATTCATCTCTCTCTCTCTCTCTCAATTGAGGAGGATGATGTACAGAGGTCAGGCACATGGTTTCTTTGGATTACAGTTTCTTTTCCATCTGGGGACTAATTTTTGGCATGAAATATTTTACTGTTTCTCTCTCTCTCTCCGTGGATTTGAAGGTGTTGATGTACATTGGTGGGCGCAGCTGCTTCCTTGGTGTTCTGGGTTTTGATTTTTAGGGTTTTCATTTTCCGATGACTGATTTATGTTTCCGTAATTTGTTGGTGTGTATTCAAGTGTGAATAGGAATTCAATGAGATCAATACACAACTTGTTTTCATCTTTCTGCTGCTTCATTTGTTCTTTTATGTTTTGGATATGCACGGTTGGATATCAATAACAAACATATCCTATGGATGCTGGTTTTACTTTGCATCAAGATCTGCAGAATCTGCCTTAGATTGCGCTGTCATCTTAAAAAGATCTCCATGATACTCTCCTCAACTAAACCACCAGAAAAACCAATTGAATGGATCGGGGGAACTATGTATTAACCCATGAATTCCACCATGGGCTATAGAAATTTTGGATGGGGTGTCCGTCAATGTGCCTCCGGCATAAACCAGGATTACGCCGATACACTTTTAGTTGCCATTGTGTCGATCTTTTTCTTTGGATAGGCAAGCTTGGTTAGTCCCCGTTGTGCTCAATCTTGTATCATGTTGTTGTTTTCTTTTTTAGCCTCTGTAATCCTCTTAAAGAGAGAAACTAAAGAGACGGAGATGATGTACAATGGAGATGGCAGCTTTAGTTCACAAGGCCGTGATCTTTCTCTTTTCTGGTCCCAGTGGGGTATGAAGCACTGGTGTTAAAGGAGGGTTACTATGAAGCACTGAAAGGCAGTGAGCTTCACTGTGATGGTCAAAGTTGAAATCTGATTAAAAGCTATAAGGTTCCTCTAGTTCTCACCTGGTGTTAGATCGAGAAAATTTTCTGGGTCCAGGCGAACTTCAGGTGAAGCGATCCATGGAGTTTCTCGAAAAAGTTGAATCATGTAAATGATTTCTATAATCGATATTTTTCTATGGCTAAATTTTTTTCAAGAAATCAGGGACCCAAAGGCAGTGGAGGATCTCCGTTGAGGTGAGGTGGGAACGACAGAATCCATGACTACCATACATAGTTCGCTCCACTTTAAATGGTCTAATAGGCCAAACGCCCCACTCCACAAAAAATTCCATCCACCATAGCCCAAAGGATTCGTATTTGCAAAAGGCTAGACCGTGCCTCTTGGGGGTTTGTCTCTCAAAGGCACGGAGACTTAAGGTCCTACCTGGGTTCAATGTAGATCGGCCAGTGATTTACGGAATGTAAGCTTACTTGTATGTATGAAACGTTCATATGCTTTGAATGCCTTCTGGCCTCTTTTGAACTGGAATTACTCAGTCCAATGTATCAAACCCTACATAATAATTAATTGGACTTCGTCGCTGTGATGTGGATCACGAGTAGTCATCCTCTTACTTTCCTTTTTAACAGAAAAGAGAAAGTCACGACACATATAAACTTTTCCTTTTCTTGTGGATCACAATATCTCAAAAGGCTTATATATATATATATATATATATATATATATATATATATATATATATATAGAGAGAGAGAGAGAGAGAGAGAGAGAGAGAGAGAGAGAGTTGCATGTGACATGTTTTATGTACTTCATGAAGTAGGTGGAGACTTTTCACACCGAATCCTAGAAGGCCAGAGTTTGCTCCAATAGCTTTAACAACAAGGTTGCCTGCTAGCGTACAGGCTAAGATTTTTTGCACAGCTTCAATCATCAGAATTGGTCAAGATAATCAATTCATTGATTTTATTTGGTTTTGCATACTTTGTGATTTCGTGTTCTTGTGCTCTATGTACGTGTCATGAACTTTTCAGGTGTGTTTGTGTTGGATGTTAAAGATTAGCGAGTTTCATGATTCAGGTCGTGTTCGTGTCGTGTCATTTCATGCTCGTATTAGGAGCAGTTCAATCTACTCTGGGTACAAATGTAGAGTTTATGGGCCATGCCCCTCGTGTATTCTAGATTGTCATTCTTACCTAGTAGTTCCGGGCAATTGTATTAATCCTAAACTCGCTTATGAAAGAGAAGTTCAAGGAATCATACCCTTTCTTTTGGGGATCATCATGATTTGTTGAGCTGGCAAGGGCAGACATGACACGAAAACCCAACATGAACACAGTGTAAAGGTAGGTCCATACTCTTGAACAGTCATATTAAAAAAATCAGCACTAATTAAACACAAACTTGCAACCAATTTTGGTCGATACACAAGAACTTGACACAAACATGACCTGAAATGGTCGTCGACAAATGCACCCAACGTAACACAGGAAGAAAGGTAAGTGCTTCAACCCGTTTCTGACATGAAGATGACTTGAAGTCTTGAGCCACACTTGCTTGTAATTTCATACATGACAAGAAACCTGACACGTCTGCAACCCAAAAGGTCCATGTCTCTGCCTGTTCCAAATGACATGGAACAGAATTGGATTGTATTCTGGTTAACATGATTTCAGTATAGACACGAAATGACACGATGTAAGCAAGACTTACAATACGGAACTGCCATGCTAGCATTTCCAATTATTTATTTTTTCTTTTTCTTTTTTCATTTCAAAGAGAGAGAGAGAGAAAGAGAGAGAGAGAGAGAGATGATTAGATATGGTGGCCTGGTGGAAAAAGAAGGCCAGCATTATGCAAAGTGGTGTGCAAGGGCCCGACCACTTTGGATTGATTATACAACACTTTCTGGTCTCAAAAAGGAGGGATACGGGGTACCCGCGCCTTTATCTTTTTCCTTCTTCTTTCAAAGGCCCCATCACGGTTGTACAGCACCAGTCAGTCCGTGAAATTTAATGGCTTATTTTGACTGCCTAAGATTCTGAATTAATCACTGGAACCGAACAAACCGGCGGTTTGGTTTTATCTTAGATGTCAAGCGATTTGGTTTCGATTTTAATAGGAAAATAAATGGCGGTTCAGTTCATGATTCCAGTCTTAAAACCGAACAAACTGTTACATATATTTAATATAAATCCTGATAAGTTTATATACATGAGTTTTATAATCTCCTCTACATATTAAATTGTAACAATAGATCCAAATGACATGATGACATAATACTGGGTAAACCGAACCAAACCGAAAACATCAGTTTGGTTTGATTCGGTTCTGATCAAATCACGGTTTGATTTGGTTTTCTAAAAACTAGAAACTACAAATAGTGGTTTGATTCAAGTTGAGGTTACCGAACCAAACACCCTTAATTTGGCCTCTCTTTTAATAACACTCGTGCCATTAGCCCACCAGGTAGGGCTCTCTTCTCGGGTCACGAGTTTGACTCCTTGGGCGTGCTTACCAACTTCGGCCTCCTGCCATAAAAAAAAAAAGAAAAAAAAGAGAAAAAAATCAGTTAAGATAATGGCTAACAATTTTTAGTCGGACAATGATGAATGATTCAAGTTGCCTCACAGGGACATGAGATATTAGGAAGAGTGGAAAGCCTATCCATGCCAGACATTTTCCAGCCTGATGGTTAATTATAAGATTCGACCTAAGCTAGACCAAAGAACATGATCAGTGATCACTTATTGGGATGCAAATGGATCAGATTTGGATCAGTTATTCAAAACACAAACAAGTTCTGTTACACTGAGTGGGTTAGTTTTCATTCATTCTTAGTTGCCAATGTAGTTGATCTAATGTTGCATTGGGAACTGTCAGGTAGTTTAAGCTGGAATTGAACATGGTTGGAAACCGACCAAAACTTGAACAAGAACTGGTGATTGAATCGATACCGACCAAAACTTGAACAAGAACTGGTGATTGAAATTGAACATGGTTGGAAACCGACCAAAACTTGAACAAGAACTGGTGATTGAATCGATACCGACCAAAACTTGAACAAGAACTGGTGATTGAATCGATTTCATTATATGTATATATATATATATGTATATATGTATATATATATGTATATATGTATATATATATATGTATATATGTATATATATATGTATATATGTATATATATATAGATATATGTATATGTATGTATAAGAGTTATTGGATCTTGGTGTCATACTTGTGCCTGACCATTGTGTTCTAGGAGCATGGGTGTAATAATATTGTCTTTTTTTTTTTAAGATCTTTATTTTTTTTTAAATTATACTCATACCACTCAAAACAATATATAGGTACAAGTAGGTATATGAAAGGTGAAAATATCCAATTTCCTATATATATATATATATATATCTTTTTTACCAAATGAGAACCGCATCCGGAATTGTCAGAATCGAAATCAGGTGGAATCTAGTTCGGTTAAGGTTCATGGTTCTTGCAAACTAGAACCGGCAACTTCATAGGAAGATCCCTTTCTTTGGTTACATTTTTGTTTATGCTTCTTAATGAAGTTTCCATATTTAGGAAAAAAACTAAAACGCATGAACTTCTCCATCTTCGTTCCTTCGTTGCTTTCCAAAAAGTATTTGTGAAATTTGGAGCAAAAATTATTGGCATGTTTTGGGGTATTCTTCTATCTTGACATGATGCATATGCTTTCCAAAAGAACAGGGCAAATCTTCTAAGATAACTAACAAAGATACCTGTAAAATGATTCATGATATTTTCGTTGAGCGATCATACTAGGTAAACATCATATGGATAAATGATAATTAAAAAAAGTTTCATGATAATTTCACATGCAATAATTGTTACGGCACATCACCTACATTTGTGTGGTTGAAGCAAACATTTTTTTCTCTAACATTTTATTTTTCATGTTTAAGCAAATAACATTTCTTTTACACTTTTCTAAGGATTTAAGGTTATTACTTTGCCAATGGCAACATAAACTAATGCCTGTACATTAGATGGGTACTCAACAAGTTCCAAGGTACATAAGATGGTACTCAAAAGCTCCAAGGTACATAAGATAGGTACTCAACAAGCTCCAAGGTGTGTTTGATTATGAGGCCTGGATTAAGGAATTAAAACTATAGTAATCAAATGTGTGTTTCAGCATGCAGTAAAAAGCGGACCCTCCCGAATTTTACCCGATTACAAGGCAGATGATCGACTCGTGACCACTACAACTGGAACTCTAGCTCCAGTTCTGTAGCTCATGTCTCATAATCAAACACCCCTTTAGGGTATTCAATTGGAATTGGGCCGAGTTCAAGTAATGGAAAGGATTGGACCCAACCCCACCCAATTACCATATTTTTACATGAAACGATGTGCTATGCTTTATAATTGATTTAAGAATGCACAAGCGATGATAGCTCACTAAACTAAGGCTTCAATTCACAAGGTCATGAGTTCCATATCTGTGGCATCAATCATTGACATCAATGGCTGCTTATTTGTAACCTATTGCAAGTTTGTGAATTGTGAGTGCCAAAATTTTGAGAAGGGTTGCTTGCTTATCTATACTTTCATTCCTTTCTCACTTGTAGCACCTTTCTCAGAACGCCTGATTGATGGAATTAATCAGAGCCATGCAAGAAGGCGTGCATTAATGCTTTTCTGCTTTGTCTACTTGAACACAATTGCTCGGGTAAGCCATCACTCTCATCTAAGTATTTCCTCATTTTTATTTTGTGGGTGCGTTGGAAGTGGGGAGATGGTATATCAAATGATATGAACCCTCCCAGAACTTTTGAATCTTGCAAGTAGGATGTGTTCAAATTTTGTGCCCCTGTCCTTGCTGGTTGTCAATTGCTAGAGATATGGTTTCTTTTCAGGTATCCAAGCGATCTTGACCAGTAAACTTGTGAATTAGGTTAATTGGAGAAGGAAACCAAACATATGCCTTCTGTAGGTTTGATACTCAGTGTCGTTAAAAATAGTCGGTGTTGATAGTTCATGAAAATCATCAGTTCTTATAGTTTTCTTGCCAGGAGAAGCCTCTTCCTTTTTCTCGCAAGTATGCCAAAGAAAAGAACATGAGAAATAATTTCCCTTGTTTTAGAATTTTGTTGAAGTTCAGATGGTGTTTTGCTTGCAGATTTCTATTCTACTTTTATTGCATGATAGGAAAATGATTTTCTTGTTCTTAACTTTGCCCGTAGAACTACCCTGCAATCAACCTTGGTCGTTTCAATCATTTGACCTGGTTAGGGCAATTTGCCATATATGTTACCTTGAACAACGTATGTACGTAGAGTCTATTCGTCTATCTATCAAGGATTACAGCCATAAGAACATGTGCTTGAGAGTAAGGATGAAAATGATCCCATTATTCGAGGAGTCACAGGCAAATCTGCAACTAAAGAATGTCACATTTCAGGCACTTAAGGATACTGTATTGCAGTTAACATTTGCTTTAATTGTTTTCTTTATTTTCTTTGTGCAGGACGCTTTCATGCTATCTGTTGATCATAGTGGATTTGATGTGCTTGGCAGAGTCCCCAGCTTGATCACCAAAGATGGGTTTGGGCAGTACCAGTGGAAGGAATTCAGGTTCCCTCTGAAGGAAGAAGTGCACAACGTTGAAGAATTTTGTCGATCTCTCATTGAGATGGAAGAGGGAGTTCTCAAGACTGTCTCTAGTTACAGTGGCCTTGGTTGAAGATCCCCAACATGTGCTAGATCTGTTTTCGTTCTTCCGGATTGGATTTGCATCCAGAACCAGAGGCCACCATCGAGCTTGAAGATGAGCTGACGGTTAGGCAGATTTTTGTACTTCTATGAACTTATTTAATTGTGCATGTATGACAAAAGTTAATGTTCTGATTTTTCTCTGTGATTGTTTAGTAGAATGACTTGAAAGAACCAAAAGGTCCAGAAAACAAACTTCTGTATTATCCAGGAGAAAAGTATGGTCCGTGAATTCAAGGGGTGGAATAGAACAGCTGAAGCTCTGTTCTCTTGCACAAATCCGACAAATATTAAGTGTTCTTTTGATAATCGAGCTATGTTTGGAAGAGCCAACTTGTTATAGTATAGACCACTGTGGCAGTCTCATAGCAACGTTGCGCTTTTGTATGGAATGCGGGTATGACCTAAAAGAGATCATAACGCTCGTTGCTAACAAAGAATACAAATAGCTGAATATCAAATGTGCGGCAAGCACTCAGCGGGGCTCTTGAATCCACAAGACGCAGGGTGGGAGTTCAATTCTGGTGGTGGGCTTCTGCCTCCCTGTTGTAACAGAGAAAAATTTGAAGGATGTGTTGATTTGACAAGAAAAATCGACCCACAAAATGTAAGCCAAAATATAGAAAGGCCCTGTATATGAAGATGAAGTATGTGTAGCAGTGCGGTATCCATTTGAAGGCCAGCAAACTCAACCTAGTTACTCCATGTGAGGTAACACTCAGGCCGCATGTTCTTAAGAGCAGAAAAAGCAAGGGATATTTAGGACCACATGCATAAGAAACTTATGATCTTTCTCAAAATAGGAATTGTTTTGCACCTAGAGCGTTAACTCAACAGCAGGGCACTTTAGCACCATTGCTGCTGGTGGGGAATTCGACTCCGAGAGGGTGCATGTGTGTGTTAGGCTTCGGCCTCCTCTTGTAACCAAAATAAAAAATGGGAGTTGCTTTCACTTCCCTATTATTTTGTTTGGTGTATGGTTAGGCGTTGTAGGAAAGGATACTCCAGTTAGGAAGATTGGCCATAATCTACTAAATGTGATGCAGCCGTCTCATTTTTCGAAATGAAATGGAAGCCCAAAACATGTATGAAATGTTTCGTCTATGTTTCGAATGAGCTGGACACATTTTCTTTGAAAAGCCTCTATCACGTGTATTAGCACTCTCATAGTTAAGTTGGCTAGAGCAACGACTTAATAAGCAAGTCTTCAGTTTATATTTCAATAAGAGCACCTTCATACACACACGCACACAGATATATATATATATATATATATATATATATATATATATATATATATATATATATATATATATATATAGAGAGAGAGAGAGAGAGAGAGAGAGAGAGAGAGAGAGAGAGAGAGAGAGAGAGATGGCTAGTATATCATCGAATAGGTGTACCTGAGAGCTCAAGCTGCGAATATTCAAACTTTAGAATATCCTAGCATGGTAACATCAAGTACCTGTGGAAGCGTTGTCCCATACATGGTTACAAAAGTGTTTATTCTTTTATAGAACATGGAATAAATATGAAATTTTGACTGCGTGTTCTGGATGGCAAAACATGAGAGTTTCCGATTCTCATCATGTTTCTGTTACAATCTTGACTGCACAACAAAAGATCGTGTAATTGAAGCTTTTCCGCAATTTTCAATGGCAGAAGTACACTTGAACTATGGTCCAGGAATAATGACTTGGTCAGGCATGAGCAAGTTTTCTTGAATTGAGACTAGCGCCACACCCAAATCTACACACTTTGATTCGCTTCCAAGTGCTGGTTACCATATTCTTTGCAATTTACTCTAAAGTGCTATATATGATCTGGTAGAAAAATATCAATATACACATACATGATACATGTGAGGGAAACAGATGTGAACACAGAAAGCATCAGTAAAATCACCGAAACCATGTTCCAGGTGGCAGTCTTCAAAGTGAAAAATCTAGAGAAGTGATTAGGAGAAACACCTTTTTTCTGAATTTTTTTTAAAACATCCGAAAAAGCTTTATGTATGTCTTGAATCTGCTATACCAGTCGTTCATAATGCAGATTACGTAACTTGGTTGATAGGAGTGTGCCCTGCAATATCGTGTGTTTGAGATGAACTTGGCTCCACGGAAGAATGTAGAGGTTGTTGTTTTACAGAAGATGCAGCGCACCTTCGCATGCAAGTTCATGTCTCCATAGGTTTTAACCATAAGGAATTTGTACTTTTTTCCAGATTCTTTCTCTTCTCCTCAAACTCAGCTCTGTCTGCAAGCTGACTCCTGCTGAGCCATTGGGCTGTCCCTTCTATCTCATGCTCAATCATCTGCACCCTCTTTTTCTTCATATATATAAGGTTCTCTAGTGAACACCTTGCTGCAACCCTGCCTTCCTCGTTCTCCAACTCACATTTCCGGGCTGATTGCACCAACTGTTCAATCCTCTCATTTCTCAATCCCAACTTATGGTTCCTGATGGTGAGTTTGTTAGTCCATTCCGTCGACCTATCTTCAGCAGAGATGTTAAGGATACCCTTTGTGTCGATATCAAAGCATATATTGATCTGAACAGAAACCTCAGGAACAGGATGAATGCCTAATAGCTCAAACTCCCCAAGAAAGAGATTATCTATAGTCCTGGTTCTTTCCCCTTCATACACTAAGATTGAAATCCGGCCATCACGGAGAGTCGAACCTTCGGATTCCTTCGTCTTCTCGCGCTCATTTTTCCTAATTGAGCAACTGCGTCGAAGTGAAATACCATTTTGTTTGTCATAGTATGCAGAAAACATCATTTCTTTCTTTGTTGGTATCGTAGTGTATCTTGGAATTATGACAGTCATGACTCCTCCCATGGTCTCAATGCCAAGAGACAATGGTGTGACATCAAGAAGAAGAACATCCTCCAGCTTATATGATTCTTCTCCACCCAGTATTGCTGCCTGAATGGCAGCTCCGCGAGCGACAGCCTCGTCGGGGTTGATGCTCTTGCAGACCTCCTTGCCATTGAAAAACTCTTGAAGCAATAGCTGCACTTTGGGGATCCTAGACGATCCACCAACAAGAACCACCTCATGGACCGAGCTCTTCTCCATTTTGGCATCCCTCAGACACTTTTCAACTGGCTCCATGCACTTTCTAAAGAGATCCATGTTGATCTCTTCGAACTTAGATCTGCTTATTGTACTATAGAAGTCGACTCCTGAATATAAACAATCAATGCCAATGGTTGCTTGCGTAGCAGACGACAACATAACCTTAGCTTGTTCACACGCTGTCTTCAAGCGTCTTAGAGCCCTGGGTTTATGACTGATGTCTTTCTTGTGCTTCCTCTTAAATTCCTCAACAAAGTGATTCACCATCCTGGTGTCGAAATCTTGGCCGCCGAGATGGGTGTTTCCTGCCACGGATATGACCTCAAAGATACCGCCGTCAAGAACTAAAAGAGATACATCCAAGGTACCACCACCGAGGTCAAAGACAAGCACATTGCACTCACCCTGAGTGTCAGCCCTCTTGTCAAGACCGTAGGCAATAGCAGCTGCAGTCGACTCATTGACGATGAGCTTGATGTTCAACCCTGCAATTAAACCAGCGTCTTGTGTGGCTTGCCTCTGAGGATTGCTGTAGTTCGCCGGACAGGTGATTACTGCATCCTTGACAGTGCAGCCGAGGTATGCCTCTGCGAACTTGCGCAGCTTCTGAAGCAAAATCGACGTGATTTCCTCCGGTGTGAACTTCATGGTTTGACCTTTGCGTTGAATATCTATTAGGGGAGTATCGTCTGGTGCTGCAACGACCTTGAATGGCCATAATATGATGTCGCTCTGCACACTGGGGTCCCTGAATCGCCTTCCTATCAAACGTTTGGCATCTGAAACGAGAGAGCGGTGCTTGGGAATGTTTAAAATACACATGATTGTGCTTTATGGAAGCAAACTATCGCTGGTCTTGAGTGACACATCTTATATAACTCCCTACGTGTAATATTAGCCGATACGACTCAGTAAATGCTTGAATAGGAGAGGGCTTCTATAATATTGGTCTATGTACATGAGAAACTGTACTACCTAGCAGCTTATCCGATGGTGAACCAGTCTAAGCTGGTGGATTCAAAGAAATGTGCAAGCAACTTGTAAAGAATGTAATACAGGAGAATTCCGTCTTCCAATCTCTACAACTAAATAGAATTGGAGGATGCGGCTCAAGTTTTAGTGATCTAACTCAAAATAGGTGATTATGGCCACATGAAGTGGGGAGCATGTCAATTCTAAAGTTACCATTTGCAAATGAGAACATCAAGTGGTCCTTGATTTTCTTATCAGCAACAAGTGTGAAAAGGAAGACAACCACAAGGAGGGTTGGCGTAATGGAAACTTCTCCGAATGCTTGAATCTATCCTAAGTTCCATTCGCATGCCCGTTCTACCTCGAGCCTCAGGGCGAAGTCTTAGTCTGATTTTTGTTTCTCAAAAAAAAAAGTATGTTTGAGACATCAATTAGTGAGTTGCATAAAGAAAGAATAAAGAAAATTAAAAAGTGGGTATTGATATATATAGAAAATGGATCGTGCTACCGGTAGATAAAAGCACCATCTTATCTGCGTGTATTTATGTATTTATATATTTGTGTGTCAATAAATAAACTATATATATATATATAGGCAAACTGCATAACCAACCAGAAACATACTGCATCGCATCAAAAACAAAAGCTCACATGAGATGCACATTATTAGAAAATAGACATGCAACTATGATGTCTAAAATTCTTAATTACGATCATTGGAAAACCACTCATCATTGCAAAGCATATATATATACATATATATATGTATATATATATACATATATATATGTATATATATATATAGAGAGAGAGAGAGACTTACCAAAGATAGAGTTAGATGGATCGATGATAGATCGGCTCTTTGCTGCATCACCAACAAGAATCTCTTCATCTGTAAAGGCAACATAAGATGGAGTCAACCGGTTCCCGCTATCGTTTGGAATGATCTCGACATGATCATTTTGCCATATGCCCACACAGCAGTGCGTCGTCCCAAGATCAATTCCAATTATTGGACCACAACTCGTATTAGCCATTTCGTAAAACGTAAGAGGAAAGGAAGAGTAGCAGCAATTCAGATCAGTCTACAGATGAACATACTTTACTGCATTAAATGGACAGCCTCGGACAAAACCCTTCGATGAAAAATGAGAACACAGAAACTTATATTTTTATTGTTTTCAATTTCGTCAAAGTTGGCCATCTCTGACACAGAAGAACCAAAGAATCTCAAGACTTTCTGTAAGCCATTAAAATCAACCAGAAAGAAACAGCTCTCTTTTTACTTCATTTTATATTTATTTTTTTATAGGCAACTTGGATTAGGCGGAGCCCTACCGGATGCGCACCGGCTTGTCGAAGTCATAAGGTCGAAGTTGAAGGTTCTTTGCCCGGAGTATTTCTTGATTCGAGCCATCAGAAAACTGATAACGTGCACGCATTGAAAGCATGGACCCCTGGATAAGGGTTGACTCAAGGTAAACGTGACGAGATCGATACTCAAGGCCGTGCACGTTTGGAGGAGGTCAGTCTAACCCGAACTTTGCAATCACAAAACAAATAACGTAGGTTCAATGGAGCCATTGGTAATAAACCCTGACTTCATTTCCTTTGTGCTCAAACAACACAGACTTTCTTCCTCCATCCATCAACAACTCTCACCCATTGTTGCCACCACTTTGACATTTCTCTACGGCCGTATCACCATTCTCTGACGGTCATTTAGGGTGGGGTAAGGTCGGGATCTAGAAGAACCTGAGACTTGCTGGACAGGCAAAAGTTCCTATACATCCTTCTTTCCCAATGCAGGGTGGGGTGCAAACCCACCTCTTAATTGATTACATCTTTCGACTCCAACTTCCAAATTCAAATCGTGAATTGATCCAATTCTCAAAAGGTTTAAGACATAATTGACACATAGGAATCAAGTTCTTGCTGCATTGTTGCAAACTACCGCATAAGGTACAGCACAGACCACAGCGTGAAGCTAAGTACGCCGGCGAGGTAGTGCACACAGCGGGAAGATTGACGCCGATCTCGAGGTCAGCAGAAGATTCGGCTTGTATCTAGCATTCGCAACCAAGAGGCTTCCTTGTAGAAAAACATAGACTACGTATGCGTCCGCCTCAGTTTAGATTCGTGTCGCAAACTTAAATCTATCTGAAATGATGGAACCGTCGTCCACGTATTAACCTGGAATATGATAGCATGATTAAATGTCAATAGATTCAAACAAATCTTGATTATATGTACATAATTTTAATTTAAAAAGTAAGATATATATACATAAAATAATCCATTCTTAGTACTCAATCATATACAATAACTCGTTTTAAATTATTTCACTGTTTCACCTCCAACCATTGCCTTCCATCACCTTCAACTATTCTTCTACTGCTTGAAAACATTGTCACTGTTGTTAAAACTACTTAAAAGGCCTAAATATTTATATATAAGTATTTTTGTAGTTTTATTTAAGTTTTTTAAGTGACTTGGGTGGTGATCATTGCTGTGGTTTTGACGAACAGTGAAAGGTAATTTTAACCAATAAAAGAACAGTTGAATGGCAACTTATCGAGCAATTGAATACGATTGAGTGTTGAATATGAACCATTTCTCTCTTCCCTCCTCTCTTTCTCTATATAAAATAGTTGGTTCGGAACTAACTCAGGTGGGATTTCTTGCCATATGGTGAATTAGACTGCTGCCTATCTGTTTTTTTCCGTTAATTGGTTGAGATGGGTCCCTATCTGTTCAATGCTTTATTTGACTATTGGTACACGCATTTGTGCAAAAGGCAAGGTACAACAATTTAAGCATTTGTGCATGCATTTGAACCAAAGACAGTAAAGTGCAAGGAAAACAAAGTAATGTACTGCTTGCACCCGTGACACAGACTGAGTACACTTAACCATAAACACATAAGCTTAGTTAGTGTAGTCCGTACAAATGTAGACACATTTGAAATTTCTTGAGTCAACACCCTCCCCTCCCCCAAACTTGAACGGAGATGGCCGTCTGCATTTAGGAAAATGTGGGTGTCATGGCGAAGCAAAAACTGCATACTGAAAGTTGATGGAAAATTTACTACTTTTGAGGCATCAGGAAAGCATTAAACCGCACAAGAAACCTTGGCCAAAACCGGTTGGTTACTCGAGGAAGTTGGCTGACAAATGAGGGTGATAAAGAAAATAGGAATTAACCATGTCATATGACATGTTAGGAGCCTCATTCTTGACGAAGACTCCCTGCGTTCAGATGTAAGTCGCCCTGTATCCATAGATAGCACTTAATGTGGAACCACAATTTTCTTTGGAAGACAGCGCAGTGAGCGCACAAAAGGTTTCACGAATCGGAAAGAAGGAAACAAAGATGAATATTTTCAACCACACGAATCATATAGCCGACCGCCGAAGAGCAGCGAACCAGCCTGGCATCTTTCCATGTAGTCATGGCAGGACCAGCACCCTGTAGTACATCTTGGCGATAATCCGGGATTACAGATGCTTTCAAGTTCCTTCATCTTGTCCTCAAACTCGTCTGCCTCTGCGAGCTGGTTGCTGTCAAGCCACTGAATCTTGAACCATCTTTTCAATCTCCTCCTTGCTCAATCTTCCCTTGTCGTTAGTGATGGTGATCTTGTTTTTCTGGCCTGTAGTTTTGTCCTCCGCAGAGACGTTCAAGATACCATTAGCATCAATATCAAAGCAGACGGTGATCTGCGGAACACCACGGGGAGCCGGAGGAATGCCTGAAAGCTCAAATTACCCAGCAAGTTGTTATCCCTTGTTCTTGTTCTCTCACCCTCATAAACTTGAATCAAGACACCAGGTTGGTTATCTGAATATGTAGAGAATACTTGTTCTTCTTAGTAGGAATAGTAGTATTCCTAGGAATTAATACAGTCATGACACCTCCAGCAGTCTCCAAACCCAAAGACAGAGGTGTGACATCCAAAAGCAACAAGTCTTGAACCTTCTCATTGCCTTCACCACTCAATATAGCTGCCTGGACAGCAGCACCATAAGCAACAGCTTCATCAGGGTTGATGCTCTTACACAGATCCTTCCCATTGAATAAGTCCTGCAGAGCTGCTGAACTTTGGGAATCCTAGTAGAGCCCACCGACAAGGACAACATCATGAACACTGCTCTTGTCCATCTTTGCATCCCTAAGACATTTCTCCACAGGCTCCATACACTTCCTAAAGAGGTCCATGTTGAGTTCCTCAAATCTAGCCCAGTGATTGTTGAATAGAAGTCAACGCCCTCAAACAGAGAGTCGATCTCAATAGTGGTCTGCGCGGTGGATGAGAGGGTACGTTTCGCCCTCTCGCAAGCAGTCCGCAGACGCCTGAGGGCTCTTGGGTTTCCGGTGATATCCTTCTTGTGCTTTCTCTTGAACTCCTGAACAAAGTGGTTCACCATTCGGTTGTCGAAATCCTCGCCACCCAGATGCGTGTCTCCAGCGGTGGCCTTAACCTCGAAGATACCCTCCTCAATAGTGAGGAGAGAAACATCAAAAAGTACCACCACCAAGATCGAAGATGAGGACATTCTTCTCGCTGAACCGCCTTCCAATTAAACGCTTGGCATCTGCAAAAGGAGAAACACATCAAGCATTTATTCGTAATAAAATAATAGACAAATAGCAAGAGAAAGAAAAAGACAAGCATACTTTCTGGTCCAATAAACACATAACATCTGGAAACATAAAGAGATCGTCCAAAAACCAATCAGTAACTAACATGTAGAAGACTATCAGAGAGGCAATCCAATCCCGATTTGTAACGAAAAAGAACTACAACAAACCACTAATGATAAAGATAAAGTCCTTGATATACCCCAAAGCACCACAAAATCAAACGAATCAACAAATTAGATTAGCTACCAAGAGAACTGAAAAAACGAAGATACTTGAATGAAAACCCACTGCCTTCAGAGATTTGCAGACCTACTCAACATAGGAAACGAAGGAAAGTAAATAAAAAGACAGATCCGTTAACCACAGCAAGGATTACATGCTGCTAACATGAATTGATTCAGTTCAAAATAAAGAACCGAGACAAGATGAAGAAATCTAGCTACAAAGACTTCAACAAAAGGGACGAACAAAGCATGCTCACTGTGCAGATAGTGTTGGATTTAATGTACATTAATGAATTCATGACATTTAATTCATGTTATTCTCAAATAATTGATGCATAATTGATATATGTCAAAGTATTAAAGTGTAAAAAGTAACATGCGAGGAATGACAAAGAGGAGACAAAACAAACTCACATGTCCTCTTTTATATGTGATGACAAATTGGACAAACTCACGTGTCCTTTTATATTTATATAGGGAGAACATACTAGACCATACGCTCGAGCACGCACAGGCTTGACTCTTCGGTCTATTTTTTATATGCACGAGCACACACCAGGCTTAGGCTTGACGTCTATCTTTTTGATAAGTAAAACGGCATGCCTTTTTGCACAAAAAACTTTTACTCTATCGGTCAAGAGGCTTTCACAATCACGGAACGGTCAAGGATAGAGATATCCATAATAACACACCTTGCGGTAACTCTCTCTCTCTCTCTTCCCGTCTCCTTTCTCTACTTCTCCTTTCTATGGTGTATGGTGTGACTGCTCCATCCAGCCCCTCTCTTCCCCAACCAAAGGCGACTGAGGCATGGTTTTGACAGCATATATCTGGGCTCTCTCTTGAACTATTGAGAGAAATCCAAGTCACTGTTCTTTTTCTCTGAGATTCTTCTTTGTCTTTAGAGGCTATCTTCTACCAGATTTCTCATCTGGAGGTTTCGACAAATCTTATGGTGAATTTTCTCGCCTTTCTCTTCGGGTCTTATGATCAATCTCACTAGTTTCTGTTATACATTGTAAATCTCTATTGAAATGTGTCTTCTTTTACTCAGAGTTTCGAAATTACTGTCCAGATTAAGCTCATAGAATGATTTTCTTAGTAGAAAATGGGATCATTATATTGTGAAAGTGATGTATGCAGTTTCCCTAATACGTATCATCTACGGAACTTTAGCTTCTTGTTGTGTTGCGTGGAATTCAGAACTTGATCATTCCAAATGTGGGGCTTTGATATTATTGGATTGTAGACCCACTGTGCTGACCATATTTTGCCAACAGATAGAACCATGACAAATCGGGGAAAAAACACAAAATAGCAAGGTAGAGAGTAAATCAGATCCAACCACAAAAGCATCTTAAAGTTGTCGTAAATGAATCATATACAAGTTAGTTAGATACCACGAAGAAAACCCCAAAGGAAAAAGGAACTGTCCTAATAGAAAGTCAGGCCCTTTCGATGATTTCAGATCCACGAAGTAAAAGAAGAGTATAGAGCAATAGAAGGAAGGTCGATGACTTGCAAAAACGATTACCAAGCAAGGATAGAAATAAGGAAATAATAGATTCAATAAAAAAACAAATATCTAAAAGCAGGTGAGGCGATCTAAACACGTATACCTTCACAAAAGAATAAGAAAAGTATCTCATTGCGTCAAGATGCATAGGAAAAAATGAACAATCCAAAGCAAAACAACAAAAGATATGGAACGAAGGTAAATCGCCAACAAGAGATTAGGGCTAATCACAGGGGCTTAAAATAGTCGATCTTAAAGCGACATTTACTAGAAATCCAGATCTACTCCAAAGGGTTGAAGATCCAAAGAATCAAAAGCGAGAAGACTCACCAAAGACGGTGTTGATCGGATTCATGGCGACCTGATTCTTGGCGGCATCTCCGATCAGACGCTCCGTATCGGTGAAGCCAACGTAGGACGGAGTCGTCCTGTTACCCTGATCGTTCGCGATGATCTCGACTCGGTCGTGCTGCCATACTCCCACGCAGGAGTACGTCGTTCCGAGGTCGATTCCGATCGCCGGACCCTCTCCTTTTCCGGACATATTGTCGTCGGAAAACTACCGGAATATCGGAGAAGAAAAGAGTGAAGTCAGCGGCAGTAGAAAGAGGAAGCGAAGAGAAGAATCGCGTAAGGCTTTAACGAGGACCAAGCCGTAACCCTAACGTTTGCGCATCCCACCTTCCAGAATGTTCCAACCAGTGAATTTACAGCCGTCGGATCGTGAATTAGATGGACGGTGTAGGAAGAGCGTTCTAGAAGTCTCTGTGGTCTTCGCATGGACCGCTGCAAACTGTATCGGAATTGAGGGAATCGGATCGGAATCGTTATCAGTGGTTCGGCTCACTCAGTAAACTCCTTCGGGTTTTGGAGATGATAAGCTTCAAGTTAGTTTGTAAGTAGACATGTTTGGTTCCGGTTAGCCTAAAACTAAAACTTGGTTAGTTCCAGTTACGATTCCAGAACCGGTGGTTTTGAAATAGTTCTGGTTGAATTCTAAATCACTGAAAATTGATAAATTTATTTAAAGTTAAAAAAATAAAAATAAAAAATTAGAACCGGCGGTTTAAAACTGTTGGTTCCGGTTCTGGTTTTAGATAGTTCCCGAGTTTGGTTTCATCAATTTCAGGTTCAACCACCACTGAGCTGATTAGGAACCGATCATGTCTAAGTGCAAATGAATTGAGATGCTGCTAATGGTTCATCCACAAAAACTCGAACTCGACTTGATCTCTTTGAGCTTGAACCGAGCTCGAGCTGAACTCGCTAGTACTTGCTTGAGCAACTGACAAGCCTGATCGAGCTTCATAACATAGGCTTATAACTACAAAATTTGTCCAGCTTTTAAAGTTTTATCTATTTGGGTCGACCCACATCAAACTTCAAGGTCATAACTTTTCAAGTTCGAACTAATTCACGGGTTTAGGCCAGCTCGATCAGATTCGAAGTCATAGCTTGATCTGGACCCGAGCGTAGTCTCAAGTATCTTCTTGTAGGTGGCTGATAATTTCATGTTTTAAGACCCACGCGTCGTCCTGTGTGGGCTACGAACACGTCAACCCAAACCCGACTCGATTTCATAGGAGAGTTAGATATGCTCATCCCTTTTCATGCGCACTGGTGCTAACCGCCATCTTCTTTTCCTTGCTTTGACCTCCTCTTCCTCCACCCTCTCTACGACACAAGTGACTCCGTATGTCTACAAAGGAAATTAATGTGATGGTGATATGTCTTTGGGTGCTCATTGATCGCCATGTCACAATCTTGTGATGAAGCATACCCTCGACCAACTTCATTTCCGTTTTTTCTTGATAACTTGAAAATTCAATAAAGAAAATTACGTGGCTGAATAATCTCTTTCTAGAGAGAGAAAGAGGGGAAAGTAGTACATATGCATATTCATTCATGCTCAAGTCTACTTAAACATATCTATGGTTTGATTTGCATAATCAATGATAGAGATTTAAATTTAAAAATAAAACTATTGTTATATTTTTCATACTTTTATTTAATGCATTAAATACTTTTTGCCTCAATTGTTCATCCCAAATATTAATTGGACAGTTATAATAAAATAGATTTCAGCATGAAAGGTGTGTGCACATTAACTATGTTTAGAGAGAATGAGAGTTAGTACACCCAAGATTTTTTTGTAATCTAGATTCATTCATTTTTTATTGAGTGATTCAAATTCCCCAAAAAAGATAAAATTATGTTTTAAAAAATAGAAATATAAATATTATTTTTTCTTTTTTAACATGGATCATCCGATTAAAGAGATTAACAATTCATATATTATCAAGAAGAGTCTAACATGAATGAGAGAACTCAATAAAAACAATATTTATTTTTTTACTTTGTTATTTTTAAAATCAATCATCATTTGTTTTGTGTATAAGTGGTCTACATCCTCCAACTTATTTATTTATTTATAATATATATATATATTTGAGTGTGACGGATTAAAGCTCGCATCAAACAGACCTGGATCACTAAGTTCATCAAATGCTTTCTAAAAGACCTTTCTATTTTACCCGTTCACTTGCGTTTTTGTATACGCAAAGGTTTTACCTCACTACAACGTAAGTTGTAGCCCTCAGTAAAATTCACTCTTTTGTAGGTAAGCTTGGAGGTGCTTTATTGGAAACTAGAGTTGTTAAATGCATCCATTTTTTTTCCGCAAGAGAGCTGGGGTAGGCAGACCTAAACATGGCTGGTTCCAATCAGAACCAGACCCGGTTAGAAACTGATTGGACCTAAAATTGGTGAAACCGAAACCGGAACTGAGACTCACCCAATCCGATTCCAGTTTCACTTTTTTCATAATTGAAACCAGAACTAGCAGTTAAAAGAAATTTAGTTTATATATAAAATTAACGGTTTCGGACCCAAACCGGAACTGGCCTTGGGCCAATTTGGTTATCGGTCGAGCCAGCCCACATATTATACGAACCTGTAAAATGCTGGTCTAGAAGGGCCACGGCCGGGCCGGGCTAGCCTTCGATAGTAAGATCCGAGCTAAACCACGGTTCAGTGCATCATGCAGTATCCACTGTCTAATTGTGGGGTCTTCCTACATGTAACCAGCCAATCAAAAAAGCAATACGTGAAGGCATTTCATGAAGGCGTTTCAATCACATACCTTATACCCTCTAATATTAAAGTACCATGTCCTTCCACAAAGCATTAACAAGTCAACAAATATCTATCAGCTTAGTCAGTATGATAATATGATTCAAATACATTGGTCGTAATGGAAATATCTCATCTTCAATTGCATTTGAATCTTCGTCATCAACTCTTTTAGAAACGGCCAACTTTAAGAGTAGGTGTACTGTTTTACTTTTATTTAAAAGCTTAAATCATGTGAGCATAATTGAATGAAAAGAAACGTACTTAGAAAAGGTAAAGAAATATTTAGAAATTATAATAAAAGCAACTAAGTTACAACATATAATACTCCTGTCAACTCGATCAAAGTCATGCTAACTAATTTTTTTATAGATTAAAGTTAGAACATGCTTAGGAAGGATGCGACTTATGTACTTAGTGAGAACTCATCTACTAATACCAAAAATATTTAAAGGAGACTAGATTGAGCCTTATAGACATGATCTAGTAACATCTGACCCTTGTCAGCCTTGCTCCAAAAATGAGTAAGAAATCTTTGGCTTGACCTTGCATTATATATATATAGAGAGAGAGAGACATAGAGAGGGGTGGTAGTGATAAATTTATAATGTCTTTCGCTACATAATCTTTTATAAGCATATCCACTGTTTGATTGGTAGATGAACATTTGAATTAATAAAGTAAAAAAGTACTATTATACTTTTATTCTTTGCATTCAATGTATTGTATATATTAAATACCTTTTGTTTTATCACCTCAATCATTCATCCACATGTTTATGCAAGATTATGCATTTATCACTTATATATACATATAAATAGACACACAAATATATATATATATATATATACCATCTCATCTCTTACTGTGTGATTCTATGACAAGTTCTCGTCATCAATTGACACAATAAACAATTTAAAGTGCTTATATTAACATAATTGCTGATCCACTTTGTTTTATTATATGCAATATGTGATATTTAAAATGAAAGAGAATTATATTGCAGTGGTGTATGCATGACATGGATGTCAATTATAATCCATCCAACCAAAACTAGTCTTCTCGCAGACTAAGTGGGTCGGCAAAGATGCCAATTTGGAATGATGGTTGGTTTGACACTGATTCGTACCAAAAAGCAAGCCACGTCTGAGCAAAGCTTGTTGATGAAATTAGGGGTGTGCATGGGTCAGTTTTGTAAACAAATCAAACTAAATTACCCCAAAACCAATTTGGATGGAATTTAATAAACCGAATCTGAACCAAAATATATACCTAACCAAACCAAATTAGTTTGATTTGGTTCAGTTTGATCTATATGTTACTATATGCCACTAAATTCACTTACATACACACGTAGGCACAAACTGCTAAGAATTTCTCTGATCTATAACACAAGCTACAATATTCAAAAGAGAAGTATACACAATTATCAGACATGGATTTGGTCTCACTAAATTACTGTGACTTCAATTGGGGGCACTGTCCTTTCTATTTTCAAAAGAAAATGAATTATATATTTTTAAATATATATTTCTCTGATCTATAACAACACAAGCTACAATATGCAAAAGAGAAGTATACACAATTATCAGACATGGATTTGGTCTCACTAAATTACTGTGACTTCAATTGGGGGCACCATCCTTTCTATTTTCAAAAGAAAATGAATTATATATTTCTAAAAACCACCTGAACCAGCTCCAGTTTCATGATCTAAATCTCATGTTAGCAAACTATGAAAACCAAATAGCAAACATCCCATAATTTGCAGCTTACCTCAACCGCTATCTCAATGAGAAATGTTTATTGTTTAGTGCTCCCGTTGTTCTTGCTTTCCTTCGTAAGTGCTTTGATTGTCGACGGGATTGGTTTTTTTTGGAACCCTACAACTGAGCATTATAGGTGGGATGACAATCCTCTTTACTAGAAGCCCTCCATATGACGAGAATGGTTATCGGGAGTAGTCAGATGCCAACTATCATGAAGAGAGGGAAGGCGAACCAAGAGAGGGCAATAGAGTTGAGTCGAGAGGCAGTGATAGCCGAGGGAGAGAGAGAAAGAGGGTGGACGAGAGGCAGAGAGAGAGAGCCAGTCATGTCATGAGAGAGTTAAGTGGAGAGCCGAAACGAACAGGTTGGTTCAGGTCAGGTAAGATCGGTTTTCAGTTAAATCTGAATTCTGCTAACCCATTGATGAAATCTTTCTTTCGTTTCTCCACCACTACCTTCTGGTAAGGATGGCAGTGTAAGGTCAAATAAGCTACTGAAGTTCCTTTGAAAAATTTCATCAAACCAAACTTCAGTAGCTTCCTCTTTATGTATGAAATTACAGACAGAGTGAATCCACGAACCCCTTCATCTTCTAACTGAATGAGATTCCGATAGAACGAAAACTCCTTTTCAATGGAAAACGTTCTCTTGGGATTTCCTTGGTTCTGAAAAGTTAAAATGCCATAGCATTAGACGCACAAAGCTAGTGGAGCTAGTGATCCGATTTCGTGCAGTTCTATCAACCTTGAACCAAATCAATATAATTGATTCTTATTTTTTGGCGAACCAACATCACCATCGTTTCCTGTTTGGTTCACTCCCAAATTGTGGTTCATTATATTTTAATATCATAGTATATGATCGTTTTAATGTATAATATAGTTTATTAAATAATCTAGTGAGCCGATGGAGCAGTTTATTAAATTTTATATTTTTTATTAACTTTACGTTTTCTTTTTTTGTCATCTTTATCTTTGATGAGGTGATGGAGCGCATGTCTGACTATATAGATGGACTGGTTATGGTATGACAGTATATAAGGAATGATAAAGTTCATATATATATATATAAGAAAATCATATCCTGTCCACTTTTGACATGCCCATGTCTATCCATTGATTTGATGTACTATAATTTAAACAATTTTAAGAGTTTTTAAAAATGTACAAAAGGTAATATTATTATATTCATGCCCTTTTTCAACGTCACTAGTGTGGAGGATCCATTCACTCTCTCTCTCTCTCTACACATATATATGAATTAGTTGAAACTTTGAATCCTCAACCTAACCATACAAAATTATTCTTTTCAAAACCAAACCAAACCCGTTTTTATGACCAGTTTAATCGGTTCTTGCCTCTACCTCTCTCTATATGTATATTTCCATGTATATAATTAAGGATAGTCCACACTGGCTATTGGCTACCCAAAACAAATAGTTTTGTTCACAGGTTCTGGCAGTCGTAATTGGCACTACTCTTAAAAAATTCTAGATCGGCCATTGATGTATGTTAAGTGTATTGACCAAATGAAATTGTTATAGGTTTCATGTTCAAAGATCATATAAGATGAACACCTGTTTCGGCAACAGATTCAGAAACCTCCAATCTGCAGAATAGCATATAATTATCTTGCTTCGAATTTTCTTGGGCATCTTCATTTATCTACATTTTTTACCTTGACATAGTATTATTGTTAATGAAATTCATTTAGGATGGTGCAAATAGCCCACCCAACTGTTTAGGGAAGGATCCACGGAATCCGTGGGCTACAGATCATCAGGTGGTGTGGCTTCGTCTTGCATCATTGATTTAGATCAGCCACCTTCGTGGAGTTGAGTTTTCTTGTGTACGTTAAAGAGCTTCTAATGACTCAAATTAAGAAATACTCCAAAAGCTGTATTATTATCCTTGTTTTCTTCCAATTACATCAAAAGCCCCAATTTCTTGCTGGACGAGGACATTAAATCGTATCTTCCTGGTTGGTTCGTTTGGCTAATGGAAAGTCAATCTTCTATCTTAAGTCCTCTTCTATGAATTGAGACCTCCCATTCTTGTTTTGTTTTCCATGTGGTAGATACAAACCAATAAAGATGTAAATTTATTCTTATATATTCTCTATCAAAAATGCTAGTTTGCTTTGAAATTTGGCCACAAATACCTTAAGCAGAGCGGGTACTTGTACTTTTATGTTTTTATTTCTAATCTCAATCATCATTAAACAAATGGATGAAATTGGTTTGAGTAGAGCTTGAATATGAGTGGCTTACATCCTCCAACTTTATATATAGAGAGAGGGGATAGACCGGGTATATACTACTACACTTAAGTGCTAACATATCTAAATAAATCTTAACCAATGGAAGATAGTGGTTGAAACGAGTTTGTGGTTCTCAAATCTACTTTATGATCATCTCAATCGTTCAATCTTTGAGATTAATGATTGAAGTGATAAAGCAAAAAACATTTAATACACATTGTACACTAAATGCAAAGTACAAAAGTATAATAGTGTTTTTAACTTAAATTTCTTCTATTTATTATGCTAATCAAAAATATATTTAAGTAGATTTGAGCAGGGATGAGGTTTGAGCATTTACTATTATCTCTCACTCCATATGTATAAATATATAGCTTTTAAAACCAGTTTTGGTAGTGATGATGCTAGTTTTGATCGAGTTGGTTTTGTAGAGTAGAGGAATAGTTAGAGGTGATGAGTGGCAACCCATGGTTAAATAGGTGAAACTATGCAAAATAAGGGATTAATCATTGTGCCCAATTCAGCATGAACCATTGCCTTATATATACATTATATTATATAATTTATATATAATACATATATATATATATATATATATATATATATATATATATATATATATATGTGCACTCGAGTGCATAACGAGTTTGTTTGCGTGTTCATGTGTTCGTGTGTGCATGTGTATATGTGTGTCTGCATGCGTGAATGCAAAAGAGTTCTCTAAGTTTGGGTATGGCGCCATCTGAGCTGAATGTGGATCCACCAGCCGGTTGCATGTCTACCCAAAATAAATCAGAGCAATTGAGCCATTATATGCACTTATCTATCAGTATAAATTCATGTTCACCTTGACCTAAATCTACCTCGACCGCACAGCACATCTTGTCAACTTGTTTGCACCATAACTTTATAGTATGGTCTGATAAAAGCTTTGCTAGGTGCATCACATCTTTGCTTGTTTGTTTTAATCTTGTGAGTTTGAATTAGTAAGTTCAACCTACAGGACTTAATCATAAGTTCATAACCCAACTTCTACTCACTCAAAATGTATGAATCTTGTGAAGAATTCCCCCTCGTCAATCGAAGCGAAAGTAGAAGGAACCAAATGAATTCATAAAATTGTCATCACCTTATTCAAGACGGATCTCTTCTAAGCAAAGACAGGGTGGCAATTGCTCTCAATCTCCTTCATCTTGACATCAAACTCTCCAGCTTCTGCTAGCTGGATGCTACCAGCCATCGGATTACAGCATCATCGGCATCCATAACTTTCTTGATTTTGTTCTTCATGTTATATGCACAATTCTCCAGCGCGTACCTCGCTGTAACCTTCTTGTCCTCCTCCTCCCTCTTGTACTTTTCAAAGTCTTGAGCCATCTTCTCAATCTTCCCTTGCCATTGATCATAGGTGATAGTCATCTTGTTCTTCCGGTCCGTCTGCAGAGACATTCAAGATGTCATTAGCGTTAATGTGAACGCACACATTGACCTGAGGAACACTGGATGGTGCCGGAGGAATGCCATTAGGGAATCTGGGAGCTCAAGGATATTCTGTGAATTATCTGTTGCTTTTAATGGCTAGCGACGGGACCACGGCCGTTCATATTTCTTCCTTGATGGGGCTACAGACTTCTGCTATGAGCTTACGGATACACTAAGACAGATATACAGACAAAATCGGTGGTTAAGTACAGACAATCTGGTGTTTTTGAGTGAATGAGGAAGAACTGTTTGAGAAGAAACTTAGGTTCGAATTTCAAAATGAAGTTCAGTTATTTGTGGCTCATCTTATTTGGTTTATGGTACTTAAATGACTGCATATGGCCCATTTTTGAAGGGGGGGGGGGGGGGGGGGGGGGGCGATGCAGTCTGGCCCGCAGAGCCAGAGGTATATATATACATATGTATGTATATGTATGTATATATATGTATATGTATATGTATGTATGTATGTATGTATATGTATGTGTATATATATACATACGTATATGTATATATATATATATATATATGTGTGTGTATTATATGTATGTTATGTATGTATATATATGTATATGTATATGTATGTATATATATATATATGTATGTGTATATATATATACATACGTATATGCATATATATGTATATATGCATGTATTCAAGAACACGGCATATTTTGATCAGTGTTGGGAGTAGCAACACTGATGCCATATGGCCGGCCGATGGCCCAGTCGTGGGAGTTGCAAATGCATTGTTTTTATGTAGTTTGATCAGCGTTGCTTGTTAGTTCTGCGCTCAGCTACTATAAGAAGTGCTTGGCTCGTTCACTGCCATTGATAAGCTATCATGAGAGCACTTTGAAGTACCCACAATTAATAATATATATAGAGAGAGATTAGTATATGTACACACTCATTTATGCTTGTACACTCATTCTTGCTCAAATCCATTCAAAAAATTTCAACGTGTAATCAATGTGAGTTTGAATTTAAAAAGAAAATTGTTGTTTTACTTTTTGTATTTGGTATTTGTGTCTCATACACAATATATATATATATAAGGAGAGAGAGAGAGAGAGGTTCCAAATCCTAGATAACTGATGTTTATGAATCCAAGAATCCTTATTCTTTTAGCAACATGCATCGTAATTCCTGGCAGTTTCCCAACTTGTTTTGAAGGAGCTTCTTTAGATCAAACTATCTAGATCCTTTTCGACGTATAATAGGCAAATGGTAATCGCAATTGTGCTTGGTGACACACTCTTGTTTCAAGTTTGGAGGATGGTTTGTTGCAATCTCTATGAACTCCAATCCTTAACTAAACCCGGAGCCCAAATCCTACCCTTGAACGGCTTCTTGGACCCGAACCCGACCTTAGAATAGCCTTACCCGAGGCCCTGAATCGTGTCCTGCTCCTTAAACCAGACCCAGCAACCGCAGACAAGTCCTTGAACTCTGACTAGACCTGAAGAACCTAGTCCACAGCCGCTCTTAATTCCGAACCAAATGGGTCATGACCACCTTATTAAATCATGAAATCATATATTTAGGGGAATCAAGAGTTGTAACACCCGAGACATTCAGGGATATAAAGGAATAGTAGTGCACTATCAACTTGATGATTGATACAAACACATACACGCACGCACACAAATTTTTCGTCATATATTGCTCATTTGTATTATACACACACAATAATAAAGGTTGAGTGCACGTTATGCACCTTTAGTGCCGTGAAGCATAGAATTATCAACGCATCCAAAACCCACTGTATCCAATTACGTAAGGTTGGTGCAAAACCATAATTTTTCTTGCAATAAAACCATCGCGGAGAACTAATTTTGCTATCAATAAGATCAATATTGTCCTATCAAAAGCTACTACAACAGTAGTTCTCTCTCTCTCTCTCGGTGGGCTGTGACAATGGTTTTAAAACTTGCCTTTCATCAAAGCATGATGAGTTGCTGTTCAAACTTCATTGACAAAAAGTCCCGGATGCGGAATACTTTGACCGGAGAATCTTAGACCAGAATGTTGTGAGAGGAACGTAACGTTGTCATCCCCTTTTTTGTCGAGCCTTGCCGATCACTTTGAACTTATCGAGATCAGGTGACTTTCAGCAAGTTCTATATTCCAGACAGACAGCTAACGTGATTCAATATGGGTTGTCATGATTTCTGTTCCTCCGTTAACTTTAGCTGCCATTTAATATTGCAGGTTCCGGAAGAAATCCTTTGTAACTGGTAACTATGGCACTTGATTTGAGACTAAAGCATAAAAAAAGGCAATTATTTTTGCATGTTTTGATGATTACATCAATTCATTGGAAACCTCCATGAATCCCAAGAAGGAAAGCCAAGTCGGCTCACTCTGCACTTAAGAATGGCGCCTGAAATGTGAACAGTCGAAGATCTGGCCACAGCACAGCTATTTCGTATGGTTTTTCTCGGTGAACAAGAGATACAAGTGGGCCGTCTCACGAGCCAACTATTATAGGTTTCTAAATCGGATCGAAGGGCCGAATCACGTTGAGTTTGGGTCAAAATAGTAGATCCACTCATACCCGACCCGTTTTTTCAAGCCATTTTCTTTAAGCCCAGACTTGACCTGATCGGATTCAGGTTGGATCGTGATCAACTTAACTGTGGCCTATATATTATATAATATTATATATATACACATACAAAGTAGGACTCTAATTTATGTTAATCCATTCATGTCAATTTTGATTGTGTGACTGAAAAGATGGATGATCTAGATTAAAAAAGAGAGTATAATGTGTATCATTTACTTTCTCATTTTTTTACTTATTTGATCTAGACCATCCATGTGAATTAAGAACTCAACCATCTATCTCAATACAACAAGCATATTAGACTTTCCTGCTCCCCCCCTCTCTCTATATGTATTTATAGCCCGTTTTTATACAAGAAATAGGTTTTATATCGCCTTATCTATGCAATTAATATGGTTGAACTTCGACCAAGTGGGAATCTTTACTGAAAGTCTTTAATGTGAATTATTTTGAAGTATCAAATGACAATTTTTACTTGATAATAATGGCCTTCGAAGGCATCATTTTAAGTTCATGACAGAAAATCACGTTAATTAGTTCATGATTTCCGATGCATTGCAACGATAATCGCGAGATTCGCTGCTACAGAATTAAGGAACATGAATGATTGAGAATAGACGCTCATGCAGGCGATAGTGGATATCATTGTCATACATACTTGTGGATATGCCGTAATCCTCCTGGTCAAGTGATGATGCCAAGCAAATAGTCTTTCACCGTCTTCTTTTTGGCTTTGTCGTGCTCGACTCTCCTTTTCTCCATCGCTGGCATTTCCTTACTGGTGTTGTATTGCATGCATTGATGGCGCACAGAATAACCTGTCAATTTATGGGAAAACTCCCTTTGAAGGGTGGGAGGACTTCCAATAAAACTCCAGACCCTCGCCAAGGATCACAATATGTTTGTTAGCATTACTTTTCGTGATCATCATACACACTCTCTCTAAGTTATGTTGAATTAATTGTTAGCGATCAAGCTTTATAGAAACAAACAATCCACGTAACCAATCCTATCTAGTAAGGGCAAAGACTTAGTTGCTATATCACCATATACAAACATAGCATTCTTGTTGAGAGTGATATTAAAGATTCAATGTGGTCGGACCTAACTCCGTTTTGAATTTCTTACTGGTCGTCAAGATTGACATGCCAATACTAAATCTGGAGCAATTGGGTTTGTACATGCTTACCCTATTTCGGATTCAAATATATGCTCTTAGATCTAAGTCGGAATTGTTGGATCCAATCCACCTTGCCTGAGACCTCGTTTATGGCTTATATCCAATTTGGCAATAAATTCCGACCCTAGATTAAATAATTCAAACAACCAATCAATATGACTCAAGATCAAGCTCACCTTGCTTAACGTGGGGAAGGTCTTGGTTTGGTTTGGATCCAATCAAAAGATCTGTTCGGTGATCAAAATTCAGATTTAAAAGCTCTTTCATATCAAGTTATCAAAAACTATGTTGTTAACTTCTTCAGGATGAAGCTCTCAAGTTAGATTAGATACGTGGGGCCTACATATCTATCTGGTAAGCCAATCCCTCATAAGCAATAAGGGAGTTCTAGTTCAAACTCGGGTCATACCCAAATCCAGAACCGTATCCAATCCAATATGTTATAGCCACACCGTTGAGAGGTCACATCATCTTGGGAAAATGACGAAAAAATCCTCCTAAACAGCTACCTTTTACATCCTTGTTCCACCGGGGAAGGACGTCTTCGCGTCTTGTCTCGTTCCGTTCTCTCAAAGATGGAAATGGAATAAAGGGATGGGCTGTTGCTTTTTCCATTCGCGAGACTCGCGTCTGACCAGGGAATACGGGACCCACCGTCATCCGACGGGCAACGCGGAGAGCAGAAAGGAAAATGAGGGAACGCCATCATACCCGACCGCCAGCATCTGGGATGACGGGCGCCCTTCCTCCGCGTCACGCGGCGATGCACGTCCTTCGGGCCCCAGCTTCCCTCAAATTCTCGCTCTCATATACGATTACCAAAACGCGGCATATAATCTTCCATTTTCGCAGGAATTGTAGAACAATCGGAGAGGAGAGGTTAATCCTCTCAGCTGAGCATCTTGCAGCAGATCCTGGCCGTTCAGATGCTTTCGTTAAGACGATTAATATTACTCGTTCACTTGGACTGCTAAATTCCATCCTCTCTCTCTCTCTCAAGCAATGCAATTTTTTTTTCATTGATAAAAACAGTATTTTTTCGTTCTTTTCCTTCCTAACAAGACAAATTATCAGTACTCAAGTGATACTCGCGTTGGAAGGTAGGGTTAAATATCTCCCTCTCTCTATGTCTCCCCATATTGGATTCGTCTTGTATCAGCTAACCGCTGTCCAGATATGACTCGTGAAAGATTAGCTAACTGCTCTAATCTACTGGCCACTTTTAATTATGATGGGGAATTTTGCTCGAGGAGAATTTAAGTGGGACCGGCGATACGCCTTCGAGGATAAAGCTACAACACATGTACATGCAAGAACCATCATGGTTGAACTTGAGGAGCCTGCAAACAAGAACCTTGTTTGCGCCTAGCCACGCGAACAATCACCGTTATGGTTAATTTTTGTTCTGCTTTAGCCATGCATCAGTCTATATATACCTATATACAGAGACAGAGAGAGGATGATGATGATTTTTGAGGGCATCGCACTGAAGGCACACATACACATGCATACATATACCGGGAGGGGGGGGAGAAAACTTTTGAGGACACCGCACTGAACGTACGCTCATTTTCAGTTGAGAATCCAATAGACTGTAGGATATATAGATATAGATATATATATAGAGAGAGAGAGGACTTTTGAAGGTAGACATCAAAGCGTGCTCCGATTGGCAAGTTAGAAGCCATAGAGTGCGGCATGGAGGGATCATATATCTCATTAGCATCTACAGGGATCTGCCACCGGCCATGCATGGATATCTGCGAAGTCCATGCTATGGGGAATATATCTAACCAGAGGAGGTCTGTTCTTGTTGAAAATACCGAAGTACCTTTCCACTTTCGTTCCAACCAACGTGCTAGATCCTTAGATTCGCATTGTCTTACTGCAGCCAGTCAAATCCCAAGTTTCGTTGCAGTCTCCGATTACCACAGACACAACCCATTTCTATGAAAGATAACCAAGTTTTTCTGCAATCTTTTTAGATCTCTGTGCACCTCCTTATGCTTGAATGCTCGAAAGACTCAAAAGCATTAAAGTGGATCTGGGGTTTGGGTTTAGGTAGCTTAAGTGGATCGGGTTCTGGATATAGATCTTCCTGAGTGGTTGCAGTCAAACAGCAGTGCAGCTTGCTACACCCATCTAGCTCATGGGGAGTCACACGCCACATGACAGCGATGAGGAGGACCCTCGATGCATCATTTGTTACATCATGCTACCCTATATTTCATACCGGCATTCTTTGTTGTCTGTGTGCCACCGATATTCCTGTAATTGTTGGACCTAATCCACTCAACAACTAAGTATAGGTCTCTGTTGAACTACTTCTTTTATAGATCATCCATATCGAAATATCGTCAATTTGAAGAAATGTTGAGTCTAAAGAATATCTTTCTCCTCCATATATTCTGTGATAACCATGGTAGCCTGAAACCTCTTATCTGCTGAGGTTTCTCTGTGAAACCATAGAATTCTCATGTGAAGCTTGCTAGTTGAAATCGATTAAGAAGAAAGAAAAGCTCTTCAAGTTTATCAGTTTCTTTTCCCCTTCTCATTCCATATATTTTTCATGCAAACCGATCATGACAATGCACCTGCTTCTTGTGGTTGATCAGCATGATGGACCCGTTCATTGGCGATGTGAGGTGCCCACCGCAACCAAAATCCGAAATAATCTAGGAAATCGGAAATTTCTGTAGACCGCCTCTCCTGAATTTCATCTTAACTGGACTTTGCCTCACCTGAGAGAATCTCTACGTCCGCCATGCACTGCTGATCAGTCAAACTACTAGATCTGTGCGCTTTTATTTACAGATGAAGTGTGCCCACTCTAGACTGGGAAAGTTGATTTGACAAACAAATTTTCTTGATTCACACACACACGCATACACGTAGCTATCATGGAATTGTTTCCAAAACCAGGTCAGCAAGCATATTCTACTTATTTGATTAAGTGGCTGCATCAAACCATTCCATGAAAATGAAAGCAGTTTATATTAATGCGCCTCTTGACTATATAACATTAATCTGGCTAAATTAGTTTTCAAGTATCACCAGAGAACAAAAAAATCTCGCATATGAATATCAAAGAATCCATTTAAAATATGTATAATTTTTTTCAAGGATGAAAACTCAATTCGCATGGTTGGATATTAATGAAACTTGATTATTGATGAGAGAATGGCATCAAATTGTGATTGTGATAAGTTTGCCAATTTTGGACTTTCTTTGGTCTCTCTATATCACTATCTCAATCTATCTATCCATCTAGTAATTTTTCTATCTCTGTGTTTGTATGTATGCACGCATGTATATTTATGTGCGCTTTTGTGTGTATGTGTGAGAGAGAGACTGTTCATCTTTCATGGGCAACTAAAGCATAGCAGCAGAACATGACAACCGACCGGATCAATCGAGGGAAAACAAAGGTGGCCCCGCTTCACACTCCACCAACACCCACCTTTTCCTTTTCAATTATTATTTCAATTCATGTCTAGATAATACAAGGTGCAGCTAAATATATTAGGGTTTCCATGTTGAGCCAATTCTTTATCTTTCTTCTCTTCTTTTTTTCTTCATTCTCTCCACTTTCCATACATAACCCCACTCACTCTTTTTCCGCCAACACTGCTCTCCCGGAAAGCTTAGTGCCGAAGTAACCCCAAAATTCTTTCTCTCTCGATCTACGTCTGCAACTCTTTCAATATTATTGTGCTGATTCCTTTCTCCACCAACGACAAACAAGAAGAGGAAAGGAAGAGGAGAAAAGAGAGGAAAGCTAGGATAAAGAGAGGAAAGAGAAGGGAAAATGGTATTTACTGGAATTCCGGTTTTTTTAGATCCACCGAACTGGCAGCAGGTAAGAAATTCCATAACCTTCTTTAGAATGATTTTCGGGAAAAGAAGACGATACCCTTTTCTCTCTTATTGAATATACTGCTGGTAGTTTTTGTGATTTAATGTGTTGTATCAAATTTCGTCAGGATCAGCTAGGAGGCAGCGTTTCTGCTGCTATTAGAGGTGGTGATGGTGGATCCTCTGCTGCTGATAATCCACAGATTTCAATACTTCTTCCGCCACCAGCTGAGCTGGTTCCGACTACCATGGCTGTCAGCTCGAGCGGAGGCTCAACACGGCCAACGCTGATGGCCGATCGAGCTCGGCTGGCTAAAGCTCAGCCACCGGATACATCCCTCAAATGCCCTCGATGTGAATCCACCAATACCAAATTCTGTTACTACAACAATTACAGCCTCTCTCAGCCTCGTCACTTCTGCAAGACCTGCCGCAGGTACTGGACAAATGGCGGGGCTCTTCGGAACGTCCCCGTTGGTGGCGGCTGTCGGAGGAATAAGAGGAACAAGAACAGCAGCGGCGTGAATAGATCTCAGGCCATCGAGACGAGCAGCATCAACAGTTCAGGTGGTGCAACTGTGATTTCATCCAGCAACTGCACCGCTGAGCTCATCGGATTGGATAACCAGCCTCATCCTCTTGCGCTTCCTTTTCTTCCAAGTATTCATGGCTTCTCGGATTATGGAGGTGGCACAACTACGGGATTAGCCTTCTCCGGCCGTGAATTCGGGTCATCCGGCAGTGGAAACTCCTTAGGTTTAGATTTTATGGCAGCAAGTGAGCATGCAGATAGTAATAACCATGGCCAATGGAGGATGCAGCAACATTTTCCTGCGATACCCTTTTCGCACCAATTAGTGTTACCCTACGACGGCGAAGGATTGGTAGAGCATCAATATCTTGCAACAGCAGTTGCTCAACTGAAAACTAGACCACCAAGTAACCTGAGCCAATCTAGCAACGTTATCAAGCTCGAGGATAATCAACCACAGAACCTAGCATACTTCAGCGGAAATGGATGGGGTGATCTCTCCAATTTCCCATCAACCACTGGCCCACTCTTTTGATCTCAACCTCATGGGTAAGATTTGATCAAACTGGAATACCAGATGTGAAAGTGCACTTGAAGTTCTCTGAAGATTTTGTTCAGCAGTCATGAAACTTGGCCACATTAGGAATTTGGGTTACGTTTCAAGTGGCAAAGTGTTGTTGAAGCAAGGAAGTTTGGGGATATCTCAACTTTGTCAACTGCAGGGGATGTAGAGTAGAAATTTGCTTTGTTTTTTCTATCGTAGAAACTGAAAAAAGACAAGTAATCTGGGGAAACTGACTATATTGATGTAATAGGTTAGAACTTGGCATAGTTTATTTCATATGTGCTTTCATGCAAGTGTTATTATTACTGTATTTTTATTGGGGGAGTGTCTTTAATTAACTGTTTCAACTTGTGCAACATGAAAATTTAGTGTGTACGTTTCCACAAACTATGTTTCAGGTTAATGTGCGACTTCCTCTCGGGAAAAAGAAGGTTCATTTACATTAATGCAGGTAAGGATTCTTCATTTACAATGCAGATAAGGATTTTGGCATAATGATCAGGAAGAAAATGCAGTTATAGCCCGCTGTGTCAAAGCTTGGTTTAAATGAATTCTTAGCGTGTATTTTCATAATCCGAAAGCTAGTAAATTGTTCTTCTATCTGTAAAATCGAGAGAGAGGGAGAGGGGGGGAGAGAGAGAGTTCCAGAGTGTGTATAAAGTCAGTTGCAACTGCGTTCCTGTTTAAAGTTCAAGCACGTTTCTGTATAAAGAAGTTAATGTGTGCTTGTTATGTGCTTTTCAATATGGAGAGAGAGAGAGAGAGAGAGAGAGAGAGAGAGAGAGAGAGAGAGAGAGAGAGAGAGATCTGAGGTTTTTTCTGCATAAATCTGCATGCCCGTGTCAAGTGTGCTGTCTTTAACTCCCGCATAAGGCTGGCTATAGTGTTGATGTGATTGTATGCGTCTGTTCTATATGTTTTTCTTGAATGTGTGAGTAACACTCCTGAATGCACCGCCATTAAAAGCCAGCAAAAAACATGTTTTCCTGCATTGCATTTTTGTCAGCTAGCATGTACTGAAAAGCCCACGCAAGCGCGCGCATACACATATATACACACAAGAAGGATACATCTTTTTACACCTGTAAAAATATTAAGGACTGTAGGAAGAACCATTGGAATCAGAAATCTTGAAATCCTGGTAGCGGTTCGATATATGATCCACTGTCCCTCCCTTTGGTTAATTTAGTTACTTCTTCTCCCTTTCTTTCTTTCATGTGAGAGCTACTGCTTTTCGCAATTCCCAAGACAGATTAGCAGAGACAGAATAAAGCAATAAAGCATCTCTCTCTGCTGGACTTGTGGTGGCCGGCCGGTCGATCGAGGTCCCCCCTTTCTCCATTCATGATTAATAACTAACCAAAGAAGTGCAGAGCCGGCACAATTAACGCTTTCATGAAAGAGAAAAATAACAGTTTATACCGTAGAAATATATTGAGATTGATACTGAAGACATGTGTGATCATTGATTTCTCTAATCGGCTACCACCTATGAGAGAGAGAATATCCTATCATTTCACAGTAATGTTTGGCATCCTACAGCAGAGTTGGAGACAGGATCAAGTTCTACACAATCACCTGCTAGCTATATTTCCAGATGCATTCATTTCAACTAGTAAGATTGGCAAAGATCTAAACTACAAAAGGATTCAGTTGGACTGCCGGGATTTCATGAGTTATCAAGTGTCAGATTATACATTATAGGTTAAGAGAGAGAGAGAGAGAGATTTTACAAACACTGGACATGGAGGTTAAGTTTTTGTCATTTCGATATCATTAGAGGCAATTAATGAGTTGCCGATTACATTGTTGGAGGCAATTAGTTCCGATTAGCCAGCATAGTTGCCGGTTAAGGGCATTTCGGTAAGTTCTCTATCAAGTCAAAAGATCATCAGCAGTGATACAGGTTCAGTTAGTCATGAAAAACGAAAAAGAGAAAGGTGAAAGGCATGGGGAAAGAATCTTCTTCATGGTTAAACCAGACCGAAAAAAAGAGAGGTGCTTGTGCTTTGTTGGTACGATTGTTAAACTTAGTGCAGCCCAGAATTCTATGCTTAGATTGCCGCTTCAGGTATGCCGGAGTGAGATCTTTTCACGCGCGCACAACACACACATGCATACACACACACACACACACACACATATATATATATATATATATATATATATATATATATATATATATATATATATATATATAAGAGTGAGAACTGGATATTGCACGTGCTTATTCATGCCCACCCACTGTTTCTTAGTGGCATGAGTATAATTTTAAAATTTGTAATTGGTTTTAAAAAATACAAAAAAATATTTTTATTATACTCATATCATCCAAGGGTGAGTATGAGTGAACAAGTGTGAGTATTGGAAAGATTCAATCACTATATATACATATAGAGAGAGTCATGCATAGAGTTATTCATACTAAAATCTCTTCAAAAGTCAATCTTTAAAATTAATAGTTGAAAACCTTAAAGTGAAATAGTTTGTATCCATTTAATGTATTTTTAAAGTATCATGATATTTTTTGACTTTTTAAATTTCAATAATTGATCTAGCAAGATCTTTATAAATATTTGAGCATGGATGGGGTATGTGCATTAATCACGTTCTCTCTATATATAGGGCATCCTAAATGCATAATGTCTTTATGTAAATAAGCTTACGTAAATACCTTTATTGTTTGATCTTTGATATCAATGGAATTAAAAATATTATTATACTTTTGTATTCTGAATTGAATGCATCATGTATATTAAATGCAAAATGCAAAGTAATTTAAATCTCTATTTTTTATCTCAAAAATCGAATGGTAAACATGTTTATGAAAGATTTAGGACTCTCTAATATATATATATATATATATATAGAGAGAGAGAGAGAGAGAGAGAGAAAGAGTCATGCGCATACAAGCATATACACATAGAATCAATGCATGCTCCTTGTGGTGCACATGCATGTCAGCTCTGCAAGATGTTAAAGTAAAGAAGGTCGTGATGTTGTGTCGTGACCGATATAAGGTCATGCATGCATGCTCGTCTACGCTGTGATTGCCAACAGCAAAGCAACTGATCAAGCTTCCGACCAGTTTTGAGAACCTCATATCCACGTATATAATCTCTAATTAAGTGTAATTTTCAGTTTAACCTTTGGAATACTCCACCTAGGGCAGGAAAATTTGGACTGGCAGGCTAGACCGCGCAACTGATGTAATGGCCCCATACCTAATTAGACATATATCTTCGAAAATATATACTCCGGAAAGACCACCACCATCATTCATGAAGGGCAATCATATAGCTTGGTCCAGAAGTATATATATACTTCCGGACCAAGTCGTATGATATGTATATATATGTATGTATGTATATATGTGTGTGTGCATGTGTGTATAATGCACACTCATTGCAGTACATGACGTAGAAACATATAGGAATATATTGTACATTGTATATTTATCTTATACATAACTATTATGAGACTTGGACCTTGCCTGGCCCGTGACAAGATAAACCTGACCTTTCAGGCCTTGACCATGTTTGATTAACTCTAAAACCTACAGGAGGAAAACAGTTTCTGCTTGTAATGATACTGAATCCTAGCACAACTTCATGAAGCATCACCAAGATGGTGGCACCAAGACGTATAACATGGGTTACTCGAAAAAAAATAGATGCATAATTTGATATCGAATTTCCTTTTATAAAAAAGAAGCCAACAAAAAGCATTTTACAAGAGCCAAATTTTGATGAAAATTAAGTATGTTTCGAAGACATTAAAGTTAAAAATGTCCCCAGTAGTTTGCCACAACCAGATATGGCTGGTTCTAAACCGGCCTGGGAGTTCCAACGGGAACTGAATCGGACTGTGAAATGACTGGATTCAACCAGAAACTAGAACCAATATCAGCGGGTTCGGTAATTTTTTAATATTAATATTTTTGGATTTCAAACAGTTCAAGACCTAAACCGAAACTGAAACCGAAGCCCAAACCAAAACCAGAATCGTTCATGCCTAAGTGGAGCTATATACTCATACAGCACCTCAAACAGTTCAATAGTTTCACATCTTTGAGAAGGCCTACCTTGCTTATCAGTCATCACCAAAATAAACTTAAGCTTGCCTGCACTGTTTTCTCTGCACAGACACACACACAGTAGCCTTTGAATGGATAATTTATACATGAGATTCCTTCTCGTGTCAATCAGTTTTCACATCTTTGAGAACCAACGAAGCTGAACCCTTGAACCTCTTCCGAGAACGATCACCAAAAACTGACCCTTGAAACTCTAACCAGATAATGAAGCAAAGAAGAACAGTGTTCAAAAGTAGGTCGGCCGTTTAGGATTCTTCTGTAAACGAGAAGCAGATTTCCCACATTTATCGAGAAAAGAAGTCATTGGATCTCAACTTTGGCAGCATCAAAGAACCAGGAAGAATGCAGACGTTGCCATGTAAATGTTAACATATATACAAGACTTAGCCTGCAAGCCTTGGCCTAGTGGAAGTCTGGGGTTCTAACCAACATTCGGGGTACACAAGGTCCGATCTATATAGGTATTAAGCCAAGTTTGAGCTTATGGGAAAGTGCACGTAGCCGGTTCTGGTTTTCCAGTAACCAAGAACCGGGACTCGACCTGTTCCGTTTTCGGTTAAGAACTGTTGGTTGTGGTCTCATTTGGGTTCAAAACTGTTTGAAATCGGAAAAAGATTCAATTTTTCTTATTTTAAAAAATAATATGGAAGCAGCAGTTTAACGGGTTTGGATGGAAGGTGGAATCGCAACCGAACCGAGTGGTCCATGGTTTGACCAATCCTGATTCCAACTGGTTCTTGGCCCAATTAGGTTCCGGTTAAAGCTGTTGGGCCCGTTCCAAACTGTTAATGTCTATGGAAAAGCTATATATATATATATTGTAATCCATGTTATAAAAATCCGACGAAGTTTTATGCTGGGTGTCAGAAGCCTAATACAACCCTCCTCCTTTATCCGGGCTTGGGACCGGTAATGCAAGGGTGATCCCTTACATGGGCAGAGTTATATATATATATGGTCAGTTACGGTACGAGCTCTAAACCACCTCAAACTAGAAAAAACTATTGAAATTTAAAATTTTAAAAATATGAAACTGCTGGTTCTAATTCTGACCTGGTTCCTGTTTGATGTATGATGGTGTAACCAGAGCCGAACCAGGTGATCTCCGATCCTACATTCGGTTCAGGGTCTGGTTTGATTGGTTCTAGCTCCAACCAGTTCTTGGCCCCATCCGGTTCCAAAAGGGCAATGTCTATATATGACCATTGGGGGCAAGGATTTAGCTAGCATTAGAGTTTTATATATAACCACGGGGTGCCGACAATTATGTTCCCAAACAGTGTGACCGAGAAAGATCGATCATTGTTCACAAATTTGTTATATTCTTGGCAAGCTGTGGCGGAGATATTGCATGGGGATTTCGGACGTTATGGAGCCGAGTTTTGCGCAGACCCTGGCTGTCTTCAGTGAAAGAAAGATAGCAGGAGCAAGCAGCGTATAGTTGAAGACGTTGATGTAGATGAATAGACATCATAATAAAGATGATACTGGCTGTCTGCAGCGAAAGAAAGCAGGAACAAGCGGCGTATAGTTGAAGACGTTGATGTAGATGAATAGACATCATAATAAAGATGATACTTTTGCTTTTGAATGATTCTAATATATCATAATATCAAGCACCACAATGCCTGAGAATCCTTGTACGTAGAAGGTTTGGTTTCGGTTACCATTTGAAAAGTAATGATTGAGAGAGAGAGAGAGAGATGGTGTGATGTCGATACCACATCAGATGGCATTCGTCTAATACCAGTGTTTATTGATATCGGCTTGGCCTATAGACATGATGAATAAATGCGAAAATGACGTGCATGTAAGTTGAGTAGTAATGGATGGTCACTTGAGGTAGTGAAATTTGGAGAGAGGACTCTTTTTCAAATTTCACAATATTTATATTTATCAAAAAATAAAACATGTTTTTTATTAAAAACATTATACGTTATACTTTGGATAATAACAAACAGTCGGTAACGGAAAACTCAAAATGGTAAGGCTGGGAAGACAATGTTGAACAATAATGGAATTTTTTCATTATAAATGACTCCAATGAAGGAAAATATATATACCGTGAATAAAATGAATACAGTGAAAAGAAAAAGAGAACTTCCCTCAACAAACCTTTTGTGAGAAATTGTTCAAATATCCATCTCTCTTCCTCCTTATGTTGCCTTTCGGGTCATCGTTCAGCCCTTTTTTCTATCCATTGCACAACTATTTTGGAACCCTGGCTTGGATCCTTCATGAGAATGCCAACAGTGGTACCAGGACTAGGTTGACCAGAATGTACAAAAGCAAAATAAATGTATTAAGTTAAGTATCTAAAAAAAAAGAAAAAAGGAAACAAAATGTCGAAAAATACTCCTATGTTCCTAGTTGATAGAGAGAAATAAAAAAAAGAGGGAGAGAATAGGAACGGAAAAATACTCACAAAAACAAACAAAAAAGGAGAGATAGTCGGAAGCCACCCATTTGGATAGCCTTAGACCGTAAAAATAGAGGCAAGAATCGTTCATAGAGAGAAAAACCCCGATAAAGGTGAAGGCACGACAGACCCAATAGAGCATAGGGTTGATGGCATAAACTCTACAACCAGTAGTGGACTCAAAGCTTGAAGAGGTGAATGGAGGGCAGAAGTCGTCTGTTGTCTCTCCCTCTCTCTCTCTCTCCCAAACTCTTCTCTCTCTCTTTCCTACAAGTTTAAACAAAAACCGTTGCAGTTTTCTTTGGGTATCGGAATGAAAAGTTCTTTAAAAATAATGAATTGTCGCATGTCAAAATTACCAAAAAGTCTAGATATTTTAAAATCAAAAGACGATTTTGCCTTAAATAGACGAAATGATGTTTTTGTTCTATGGTAGTTTGTGGCTTTATTTAAAATTGCTTTTTGGTACTTTGAATTATTTACAGTTTACTGCATTGATATTTAACAAATTGCTTTTTGAAGGTTGACTATTAGGTATTTTATTTATTATATATTGTATGTTGCATGTTTTCCTTTTAGACTGTCTTACTGATATTTTTGTCAAATAACTAAAAATGACTTCCATGATTTGCGTATCTGAATTGGCAAAAACCAAAAAATTAAATAGTCTAAACTTTCAAACATAGAAAAAATGTGTCTCGTTGACCCTTACATTAGAGGGTGCAGATTATGTACTTAGGGAAAAAGTTTTGCCCATTGCTCCCATGCAACTGAACAAGAAAAAAAAAAGTACAAAACATTCCTTAAAGATGACACAATAGCCAGAACTATAATGCTAACATATATGGAGAATAACTTGATTAGGGTCTTCGAGGAAAGCGAGACCGTTAAAGAGTTGTTTATTCTATAACAAATAAATATAACACTACAATCAAGTTACATGTCCAACTATTACTCCAGAAACACAACTAGTACAAAATGAAAGAAAAAGATAATGTAGAACATGTGAATCAAATATTGGTAATGACAAGAGACTTGGTTATAGAAAAATCAATAATCTCTGAAGCTATGCAAATATGGACCGCCTAGTGATTAATTGGTGAATTGATTTATGAGCAATCCGACATATCTTTAAGAGCAAATAAGGGACTATAGACCTAAAGGAATAAAATTAGAGGAGCATCGAGTATATATGGAAAATAACACTTTCTTAGATGTCCTTGAGGTTGTGTCCTTTAAGATATATGTATGAGATATACCAGTAGTTTTGATTGATGTTTTGATTGTGCTCTCTATATCAGGTGCAATTTAGTTTTGGTCCTTACCTTGGTTAAGAAAGGTTTTGAAGTCAAGTTTTTCTCTAACAATATAATTGTGGGGAAGCATGTAGGATAGCCTTCACTATATTACTTGACATTGAACAACGATTGTTCAATCTAAATATCAATAAGTTTTTTTTGTTTATATTGATTGTGCATTTGATGTTGATGTGAATGTATAGTATAAACGCTTAAGACATATAAGTATGAAAAAGTTTAGTAAATTATCTAACTTTGACTTGCATCTTGGATTTTAGGAAAACACTTTTAGTAAGTGTGAAGCCTATATACAAGAAAAAATGACAATAAAATCATTTCCTAAATATATAATTAAGGCAACAACCCTATTAGAGATCATTCGTAGATTTATGTAAACCCTGTAGGGGAGATTACATCGAGATAAGATTTATTTCATAAACTTTACCGATGATTATTCGAGATATACATATATCTCTTACCACACAAATTTGAGGCACTTGAGGTATTCAAAGGATATAAGTAGGAAGTTGATAACCAACTAGGACATACAATCAAAGTAGGTCTAATCGAGGTAGGGAATACACCTCTATAGAATTCTTAGAATACTATAAAGACTTTGATATTTTAAAACATAATATCATGCCCAAAATACCTCAATAAAATAGTGTAGCAGAAAGATATAACATGACATTATTAATTATGACAGGGTTCATGGATTCGATGAAGAAATCACCAATTTGCGTGTAGAACTTTTCTTGGTGGTGTTTGATCTCGCCAATCAAAACAAAGGTCAATGAAGAAATCACGAATATAGGATTAAGTGAGTGACGTTCTTCACCGTGCAAAACAGGATTGATACCTAGGGTAAAGATTAGATGCACCTGGTAAAGTCTAGATCCCCGAAATTCTCATAAAAATCTGGACTAGATCGCCAAACTGGGTAGCGAGTCAGTAGATCTCACACAAGTTGAGGCAGCAAATAAAACGTGACAATTATATAATTTTTTCTAAATGCAAAATCTAATTTTAAAAATGCAAATCTGTTATTTAGAGTTTTAGCAAAAATTTTCTTCCATTTCTTTACAAATTAATAACCATTAATTTCATATTGAATTCTATAATTATTCAAATTAAAATCATAAACTTCATATGCTTAAGTTATTTCTTGGCTTGCAAAAAATATTATTGTGTAGCATTGTATATACAAGAAGCTAAATATGTTGCTTGCAGTATGGTTGTAATGAGTATTATTTGGATAAGTCACTTCATATGTGATTTGAAATTAGATATGGCTAACGAGCCCGTTGTCATTTATTGTGACAATAATACAACAATTACTCTTATTAAGAGTGGGGTTGATAGCTCCAGAAGCAAACATATAATGGTTAAATGCCATTATGTTTATGATATGGTTAAAAAGAATGAAATATCTATATCTTATATGCCTACTAATGATATGTTTGATGACTCATTGACCAAAGGCATAAAAGGAGATATTTTCTCAAAGCATCTTACGAATATGGGGTTTGATATTTGTTTAGAGTTTACTTGGTGTATTAAATTACACTATGATGATTGTTGTGTAGGAAATGATGTATTGGATATTAAAAACTATACAACATATATAGTTTGCATTTATACTTCCAACTATGAAAGGCACCCCTTGTAAAACCCTAAAAGTGAGGGATAAAGCCGGTGTGTCATACTTGTTTGGCTTAAGTGGCTAAGTAGGAGATATAAGTTAGAATAGTAATATATGGTCACTTGAGGCATTCTTTATTGTGAAATTTGGAAAGAGGATTCTTTTTCAAATTTTACGAGATTTATACTTTAAAAAATGTATTTTTTATAAAAGCATTGTATGCCGAATAATAACAAATGACTGGTAACGGAAAACTCATAACAGTAAGACAGGATAACGATGTTGAACATTAATGAAGGTTTTTCTGGTATAAATATGACTCCGGTGAAGGAAAATGTAGTGCGAATAAAGTGAATACAGTGAAAAAAATAGATCTTCCCTCAACAAACCCTATGTGGGAAACCATTCAAACATCCCATCTCTCTTATGCTGCGTTTCCGGGTTATCCTTCATTCCCTTTCTTCCCTCCGCTGCGCAACTGTTTTGAAACTCCCACAAGGATCGTGCATGAGAATCCCAACAGTGCAGAGAGAGAGAGAGAGATGAATGGTGTGATCTCGATACCACATCCCGTGGCATTCGTGTAATCTGTGTTTATTCATATCGGCATGGCGTATTGAGATGATGAATAAATGCCATTATGACGTGCTGCCATCCTAAGAGCTGAGAAGTGAGATCACATGAATGATATGCTTCTTTCTCCTTTGAGTTCTGAAAGTGACTCACCTCCTCTCATTCTTCTTGTGAATTAACAGCATCTGTTGTTCTTACCCAAGTAACTAAGTTTGAAGACAAAAAAAGAATAGAAACAGAAAAGGAATGGCATGTTAAATACACATTTAGAGATCACAACTACTTACAAGGTTGCAAGCATCCATCCTCCGTGCTCAAAATTTGGTTAAGTTCATGTAATTGTACCTCACATGGACAGGAAAGTCTCGTAGAACAAGTGACCGATTCAGAAATTTGTTTTGGGTGAGACGAACTTCAGGTTCGAGTGGGGCAGGCTTTAAAATTGTAATTCAAAATTTTGCCAAATTTCGAGTGCCCCGCCACAATGTGGATCAGCCACTGCCTATAACCAATTTGAGTTCTCCCTCTTTTCTAGGAAGGGTAGGTTATTAATATCACAGGATCGATTTTCAGATCTAAGAGTGGCTAGCTCAGTCTTAGAGTTTTATGCTGGATTCTTCCAACCTGCAGAAAGATGATTCCTCCAAATATTTGAATAAAATGGTTTCTTATTCTTCACATGGATCGTCACCTCTGAAGTTGAGGCCGTGAAGATGTCATAAACTCAAAATGAATCCAAAGAATGTCTGCTTATGTCTCCTGTGAGTGACTAGTCTAGAGATGCAGATAAAGGCAAAAGGAAAAGCAAAGAATCGTTGATGGACTACTTTGAGGGGTCCAAACAAGGAGGAGAACATTTCTTAGTGGTCTTAAAAGGCATTAAAAGCCTGTGCTTCTGAATTCTGCAAAACTTTGAATCTGCCATGACACGTCCACCTCCCCCAAATTTGGAAAACAAAATAAGAAGTGTTGTGGGCTATAAGAATAGTCCACAGTTTAAACCATGGGTCCCCATCTTGAACCAACAAAGAGTGTATGACGCAGCCCATATTCACTCGATCGAGGTTCCATATGTTAGAAACTTCAAAGAAGAAAACTTATGGATCCACTCTTTCATAACTCTTATGTTGTACCTTGATTCGTCATCTTCATTTTCTTGGGCCTCTTTTGCGTTTTCTTGTGACAATCTTTTGTTCACCATTATCTTCTTTATAGGTTACTTTTAAGACCCAAATCAGGCTCTTCAAGGTGAGCTGAGATGCATTAAGAAAATGGCCAACTGCAAAAGGCTATGGCAGTCTTTCAAATATCAGTATGCAATGCACGCACACACACACATAGGTCAATTCATGTGACTACGTAGGAAGCTTTAACTTCTACTCTGTATTAGTACTAGTAGTGGTAGAACGATATCTTGTAGCATTAACCAATGACTCAATGGCAGATCTACACTGAGTCAAGGTGGGGCGTTCGCCCCACCCAAGATTTCAAAAATCAACTTAAAGTCCATAGCCCATGGTGAGATCCATGCACTATAATATGTAGTTTGCCTCACCCAAAACCATTCAACGGGCTAGTCCCCCCACCTCAAAAGAGGTTTTAGATCCGCCACTGCCAATGAGGCCCTAAAAGCCATAATGCACCAGTGAATGGGTGGTCGGTACCAGGCCCAATGAATAAGAGCAAAATTTCGATGACCTTATACAAACCAGCTCCTAGATATCACAAATTTAGCGTTTCAGTTTGCAAGGATACTGGAATTGTAATTTCCCCCACAAAAAGCCACACTTAAATGGTACAGACACAATGTATTTCTTCGTTACAAAATGTATCTGTTTCAACAACTTCATTTGCCTCTCATTCACTTAGATCCAAGGGCCAAGTGCAAGTATCTCTTGTTTTACATATATCGCGATGAGGACAAACATATTGTATTTAAAAAAAGAGTTTGAGCAGGCAGCGGGCTACTCAATGGGCCAGCTCGAAGTTGTCCATGCACAGGGACTAGGCTGCACATGGAAAGGAAATGGCTAGTAATGCCCAACGCAGTTAATTCCACTTCAAGCCTGAAGATCACATATCAGACAAGATCATGATGAATGATATACATCTTTATAGCCCATTCATTCACAAAAAGTGATTCTAAAACTTAGAGGCCAAACATGCAAGCAAGCACATTATTTCCAGCCTCCTTCCATTCCATTCAATCAGTGGGAAATAAGATCAAATAGGAACACCAACCACAGTGACCCAGAAGTTCCACCTGCTCATTTCTGTCGCCTTAGAATATCCTGTAACTAGAGAAAAGGAACAGAAAGTACAAAGTGAATATATTATGCCCATGTTCTGCAGATCCAGATGAATTTATGCTGCACTGGAGACCAGTTGGATTACACAAACTTGATCAATGTTGGCTATTATTCTTTAGTGCTAAAATTATTCAGGTGACACAACAAAGTACGACGTGTGCCTTTAGACAACTCAATCATTTGAAAATTTTGCTCGGCCTCAAGGATCCAAAGTAAGCAGTGAGTGAAAGCAAGATGTGTAGGTAGGGAACATGGAATATATTTCTGAAGCATTGCTCTCATCCAGATGCCCTACGTAACCATGATTCGAGGATGATCAGATTTTATTATTTGAAGCAACAGCTTCATCTCCTTTATCCACTTCCTGAAGTGGCGGCAATGTCTGCATCAAATTGTAAACAGTTACCGATCACTTGCTGTCACTATCAAACTTATTGTAATAAAATGCATCTGCAATTGCTCCACTAAAACCAAAATAACCCATATCCATCCTCTGCTTGGAAATCAAGGTTGGAAGTAGTATTAGATGAACTTAGTTATTGATTTTTACATACACAAAGCCGCTGTCTTTTCAAAACACTGTTAAAAGAGAGTTCCTCATTCAGTGAGAATGCATGCTTTTCTGAGAAATCAGTGCTGCCTATATGTATTAAGATTCACACTCTAATTAGCAAGAACTCAAGGGTTCATGCCAAATGCATCATAGTAGCTTCATGTTTCATTCCTGACAGTTAACCGAACCATAAATATGAACTTAAGTTCTCCATCAAGGAGTTCTAGGCATATGCGGTCTATGCTTCTCCGCATATAGAATTACCAACTATTTTAAGAAAAAAAAACAAAATATCAGAAGATACAAGTGAAATGAGATAGCTGCATATGACTAAAAACATTGAAGTGCCTTGAACCATAGTAAGATATGACATGTTGAAGATGTGTTGTCCATCCTGATTTAATTCAAGTATCTATTGTATCAGATGAAACTTCTAACTTTTCAGTCCACCCACTACAGCTACTGCCAATGCCAAGGTTCCTTCTAGCTTGTTATGATAGTGATATACTGCCTGAAACCTTGTGCCTTTACAATGATCTCCATGGCTAAGATTAAGGCCTCATGAACAAGCAGCACATGGAGCATACGGACTTGTCTACTTCAAACTATGTTATAAAGCAATGACTCCACTACTATGTTTGCCAGGTCATTTAAATTCTGTTATCATATTATGGGGCCAGAAATGGTGTCATTTGTGATTCATTATGCATGGAAAAGCGTGTAACTCCATGGATCACTTGTCCTTAGGCCTAAATGCTCATACTTAGCACTCCCCACGGAATGGCAAATTACAGTTAAAGGTAGAGATGCCATCCAGGGTGATGGAGGCCACCCTCAGGGTTTTATGCTGCTGGTCAGGGAACAAATTCTTCCCTAGCAATTTTCTTGTGTGTAATACAACAACAACAACAACTAAGCCTTTTCCCATACTAGACGGGGTAATTTTCTTGTGTGTAATAAATGGAAAAATTGGGGATATAGCGTCATGCAATGCAAAAGCTGGCCGAACATTCACTAAGGTAGTAAGGATAGATCATCCTCAGCTTCCCTCATGGTTTTAGTCACTGAATATTTTTTAGTAAACAAAAGCTCCAGAACAAGAAAAATGATACATGAATGTGTATTTTACTTCAGTTTCTTTATAAATATGGTGTTCTTTTGACATCAGACATCTTTCAGAATGTTGAACTCAATGAACATCATACAGTTCTTCTAAGCCAAACTTGATGCATATCATACATGATGCTTGATGGCATGCTTAAGTTAATCACCATTCTTTTCCATCGAAGTGTAAATCATGCTTCATTAGGCAACAGTAGAATTTCTGGAACACCCAAAAATCCATAATAGATCCAAAGTAACCTATTAATCCAAGACAGAGAGGTACAGATCAGATTTGATCACATTGTTCATTAATGATATCCAATATGGATGTGGAATTGTTCCAAGAAACATGTAGAGGGTGCTTGATTGCCTACAACCTTGATCAAGTCATAGATCTGATATATTTTTCAGGAAACTTAGGAGGTGCTTGACAAGTTTGAATCTTCAATAACATCATTACCAGAAATATTCAGCAATCAAGGTTCTACTTAAAAAAGAATTGCTCAAAACATATTGTTAGATCATAAGACCATGCCCCTTGTCAATTTAAAGTCCGTGCATGAAGCAGAGGTCTGAATCTTGTAAAGTGTTGAGATTTGGTATCTGATGCAACCTTTGGATCTCTCTTGAAGTTCAGAATTTGGTGTCTGTCATAATGCAAATATATATTTGTCTCACTCTCTCAAGCTCTGGCAAGTAAAGAACTCAAAAGCAAATCAAATGTCCCCATAAGGGAAGGATTTACCTTTCTGCTCATGATCCAGATTTCTCAAGTCGGGAACCTATTACTCGTATGAATGGTGAGCATACCTCTGGTCACCTCTAAGTCTCTAGCTACTATGTGCATTACGAGTCAGTGCTTTACATACCATGAAATGAACATAAGAAAAGTAATATTGGTTAGACAAAAAAAATCTAAATGGACCTTGAACAATACGGTCTAAAGAGGCACTTGAATACTGCACTTATTTAGATAAGGCCAGATGACAGCATTATTGAACTTTTAATCTCCACAATGATATAGGATGAACAAACTCTTAAAAAAACATGAACAGTACAATGACAAAGCCATAAGAGAAATAAGGAGGAATTCACAAACCAGGAAACATTTTAGCTACCACTGAACCATCAGAAAAATGTGTAGCACCATTTTCCGCTCATAAAGATTGCCAAAAGACACCTAGGGGCTAGGGCTTCTAGATCATACACTAGCAACTACTATTTGTTCTATTCTAAGGATGAAAACCATAATGTAAAACCACTTTTAAATGACTCACAAATCAAAATCCTTCTGAAGTAAGTGATTTTAAACTTTAAAGGATTAACCTAGCAACATACAGTATACTAGATCAGATGTAGTGAAGAATGATGGGACCGTGCTGACCATCACCACAGCCAAATTTGCTCTGGAATGCAAAAGAAAAGCCTGAGCTGTCTTAGAATGATCTTTACTACGAACGCCTATAAACAAAAAAGAGAAAAGAAGCAAAAGACAAAGGACTTGCTAACAAGAAATTGGTTTGATTCAGTTAACTCAAATAGACTTCCTTTTATGTGTGATTCTCAATATGTCAGACATAAATAACAAACAAACTCAAGTATTCATTTAATAATAGGAACATCAAGGATCAAAGGGAAAGCAGAGAGATGAAACCTAATTCGGCAGAAAAGCAATCAAAGCGGAAAGGAAGGTTACCAAGTTGGGCTTGAATATATTGTGGACGATGGAAGCACCAGCAAGAAGCGAGACGATGACAACAACAGATGACCACCCGAGGGAAGGCGTACCTGTGGGTTGCCTTCCACCAAATTTCTGTGCGACCATCACTCCCTTTCCGACCATGACAGGGGAGTGGATGTCCAACTGAAGCAACATTATGAAACACATTCAGGAGAAGTGAGGCATACAGTCGTAAGCTTGGAGAAACAAGCCTCACAATTAGATTTGAAAGAAATACTAATTTTTTAAAGAAAAATTACAAAATTATAAAATGTTCGAGCAAACACATGAACGAACGATCATGAGGAAAAGTGAAATTATTTCAATCACGGTAACATCCACACTACATTTCATTTATTTGTGCCGAGTTAATCTGCTCTTTTCAATCCATTAGTCACGTACGGTTGAAAAAAGACTGAAGTTGAGAATGTTTAATCTAGCGTAATACATAACAAAACACAATTTGATAATATAAAGGAAATAGTTTCCATTCTCCTGAAAGGAAACGTATTGCTAAATTCTGATAAACAAGAAAGTTAAGACCGTTCCAAATGTTCTTGCTTTCTGCTTATTATCAGACTATATTTTTTTATCAAGAGAAAGGTTTCCACCAACATGGACGCTTATATGCTAAAGGGCACATGCATAACCATCCACCAAATGCTCACCTAACAAAATTCCAAAGGCAAAACTGGCAACATATGCTATTAAGTCTTCATTCACCTTCCTCCCAGTATAATTAACTAATTTTCCATTTACTGGAAGGATGTGAATTTGAGTGAAAGGAAGTTCTTGGTAGAGATCACAGCAAGCTGACAAATGAAACTCGTTCCCCACGGAAGAATTTATCGACTGTCGCTAGCAATGCAGAACGAAAACGGAAAGTCTCAACCCTCGGGATCCCTTTATATTTCTTGATGAAACCAGAAGCATACATCCTACCGCAATTTGGAACTCTTCTCGTGTTTTTTCCATTCTATGAAAAGAAACGGAGAGAGAAAGAGAGAGTAATCTACCGGAAGTCGTCGCCGGAGAAAATCCTAGCTCCTAGAGCTCGTCCAGAGGGAGAGAGGGAGTAACCGAGTCATCATCATGGATATGGATCCAGTTCCAGAAATCAACAAAAAAGGATATGAATCCAGTTCTAGAATTAAAACCAGACCCGAAGTTTGCGTTTTTTGCACAGGAAAATATCAAGAATAAACTTATTCGCGGGACGATTTTGGCGCCCAAACATGTTGATGGCGGTTCTAGGATTAGGGTTTCTCCGGAACCCTAGGATTTCCTCCACACCCCTCGCCTCATTCGTCGTCTCCGGGTTTCTCGTGACAGTATCCCAATTCGCTCTCTTTCTGGTGCCCACATTCTCCGATTCCGCTTCCCTGCCCACTATGCTCGCTTATGCAGGTAAGTTCTCAGGCGGGAAGATGTCATCATATGGTCGACATTCTGTCTCGGTTCACACTAATTTGACTTTATGGGACTCACTTTCGATGGAAAATGTCCATTCAGGTCTCTTATTGCTTGTGATCGTTGTGATCGGACGAATTTTAAAACGGCTTCTTCGGGTATCAGCATCGGCACCGGCATTGGTGGTCCTCAATATCGTCTTCGTGTTTGGTGTTTACACTGTGGTGATCAGACGGGGTATGTAGGATGGTGAACGTGACGAAATTTAGGATTGTGCTCTAGTATCATCGATGTTGATTCACTTATGGCCCGGGTTTCGGAATTGATTATTTAATTACTTCAGTCGCTTCCAGTGCTGATGCCTTTGGTTGGAATGGGGAAAGGGAACGAAAGAGTTGCGAATCGGGTGTTCAAGCCAGAGAAATTCTTAAAATTTGTCACTCCGTATAGCAACCTGAAACAGAATGTTGGTTTTCTTAAAATAATTGGAAATTCCACTTCTTTTTTCAATACTTTTGCAAGCATAAAAGTCATTTGGCTCGAAGAGCTAAGATTCAGAGACGTGGTTTCTTCAAAAAGTAGTCTTGGGCGATCGTCGTGTTCTCCATTGTCAGTCAACCATGATATGTTTCGGTCTTTTCTCACTGCCAATCTGACCTAAACTGCATCCTCCAAGCTGCTCCTTGTGATGTATTTTGGAACTTGATCGATTCTTTATGGACAAGCGGGTGGCTTTTAGGAATCCATAACAGCTTGCTTACGTGCTTATGAACTTGTTACACTATAAGTTCGGCCCAACTGAATTTGAGCCCCAGTTTCAGGCAGGTGTGTTAAGGTTCCGGTTAGAATGTCTATGATATTAAAGGTCGTTATTTTTAAGCTTTGCATCCTGAAATTTAACAGTATGGTGCATTTACTTCAAAGAATATCGGAAACATGGCTAAATTCAAAGCTAAAGCCCCTTGATGTCTTGCTAGGTTTGATCTATCTTTGAAGAAATTACAGATAATCCATCAATCATTAACTCTTTTTTGTTCGTCTTCAATTGCAGAAGTTTCTTTCCTGATGACTGCTGCTTTATATGCTGAAGGTGCTCTACTTATTCTTGGGCTATACAGGTTAGTCTCTCTTTTATAGAACCTGTTGAGAGTTACAATCAGTAGAAACTGAGCTGAGGAAATCCTTATTTTACTTTTTTCTTTATCATTGTCCTACCAACATGATTTTACACCATTTTGTTCATGCTTGTTGCTTTGTTTGCTTGGGTACTTCAACTTTTGGTTTATGAAATATAAAACAGTTTTCACGGTTCACACAGGCATAAGCAGACTAACAAAGCTATTAGACAAGGATTGTCCCCGAATTTCATGTTCTAGTTCCTGCTTCTTTCAATTTTTTTCATCATATTGGTCTCAAGTTCAAGCTCAATTGCCGGTTTTTAAAGAGCTTAATGTGAAGGAATTATCCGTCTTACTTTGCAAAAAGAATCCTGCCTTTACTTTTTTTTCCCTAATGAAAATGATATGGATATTTGTGAAGTTCTTCTGTTTCGATGAAATGATGGCATGATGCAAATATCTATGAGCTTCTTTTGTTGGTTTTGATGAAAATGACATGGATAATAATGCAGTTTCACCTTTTCTTTCCTTTTTCTTTTAAGAATTAACTATGAAGCTTGTGAAAGAACTTGCGTGTGATCAGGCTGAACTGAACTCATGTGAGGTTGGTTGTCACTGGCTTATTTCAAGCTCAAACTTTTGCTTGGGTTTGGAATTACTGGCTTCAATAAAAATTGGGTGTTTGACAACTTTGTCTAAATTACTACTACTACTACAACTAAGCCTTTTCCCATACTAGATGGGGTCGGCTCTATGGATTATTTGTTTCCACAAAGCCCTATCATAATTTGTAGAATCCATGGTAGATAAGTCCGACAAAGTTTTATGCTGGCTAACGCAACCCTCCTCATTTATCTAGGCTTGAGACCGTCCACGCAAGGGTGATCCCTTACATGGGCGGAGTTGGGTGGTTGACTAAATTAATTTGAGTTTATTACAAGGCTTGTCAGATCACACCCTGCGCATATGTCTGCTTCCCAGTGAGTTGTTCCAGTTCAGAATAGCGAGTATCTTATTTAAACAAAGTCTTTACAGAATCTTCTTGTCCTATTGATTTCCCCTGTCATCAATTTCTGCATTGCAATATGTAATCTCGTAGTTATGGGGTTATTGCTGGACATTTATAGTTTGTGAGCCTTCTCTTGTAGCATTCTTCATGGGGATCCTGGATACATCATATATGAGTCGGAACATGTGCTATCAAGTAGTGAACTCATTGCTGAAAATGAGAACAGTTTGGAGGTAAGGAAACCTGTTCCTTTTCTTCCCTGTGTCGAAGACATGGGTTAAAGATGGGATGTCAATGTGTATTCTTCTATCTGAACACATGTATGTACTTAATGCTAGTGATGGTCCGTAAGGCTGCTGGATTTGCCTATATTTTTCACAAGATAGTTCAGAACGCTTTAGTTATGAGATTTCTGTTCATGGGGTGAGGAGACCAGTGTTAAAACTGGAAAAGCTGTTTTGATATTGGAATTGGTTCTATGAATAAGAGTGGACTGATCAAGCCAAATAAACGTGATTACATGTGATCAATCAGTATCTGGAATTCACTCACATGTTTTCTAGTTGTGTCTTCATTGAATAGAAGGGCTAGCTCATATGAAGAACATGTGTGTGAAATGTTAAGTTAAATATTGAATATATGATAAATGCACTAAACAGTAGATAGATGATAAGAATAAAGTGCTCGGTATATATGATGAACGCACTAGCCAATAGTTGTGTGTGTGCTGCTGCAGAAACTATTGTACAATTTTGACACCCGCACTAAGTTCTTCATGTAACAAGAGATTTGAGTGTTCAAACGAAGTTGACGCAAGTATTTGTCAAGTAGGTTTACATTCATGAATCAGACGACCAGTTTCTTCTAACATGATTTAGCTCTTCTTTCCTAGTGTATAAACAGAGACATGTCATGGCTAACAAGAGACACAATTGAAAAAAGGAATGGCACGTTAGGTCTCTTTTTCGTGGGGAGGGGGAAGGGGAGATGGAGCATTTCAACTTGAATAAAAGAAACATGTATAAATTCTTGGTTGCAGAAGCTCTTTAGATAGAGATGCATTCTTATTACTTCCATTTCCTCTATAACATGTGTTTTTTAGGATTTATCCTCACTCACCAGGGCAAGGTATTGTAAGAAGTGCAAGATATACGTGAAGGGTTTTGACCATCACTGTCCTGCTTTTGGAAATTGTATAGGTAACTTATTTCCACTACTGGCATTCTAATTCATCTATTTCCTTTTTCCTTCCTTTTTGGGTAGCATTTGTTATATTAGATTTTTCTATTAGCATTTTCTTTTGTCTGCATGAAGAAACAAACTATATAATGCTTTAAGATTATAGAGAAGTAGCTGACCTGAATATTGAGAGACGTGTTTGATATTTGACTCCTAACCCAGTGCAGATTGCTTGTTTTTCTAGATTCGTTTTACTGGTACATAAAAGCCCAAGAGAAAATATCTTGAACATGGTAGCTTCTGGACTTCTCAAGTAACTTCACCCACAGCTTCAACACTATTTTAATGCAAACCATCTATCAGTTGATCTCATTTGTCGAATCATTAAGAGAGAACACTGCCATGTATTCATATCTAGATTTCCCACGACACATATTGCATGTATGTAGGTAGGTAAAGTTCGAATGCCTGTATCTGTTGAAAAATCTTAAGAACTTTCACTCTGACACTGTAGAAATTATTTGAGCTCTTCCAATGGGTGAATTGGTGTTTTTTTAGTTTTATTCTTTGTCATCTTTTAGAACTTGGAATATTGCTCATATCTGTCTCAGACTTATTCACTTGATGCGTGTCCGTTTTATGATGTGGATACTTTTTTATGATTGTACTGTTTTGTTGACAGGTATAAAGAATCATCGCTTATTTATGCTGCTTCTTGTTGGTTTTCTCATTTCCGAGATACTATATGTACGGTCATCGTGCCAATGTAAGAAATAAGCTGCAACATTTCGAATATCTATCTGCTCTTTATTTGAAGAAATGTTCCTCATAGTTTATTAACTGAGAAAGACTAAGGGCCTCTGTGGATGGCATCTTTTCCAAAAATTATTTTTGTTAGATTTTGAAAGTGCATTTCTTGAACAAATTGGATTTCAGGTTCTCTTCTTTCCCTGTGTGGCATCTGATGCCCCATTCACGTCTTTGCTGACCCACAACCACTTCTGCCTCCCTTTCATCCGCATTCATCACACCTACCTACCACCGCATAGCCACCTAAGGACCCCTCTCCCTCCACCACCATCAGCAGGCACACTCTCTACCCAGATACCCACTAAACACCTACCTCTTCCTCTGCCAACAAACCTTGTCTCCACTGCTGCAGCCTCCTACAAAGTATTATTCCTTAACCACGAAACCTCTATTCATCTCCATGCCCTATGGACCCATCAAACCTCTTCCTCCACCACCATTCTACCTGACCAAACTGCTTCATGATTGGCATCGTCAATTACCCCCCCCCCCCCCCCCCCCCCCTGCCCCCTCATTACTATGATTATTGGTAGCTACTTGATGCCTTGGAGTATGGGTGCTTACCCTTGGATAAAAACTCATGCACCACTATTGTTTGGTCCTTAATCTACTGCACATAAGAAACGAGAGGAAAAGGCAAGATGGAAAAGAGAGATAGGGTTTTCAGAGATCTGTCATGATACATCATTTAGGAAATGTTGGATCGAAAAAGCAGCTTTGGCACGTTCTTTCGATAGGGCACTCCTGAACCTGCTTTTGATGAAAGGAAATTTCTAAAAGATATGTTAGCTTAACACTGTAAAAAGTTGAAAACTCTTTTCTTGGAGAAAATGTTTTAAGAAGATATATGAGCTAAAAAAAATGATGGGAGCAAATAGCTGCCTTACGCTGTTTAGGCTGTCATCCAAATGAGCCTTAGTCTTAACATATTTTGATTACATTTATTTCCTAATTTCTTCAATATGATAGTGTTTTAGCACATGTTGAATACTATGGAGGATAAGTTCCATGACACTGCTCTTTAGGGCCATTTAGTAACATTTTGGATTCTTAGTTCCATTTAGTTTAATAATGTCCTGTCAGACATCATCTAAAATCAAATGGGACTTCTTGTATGCATACCATATAATTGCTAATGCATACGGAGAATCAAATTGGCTATTTGGGTACTTTATCATGCATGGTTTATATAAGGTTAACTGGCTTTGCAAAATATAATTACTGGCCTGGTAATTATAATTGCACTGATGATGTGTAAATCACAAGGGCAAATGCCCATGCTTTTTTATCTTTACTTTTTTTTTTTTTGCATGGCACATGATCAAGCTCTATAGAAACTAAGAATCCATGTTGCCAACCCCATCTAGTATGGGAAAAGGCTTGGTTGTTGTTGTTGTTGTTGTTGTCTCCTTTCTTGTTTTTTGACAAACTTGCAGGTTCACTAGCAGTCTGTTGTCCCTTTTAATCAGATCCATTGTTGCTTTATCTTTGTCAAGTTTGTACTTTGTTTATTTTTAATTCATTAGGCACATATGTATAAGTATATGCCCCGGGGTTATCTAGTGGCAACACAAACAATAGGTCTGTTGTTTTTTTCATATTCACATATCAAAATCATAGATAATCCTGGATATTTTTCTCTTCCTAAATTGTGTTCTAGTGCATGTTGTATCTATTATACCATATAAAAGTAATTAAGATCATTCATTTTGATTGTTCTGATTATTCATAGATTCATATAATGTATGTTTGTATTATGTGTTGCAGTCTTGTCAACTGTTCAGAGTATGTCAAAAAATAGTATGCTGGTAAGCGTTTCTCTTTCTTCAGTTTATCAACGATCTGTTTTGAACATTTGCAAATAAATTCTCTTATCGACATATTTTTTCCTCTGTAGGATCTCAACTTTTACACATAGGGTCTACTTTGTTTTTTTCAGTCCTTCCCCTCAAATTACAAACCGCAAGGTTATTGTCTTGTTTGGAAGATATTCCTAGTGTTTTTGTCCATGGATCTCTTGCTAAACCATGGTTCAGGGTTTGAGAATATTGATTTGAGTTAGAAGTCTCTCAAGACAGAACCTGTGGGATTACAAGAGTCACTTTACATTGTTCTGTTTCCATGCGAGCTGTCTGATCCTAGTGTTCCGGTAAATTGAGCCCTATGTGCAATGCCTTGTATGGTGTTTGTTTTTTGCAAATTTCATGTTCTCTTGTTTAGCCTTCATGGTAGCTGTATCATTAGAAGTATTTGGCTATTCAGATAATTTCGTATCTTCTACATAAAGGCTGTTTTGTTCGCATTTTCTCATCTTGTCAACTACAGTATTTTTGTCTTCTTTGTATGCGCTAGAGTATGGTTTTTTGTCGTATGCAATAGTAATATGTTTTCATGTTGTAACTCGTGGTAGGCGTTCATGTTGTAATATGACCTTAACTCACATTTTGTTCCTTGACTTTAAATCCAAGATGTTGGTTTCTTGTTGATCTTGTGACCCATCTTATCAATTTGCAGATCTATTTATATAGGAACTTGGTGATTGGTACAATGCTTTTCTCCATTCTCCAAATTCTCTGGCAGGTACATTTGATCATCTAGGTCCTTTTGATGTCCATTTGATTTATTTTTGTATTTTATTTCTTTGTGTCCGTGTGCAATTTAAGCTGCTTAGCCATTTCTGTCATACTGCTAATTCCATGGCCGTTCACACACTGGCTTGACCAGCCATTCTTTAATTCCCTCTTAGCTCTTTCTTGCTTATTTTCTTCAATGAATATGGATTCATTCCTTTAGCCTAGTGGTCCACGAGTACGAAGGGATCCTCTTTACTTTAGAAAGTAAAAACAAACCAAAAGGATCTTACGCTTTCGTAACATTCTTCGTATGTGCAGGATAGAGAAATAGAGGTTGCACATCTAACACAATCCTTAGGATGCCCCAAATGTTGTGGGCAAGACAAACTTAGAAGACTGTGGCTCTTTCTAACTCTATTACAATCAATAAGATGCATGTTAAGAACATGACGTGATTATTTTCATGCTTCAGACGCTTAATGCACGATTTTTAACACAAGTTCTCTGTGTGGTGTTGCACTAGGCAACCTTATGAAGATATGGGTCTGGATACTCGTAGACCAAAAAACTATGCAGGGATGCACAATAACGAACAGTGGAGCATTTGTTCTAAGTGAGATTCTTCAAGGGAAAAAGCAAAGCATGTTATGTTCATAATGAATTATTGAAGTTTATCTTTTTGAAAAATGTTATTGAAGGTTTACCAGACTAAGGACCAAGATTGCAAAGCCATAAGATGCATTTATAAGTCATGACTGTTCTAAGATGTAATGCGGAGAATGGATACTTTAAGCATGAATAAGCCCATGCCAACCTTAACCCTAATCCGCTACTTAGTCAGAGGAAATAAATGGTGATGACTTGAGGCTGCATGACAAAAACGTGGCATTCATCAATTCAAGGGATATCATCTGGTTCTTGGTGACATCTGTCTAGATTTGACCAGATTGGTCATCCAACAACCTGTAGAGGAAATAATTTTTATTGAGATGAATCAATCAATATAATTGTCGGAGTTATTTATAAGCAATGGCCACAGGGCACGGCGGCTGTTGCTGGTTTCTTCTCTCTCTTTCACACACATATTAATTTTTTTAATCCTTATTATATTAGTCTTATAAAGACTCTTTTATCCTTACACTAAAGAAAGATTAAAAACATAAGTAAAAGTTAAAAGCATAAGTAACTACACTTATGAAACTTGTGTAGGACCCGAACATAACATTTCTTAATACTCCCTTCAAATTGGGAGATCTTAATACTCCCCTCAAATTGGGAGAAAGATGTTTATAACTCATAACTGGCTAAGGATATCATTTAGTGAGGAGAATGTTCGCGTAAATGTGATAAAGACATTCCTCTGATGAACTGTATGAGAGTAACCTGGGGCTCCAAACACAGGTTTCTTTAATTTAAACTATCAAAGCCACTAAAAGTTTCTTTTTTAATCTTAAAATCTTCTGGGACAAGCGTATGTCAGAAAACACAAGGCTCAATAGTCAATACTCTTTCTCATATTTTCAGACAGCCATGTCAAAGGAACAGATATGACCAATTCTGAACCATATGAAATTGTCTAGGTTGGAGTTTGTAATAAAGGATATTTCCGTGTAAAATCTAAATCTCTTAGATAGGATTCAATATGATTATATGGCTTGAGTAGATTGTTATAATTGATTGATGAATTTAATTCCAGACGAATGTCTGGCCGGAGTTTTAGAATCAGGAATTGAAAAGATCTGGGTACGGGTTGGGTTTTGTTTTGTGTCTTTGGATCGGGATCATGGGGAAGTACTTTTTTTTAATAATTTATACCAACTTCAAACCCTCATTATGACTCCTTTTTATGTATACAAAGGTGTCTGTTTGGGTAACATCACCTCATTTACTAATCTTTTGTGTATTTTGGTGTTCCTAATCGTCCACCCACTTTTGTTTTGGCTGATCTTTTTAGCATCAAATTGCTCTTATGCTATTAACTTTTGTGATGGTCTCTACGAAATGGTAGCCGATTAGCATTTTCATATGGTGAGGATCTCATTTAATCTTTTCGTTGATTTCAGGTGGTATTCCTGGTGTGGCATGTATACTGTATCTGCCTCAACATTAAAACTGACGAATGGGTAAATATACTAAAACACCATCATTTCCTTTCTTATTTTCTGCTCTTCCTTCTTTGGATAATTAGAAATGCCTTGGAGCAGATAAACTGGACAATGTATTTGGAATTTCAACGTGCCTTACCATCTCAATCAGGTACGTCTCACCAGTCACTGATGTAGAGATGGGCATGAACACAAACCATACGTGTTTGCTAGGAGTCCTTTTGTGCATGTCATGTGAGCTTAAAGGTTACGAACCCTGGAGTTTTTACTTGTGCAGCAATGCAAAACAATACTGAGAAAAGGTACAGACATAACACATACATGTTTGCTAGGAGCCTTGCTGTATACAGAACTTTAAAAGTACAAATAGTGTGAGGTTTTGATTTGTGTAGTAATAAAGTGATCAAGGCATCGCATGCTTGTATCTCCACTGGATACTCGAAGGACCACTTCCAACAAATCAAGCATTTAGGTTGAGAAAAAAGAAAAACAATGCGAGTTTGTATGGCATTTCTCTCTCTCTCTCTCTCTCTCTCTCTCTCTCTCTCTCTATATATATATATATATATATATATATATATAATGCAGTATACAGAATACAACCAACAAAATGTCGATATGGATCACAAAAAGAAAATGATAATATATACATGAATTGAAGAGTATTTAACAAAATATAGCATACATGAAACACATAGAAACATTCAAAATGCATATTGCATACAACACGCACAAACTTATTCGAATTTAACCCAGATATAAATAATTATGTAGACATGTGTGTACGATGTTATTCCAGAGACACAAGTCATATATATAACATGATTCACAGCCTACAAAACTACAAGGTAGACTGATATATACGAAAAGAGAATACAATGAAAGAGATTATGAAGTATAGAAGAGAGAAATGAAAAAAGCGGAAGGCATGAAAGGAAACGTTTAGCAACTAACTTATCCCGAATGCACATAGTTCACAGACTGTTCAGATGCCTAGTCAGCCTACACGGCCAGAAATGTGCAAATGTAGGGTGCGCCTAGACCTAGTTGGCCAACTAGGCAACTGCAGAACATCATATTGCACTGGCCTCTCGTGAACATTTCAGACGGTCATACGAATATATTTTGATCTGTCTGCTACAGATGTATGTTTTCGATGTGCTTTGTTGTGTCCTGTCTCATGCATTCAAATAAGGAACCTCATGTTATATGAATTCTTCATGTGCCATAGGTTTATACTGCATTCTTTTCTGCATTTGGTTGAAAATTTGTAATGAAGGGAGTGATATAAGCAAAGTAAACCATGACGTCGAAATTTATACCGTGTCTTTTAATTCCCTTTCAGGTGAATTTCAGCAAAGGGAATTCTATAATCCATATGACAAAGGCGTGTTAGTGAATATTTTGGAGTTTCTAAAAGGCCACAGCTAGGACAGGATTTATCAAGGTCCACAAGATTGAAGTGCAGACCTATGAGATGTTTTGGTCCCACATTTCTTTGTAAAGGATAGACAGAAGATCAAAGTGGAGCATTACGAAGCTAGTGGCGTGAAAATTTCATGTATTTCTGCTAGTGTCACAAGGCTCAGCATGGTATATCTCTAGCAAAATATTAAAGTTCTCTACCTGACTAAGGCAGATGTGTTTATATGCGTCTATGTGCAGTTATATAGATACTTAGACACACTGGCACACAGCTAAGCACATTCTAGTTGTTTTACATTGTTTTAGCAAGGACTTAAAACTTCACGTTTCATAATATATTACTACATCTGCAACTCATGCTCCACGGCAATCATGTGAGAAGATCCTGAACAAAAGGAGCATCCTAGTGAACTACTTGAAGGAAATGTTTTCATCCATTGTCACCATAAACAACACAGCTCAGTCTTGAAAGATTTGCACTGCCAAACTGCATTCAGTTGTCGCATTTTGTGCAGCTAAAACTATTCACGTGGAATGTCAAATTTGAGCGTGTTTGCTTTTACATCAATGAGTGGGGCAAGTGTATATGTGGTTGGTATAGTCTCACCTCTTTGTCATAATGATGTTGGGGTACGAGGCAAACATGGCTATTGGCAAAAACGAGGAAAAGAAGATTCTTATGTTTTAGCTGCACACCATGAGGAGACGTTCTATCATATTGACAATAGTGAGATTTCTCTTCAAACAGTTAACTTGTCCCTTGGTAATTGATGTAGGGCATTGAGTTGCAGATGTGATTAGTTTCATATCTGAAAGTTCTAAATCTTTTAATGAGAGCCTTTTCATATGTTCATTCGTTTCTAAAGGTGAAAATGTTACCAATCAAAAAAATGCAAATGTTTCTTCTTTTCTTGGCTATGCAGTTCTAAGTTGCTCCTGTCGACAGCTGATGAACTGGCTAGTTGGGCCCTTAAGTCGGTAAGTTTTAGCTCTGGCCCCGGATGCATGTTGTCACATCATTCTCTGGCAAAGGCACATTCTATTTATGCGAGCGGGTTGGCTGGTCTTCCTTTGGCTGCGGTGTTTAGCATTTGTTAAGCTGCCACTGTTACGATAATGTTGTGGATATTGTACACAACCTATGAAGTATGTTCGTCTGATACAATGTGTCTTCCTTTATCCTCTAAAGCGTGTATCGGTGAATTGATGGGCGGTGCAGATCTCTTGTTGAGCGGCTTCAGCCTTGATAACTGTCGCCCATGGTTGACTTTTGAAAGGGATTTTGTTTGTTTGCTACTCACAGAACTTGGTAAAAGGTTAACATTGAGAGAAAGTCCTCTGCCAAATGTTCTTTATCAACCTTGTTTTCTTCATGAGATTTTCCAGTTTTTGTTGTTATTGGATAGGATTGACGGGCAATGTCTCTTTCTAACTTCTGCGAAATAGCCTGTACTTATTCTGAGTTACCAATCCAACTTAATTCATGTTGACAGCAGGGAGATATTTGTTGTTTGAGGTGCACGGGGATATGTTTAATGTTGACTATCAATTTGGAAGGTATTATTTCAAGTTACGTTCCGAAGGGTGTAAGGTTGCGATTGATGTCTTCCACTACTCAGCTATACGGTCAGCTTCAATTGAATATTAAGATGCCAACTCTGGTAACTTCCTCTTTCCACTGGTCCTGCTCAATGCGTCCTCTGTTTGCATATTTCCAGAAGCCTACTGTGCTTTTTAGATGTGGTACTGTCTGTTGGATAAAATGTGATGTTTCAATTAATTATATTCATGATAACAAGGCATTTGACCCTTAAAGTGAACCTTCAGGACTAGGAGCAGATAGATATAGAAGTCTATAATTCACGGGAATAAGGATTCAGGCCTGATTCATTATACCAAAATGCCGAGGAGAATCATCAATACGATTCTCCTTTTTCACAATCAACCTAGTTATGCGGATCCTGTTCAGTACTGAAATATCTCCCCCTAACCTAAGTAAACCACGACGAATCTCACCGAATTAGGTCGGATTAAGTTTTCTTCAGCCTGAGTAAACACTAAATTTAGTGATCATTAATGAAAATGCTTCCGTGATTCTACTCAAACATTTATGTTACAAGATATTTCAAATAGTAGCATCCAAATCTAAACTGTGAATTCCAATCTGCTATCTACAAAACAAGGATTGCTCAAGAACAACTGACAATACAGATAGCCTGCAAGAAGTACGTATTATAAACCGTCAAGATTCAGAAAACTCACAACAAACCATCACAACAAACCAACAGAAGTTGGCTGAACAGAAATGAAACTGAAAAGACAAAAAAACAAACTGGACTACATGAGAGTGCAAGAAAAAATGCTGGACCATGTTCATCCACATAGATACATCTAACTCTGTTAAGATGGTTGCAATACTAACCCACAAGTTTCAAGAAGTTACATTCCTAAATGAGTACAATTTTATATAATAGATCATTTGGTTGCTAATCAGTGCACGGTGCTAAAGAGAACTCGTTTGCCTTCATTGTGAAGTAAAGGATAATGCAAATGCTACCTAGTGGACTTTACCTCACATACCATGAGATATCCAAGTCTAGTTCTTTGATGCCAGGTTAGCTCAACACGGATGTGTCCAAAATTTTGAAGATATGACTTCAAGATATGAGGATCTTGTACCCATCATTTCAGCTAGGACCCATCCTATCAAGGACTCCACTAGTGAAATCGGTGGATTTCAGTAGAAATTGAAGAACAGGTTGTTGACATTTACAGTACAAATTGAAGACTAGGGTTGAAATTTAAGACCCCAAGGGGGTCATGCCTGTTTTGATAAGTTCAAGTAAGTTTCTATTACTGGGGAACGAAGAGTTTCAGAAGTACTGGATTTTCACAGAAGCGTCGGTTTCAATGGTTTTTATCATTGCAGAGTGACCACGGTAGTGGTGTTCCGTTCCATTCCAACACCACCAAGGAAAGGTTACTTTTTCCGAAACCACAAACAGGAGGGACTGACGCACTTGGGCACAAACTGACCAAAGAGTGTTCCATACTCAACGTGCAATTCAAGGACTTCCATGTGGGAAAACCTGAGGTATAGAGTATAAGACGCTTTAGCCATGCAAATACGCTATATCATAAAAATTGACAGCAAGCCAAAGATTACCATCTATAAATGCACCAAATTTACCTTATCCAAAATTTCTTCTAAGATACCCATTTCCAGCCAACGCAGAATCTATGAGCTCCCTTTCATATTCCAACTGCTTCAGCCGCAGTTTCATTATCAGTACTCGTAGTTTAGCATCCTTCTCCACAAGCCCTTTGATCACTGAAGGTTCAGCCAATGGAAGCCGGGCCTCGGACATAATTATTGTAGAGAGACTCTTTCCCTTCGAACAGCCATGCAAAGTCTGGTTCCGCTACCTCATTTACTGGAGCCTCCACTTTCAACGGCAGAGGATCTTCTCTTTTACCATTAGCAACCATAACACCTTGGTCTTCATCGTCATCACTTCCAGTCTCACCCTCCCCCCAGATCTTCTTGGAAATTTTATAGATATTCTCTTCATGTATACTATGAAAAACTACCGATCCCCCTTTCTCCTCGTTTCTATGGTACAACGCCCTTAGCTTTTGAAGTTTATCGACCAGCTGGTTCTTCTTAACATCCACGTTCAACAAGTTCCGGATGAACCCGACGAATGCATCTACATCTCTTAAATACCCCCCCGTCTCGGAGGTATGTAACGATGCCATTGAGAAGCTTAATCTCTTTTTCTTCCGTCCAAACCTGCCGAGCCTTTCCGGCCGAAGACCCATTTTGAGCCACCGTTGCCTTCCCTTTCTTTCATGGAGTTGGAACTAACTGGAGTCGAAGATCAGTCCAGCCTCTTCGCGGCGGGTTGTGATCGGAATCAGAACTGCTGGAGGATGAGGAATCTGAAGGGAGCGATGACCTTGCTCCGCACGTCTTAGACGTCATTTTATGAGTGTCCTCGCTGGTAGAGGACGAAGAGAGGGGTCTCGAAGGCATTTATGTCTTTCTTCCTGCTGTCAGGGAACAGGAAAGGAGCGTTGAAATCAACACGAGGAAGTGTCCTTTGCGCCATGTGTATGCCGTAAAACCTCGTGACGTGGATATGAATCGGAATTTTCCCACGGACCCATATCCAAATCTCAACCTAAAATCCCGATTCAGGTTCACTTCACAAATTTCTTATTAAAGGAAAAAGATGTGTCTTGTGCGTCTCCTTTTAAGTACATTCTCCTTAAAGGAAATGGAAGAGACGCCACCTTGGAGCACGTATGCCCTTCAAAAGAAATGTTCATCTCTTTTATCATAGAGAGAGAGATGCAACATGTGTCTCTTGTGTTGGAGATACATGTGACGTGCATCTCTCGTATAGGAGAGACGTATGTAGCATGCATCTCTTTATTTGAACTCGTTTCATTGTCTAAGTGGATGGAGAAAAGATGAAAGGCCTATGGATGACGATGAGTAAGGAGTCATTTTGTATCTCTTGAAAGAGAGATGCATGGGACACTCGTCTTTGTTTGAAGTTTGAAAAGAGACAAGTGTCCCATATATCTCAACAACATGTTAGCAGTTAACTCACAATAAGCTAGATCATTCTTTATTGTTTCTTTCCAACACTTTTGTGGTCGTCCTTTGCCTCTTTTAATACTTTCAAAATCTAGTTTTTCATACTTTCTTATAAGTTCTTCTTTTGATCTTCTTTATATATATCTAAACATCTTAAACGATATTCTCTCATTTTATCCTCTATTAGTGTCACTCCTAATTTGTTTCTAATAACCTCATTATGTATACGGTATTTCCTTGTAGGACCACTCATCCATCTCAACATCTTCATTTCAAGTGTCCCGTATATCTCTTTCGAAAAAATATGAAGAATAAAAGAGACAGAAAACCTGAGAATGTTGTTCAAGGAGAGAGCAAACAAAAGAAAAAAGACGTCGGATAGAGAGTCTGACTTATGAGGAGAGAGAGAGGTAGGCAAGAGAACAAACCGAGAGTCCGACTGATGAGGAGAGAAGGATAGGCGAGAGAGTGAACCATAAGTGGCTAAGAGAACATAGCGTGTGCACTTAGACCGATTAGCATATGCATTTAAAACGAAATATGATTAGTTACGGGGGCAGGATCCACAATGCATCATTGATAAATACGGCCATTAACTTTAGAGTTGAGAACCGACTAACATGAATGAGCACCCTAGAATCGAACTTCTCTCCTGTGCTTTCGTCAAGAGTGCACCTGGCTAGGGTCGCTAGGCCCCTCTGAGGTGAAAGATGGCCCTTGGTTATGAATCTGGTGCAAATATCAACAACTTAATCCAAATCCATATATGGTTTGACACCTTAAAATCAAGGTCCAAAACGGATCCAACCTATCTAATACGATCCATTTGATGGCAAACAAACATATCGCGACATGATATTGTATTGGACCCTCCGCCGAAAGCGTCCCCTTCGATTCAAGCAACTGCGGCAACAATAACATCATGCACCCTCCTAATTGGGAGGGTGTTCCCACACTCAAAAAATGACTTTGGTTACGTATTTCTTGCGACAACCATTGATCGGAAGAGGGTCATATGAATAATACAATGCGGGACACTAAGCCGTGTTAGGAGAAACAACCTTTTCATGTGTAGCATGGCTTGGCGTATTCCGCCAAAAAAAACTCATCCCCAGCTTCCACCGCAGTCATAACGCTCGGGCAATTCCAAAAGAAACAGTGAAAGCCCCTTCATAGTGGTAACAGCGATACTATAAGTAGTGGTCGGAAGGCCCTAAAGAGACTACTAGGGGTTATCCTGGACCACTGCCTCACCTTACAATAAGGGAGTGGAAAGCCCTCACCTGATTATTGAGCCCAATACCGCGAGTATCAGCAGGATGTAATCTTCACTGAAGATCTTCCCCCAAAAGCCGATCTCCATGAACTGGGAAAACATACAAAACAGAGTTTTTTCCAAACTGATGATTTTCTCTCGTACGGGGCTTAGGTGAAACTCAGAAAGACCAAAGGGATTAGCCGGCAAAGTTGATGAACTCCATCATAGCATTGATCAATGCTCTTAGAAGAATAATGCATACTTGCTATGAAAGGCCAACCGCTAATAAAGTTGAGAATTTCAAGTTCGTCAATTGTTCCAAACATGCCATTATTAGTGTCCAAAGCACTTGCAATCAAAGAGGAGACGGTAAAGCAAAATGAGTTATTATCTATCCTTGCAAAATTTATATACTCCAAAAAATGTCATGAAATATTTCAAAAAGCAAACATCCGAATCTCTCCACAGCAAATCCAGTAAAGAGATGCCTAACTAAAGAACTGCTCGAGTTACAGAAAGAAATGACGCAGCTAGTTCTACTTGAGTACCAGAACCGTGACAATTTCCCTCGACTTCTCCCATCTGGCCATGACCAGCAAACCTGCAGAAGAACCGTCATATTCAGAAAACACAACACCAACACAAATCTGCGTGAGACTATCTCAAACAAGAAAGTAAACAGTAAGCGCAAATGCTTAACAGTGTTATCCGTATCGCTACGTATCGTATCGTGCGAAGCCACGATACGATACGGTAACCTGTATCGTAAGATACAGGTATCGTACGATACGGCCCGTATCGTACGATACGGCCCGTATCGTACGATACGGGCGAAACGCCCAAAATTTTTTTTTTCAAATTTTTTTTTTCAAAATTTTTTTTTCAAAAAAATTTTTTTTTTCAAATTTTTTTTGCATGTTTCTGCCCTCTCTTTCTCTCTCTTCACTTCCCTTAAAGGCATCCTCCAATATGCTTATAATTTGGGTTTATAATTTCATTTATTTAATAAAAATAATGTATAAAAAAAATTATAACAAAATCATTTCCGTTTCTGTTACAACTTTTAGGTATATTTTTGCTAACAGTTTCTAATTTCATAAGATCGTAAACAATTAAAAACATTTAGTTCTCTCGGTTCATTGAGTAGGGATTTCACAACTTCACTATTTTAAGGTTCACGTTACATGACTTCCATTGAGTTGAACATGATCAATGTGTGTGAGGCTTAACTCAGTCTGTGAAGTGAGAAATGAAGCTCATGCATTAGTTAAAAAGCTAGTCTCCAATAAGAGAAAAAGGGGACATTATCAAGTAATAATATAACATCATTAAGGTGTCATAGACTCAATAATCAAACAAATGGAGCGCTTTGTTTTGCTCACATATGAAAATTAGCAAATATGACAACTACATGTACAAAGATAGCAGTTTGTTAATTTTGATATATTACATGAGTGAATTATGGAAGATAACGAAGAAAATGCCCTCCTAAGTCCTAACTGAAGAAGACATTGCATGAATTAATTTGAAGTACAACATCATCAAGGAGAAGATGAAGATTATTTAGTTAATGATCCTGATACAAATTTACAATATGTAAAATATAAATGTATTTCATTTTTTGATTCAAAATATATAATTTTGGATGCAATTGTTCAATATTAAATGTTCAATTTGTGCTAAACTTTGCATTATATGAATTTAAAGCAATTACCAGATTTTTTCAAAATTTTCCAGAATTTTCTTGATTTTTTTCGGATTTTTACTAATTTTATTGATTTTTTAAATAATTTTTATAGTTTTTTAATATTAAAGTACGATACAATACGATACGATACGATACGATACGCCCGTATCGTGGAGCCCAGCGATACGCGATACGATACGCGTCGGACAACACTGTGCTTAACTATCAACAACACAGAACCATATGAAGAACCATCACATCACGCTTCCATATTCCATACACAAACAACTGCATCAAGCCTGTCATATCACCCTTCATGATGTATTTTATACTCGTACATAAGAAATCAGGATATTGCATGGGTTCACATGCCAATTAATAGAAAACGATATACCACGTATATACTAGATGTAACAACGCAACCTAGTATGCCATTACGTGGCATCAACTGGTCGTGCCTCTTACATCCCAAACTCCTACTAGATAGAACCCTGTAGAATTGATGTTAACAAACTGGCTAAAGATTTTCTATGGAACACCTTCCTTCTCACTTAGAAGTTAGAACCATCCACCAGGATAAATTGCAAATTTTGAGATCGTAGCCCTTAAGGAATCCATGATAAACAAGACATCTCATCTAACTTTCGATGTGTCAATCTACCAAAAGTGTTAGCGTCAACAGCAGAGAAAATTGTAAATAACCACTGTAATGAAAAGAATGCATAAGGAATATGATTACCTCATCTCCTCATCTTGCGGTTTAGAGAACTCAACTCCTCACGCTTCCTCTTGGCTCTCTTGTGGGTGCCCAATTTTCGTTTTGCCACTTTCAAAGCACGCTTCTCCTTACCAACTTTAAGAAGCTCAGAAATCCTCTTCTCATAAGGAGCAAATCCTACGACCTCCCTAATAAGATTTTTAACAAATACAGTCCTTTTGCTGCTCTTCTGAGATATAAAAAACGTCGAGCAAATCAATCATACAGAAGAAAGAGCATGGATAACATATATAACAGTTACACACTAGATTTTCTTGCAGAAGATATACCAACGCAAACCACCACATAAAGAACAAATGCATACAAACCATACCCCCTTTCTATCAGATGGGCGACAAGCCAATTCTCGTTTAGTCACTACATGACCTTTGTTTAAACCCACAAATAGCCCGGACTTTGGCGGGGCAGGAGCCATCTTCACCTATTACACATGCACAATCAACAAAAGATATTAATTTCAAAAAATATTCTATCGACCAAATTACAGTTCCCACACATCCCGAATCATGAGGAATAAAAGAAAAGTCTGATAAAAGCAAGACAAATAAAGGAAAGGCTGCTAATTTTGCTGCATAGTCCTCCAAAAACCCAAATACTTCCTAACCGGACAGATAGTGATAGGGAAAGATACGCAGAGACTTTTATGAACTAAGACGAAGCACGAGTTACATGAACTAGTTTTTAAGGAAAGAAAACTATCGTAAACCAAAGTTCTAAAGAAATAAATAGCTCAAGCCGCATAAGGAAAACAAAGAAAGATGATCAAATATTAGCATCAAGAGGAAGAAAAACATCATGGAGAGTAAACGCATACCATCAACAAGCAGTGCGGTCATGGTTTCTTAAGAAAAAGAAACAAAAAACAAACCAATGCACGAAATGAAGACCAGGAAATCTAGGCAAAAAAGGACACACCGAACAGGAATGCGAAAAAGGATCCGAGAGGATAAAAAAAACATGACTCAAGGATGTTTCTGTGTGTGTGTGAGAATGATAGAGAGAAAGAGAGGTACCAAGAACGCAGCGGGAGACCGGACCGCCACCGACGAAGACGGCGAGTCGAAACCTTCACGCTGAACCCTAACGGATGCTCGTAAAGGAAGAAGGCAAGAGCGCGGAATTAAACTACTTAAACGTGTCGCTACATTTTCTGGGTATTTTGGACTTACTGATCCTCTATGGATCCGAATTGATCTAAATTTGGAAGCGGCTTGTATGAGTCCAACATAGACTTGGATCAAGGGAACTTGCACTTCCGGTGTGGTCTTAAATCAAGATCTACAAACATTTCGTGTTCAGACCCCTGGTAGTGTCTCTCTCTCTCTCTCTCTCTCTCTCTCTCTCTCTCTCTCTCTCTCTCTCTCTCTCTCTCTCTCTCATATATATATAAAGAACGATAAATCTTTTAAAAATACAATTTTGGACCCTAGTCATCCAATCGCCCTTGATAGATAACTGGAAACAGCAACAACAAGACATCGTCTCTTCATCGTCGATCAAAAAATAAATATATATTTTTGAAGGACCTTATGATTCATCTCTTTCTCTTTATATATATAATATCAGATATTTGATACTTTTAAAGGTGAAAATTGGGTTTGGGTGTTCCTGCCCAGATTCAATTGGTTAAAGTAGGAACCGTAGTAGGGAAGGTTCTGATGATCAAAACCCAGCTTGTATTTGAACCGTCCGCACAATCTTGTATCCAGGTTTAGACATATCGCATTAAGAATGCAGTTGGGTCAGATTCGGTTCAGTTTTCGTCAGACTCCATTTGAAATTGGACCTGGATTTCACACCAGACCTAACCTACTTTGATTTGGTTCTTGGTTTCGTTTGGTGAAAATTTAAACTTGACAAGCCCTGAAAAGGCAATTAGGTTAGGGTACAACACGAGTTAGATCTTATCCGTACCTGATTCCAAACCGAGTCCGAATTTTGGACCGAAGTCCAGCCTGCTGTAGTTCATTTTAGTTGATTTTGGGTATGAGTGCTGTCAGGCCGGGTTCCAGTTTGAATTAATCAATCTAATTGGACACAAACGTAAACGTTAGCAATACCAAAGAGTGTTACAATTTAAAATAATCCTGATAATCATCTTAAGAAAGAGATCGATGATTAAATCAATTTATCGAAGAAGTATCATTATATTATTGCTCTACTTGTACAATAATCAACATTATTTCTACAAAATGTATTTTGTTTGGGTCTAGATTTAGGTCTTGGTTGGTCTAGGCCACAAGACAGTCTTGGATTTGGGTTTTTTGCTTATTGAATGAACTCTTTGGTTTAAGTATAATGCAGTTCAGCTCCAACCATGCTGGGTTTAAAGATATTTACGTGACAAACCCATGATCCTAGCCATCTTCAATTTTACAACTTTCTTGTGAATTAACTACTATGCAAAGGTTGGTTGGATCAAGTAGTTCGGAACTTGTTCCCCTTAAGCAAGGTCTCTTGTTCGAGTCTTGTGAATGGAGCAAACTCGTGGTGTGAGAGCTTTACCCCCATAATGGGTTGACTGGCTTGCACCGGACTAGTCGGGGTCCTTTGGGCTTCTTGGATACTGGTGGTTTAGATCACCATGATCTAAGTGATTTCTGTTTTTCCTAGGATTTTCCAAACTTCTATATGAATATTTACCACCCTTCATATGTTTAAGAGTCTCTTTGACTTCGTTCTTTTGAATACGTCAGTAGAAATTGTGGTTTATATACTTTTATGATTTTACTAACTCTCTTAAGGTAATACTAACATCTTTATTTTCATTAAAAAGCTTATAAAATAGTTTTTCCATCTATTTCTTATATCATTATTTACCACTAAAAAAATTTCATCATCGTCTTTGATGCATCTAACAGAATTAAGATATTTAGTTTTTTTATCTGTAGCCCTAGATATCTTAAAAATATCTCTTTCAACCTCTTTTGAGTTGAGTTTTTTATGTAAATCCTCCCGTATTTTAGCCTATGCTTCACTAACAACCTTTTTCGCTTCCTTCTTTGCTTTCTTATAAGCCTCTAAAGTTTCACTAGTTTTCTTAGCATAATGTAATTTGTAACATGCCCTCTTTGCCTTGATTTTATTTTGCACTACTTAACTCCACTACCAAGCTTCTTTTTGTACCAGTACACCTCCCTTAGATTCACCTAACACATCTTTGACATGTTGGCAAAGAGGCATTAGGATATCAAGGTATTTATGGAAACTTTGGTTTTGGGATATAAATGAGGAAGGAAGAGAGATTTTAAATTTTGTTATGGCATTTGATCTCTTTATAGTCAATACAATCTTTAAAAAAACGAGATGAACATTTAATTACTTATAAGAGTGGCTTATCACAAACATAAATTTATTACTTTATTTGTAGAAAAAAAGATAGAGCGTGTTGTAAATATTAGAAGGTAATTCCAGAAAAAAAACTTAACCACTCAACATCGACTTTTAATTATGGATTTACAAATAAAAAAATAGACAAAGAAGAAAAGGCTAAATGGTGGAACCTCAAAAACGAGAAAGAATATATATTTAAACAGAAAATCCTTCAAGGATATGCTTGAAATTATGTTGGTACAACTTGTGATATGTGGAACAATATGACTATACATATCCACATTCGGTTTCGATTCTTGGTTTCAGGCAAATAAGAACCAGCCATGTCTTGGTGCATCTCTCAATTCTTGTGGATGAGGGCCTGGCTAATATATGGCCTCCCGAAGTCCAAGTTGTGCTTAGTCCCGGCACTCGACCACATAACTATTCATAGGATAGCACCCCTTACTGTTGGCCCTTTTCATTGTGCTTACAACTTTGGTCACCAGGTGTATCCTACATTAAGTGGGATCTACCATATATATTTTTTCCCACCATTGAGCTCGATCTTGTGTCATTATTTTGTTTCAACAACTTTAAAGCATTTCCTTCTTTTCTTTGCATTTTTTAAATATTTATTATCTAATTTCTCCCACGTTCTCTCGTTCTCTTCAAAGCCTAAACCACTTTATAATTTCATTTTATTAGGATTGAATGGTGGTCAATAGGTGGGCCTTGCAGGGTACCAACTTTATTTCTCTGTTAGCCTTTCTCGCCGATCCCATCTTTTCGCACGTCGACTTCAATCTCTTCATTATACATACATACATATGCATTTATACATATATATATATATATATATATATATATATATATATATATATATATACACATTTTATTTTTTTAGGAAAAGATTATTGAAACTATGAAACTTATAAAAATATGATCTAATGTTACCTAGACTACAGGCTATTTTTTGGGCCTCACATGTATCCTAATAACATTTATGAAGTCTGGATTTGGTGAGGGATTCATTAGAACTGCCTGAAGAAACAAATGGATCAAAACTTGCCATCTACACACAAAGTTTTCATGTGAACCACGTTCACGATCCGCAGCTGACTTCATAAGGATCGAAGTATGCTAAAAATGGTGGACAAAAATTTGCATGTTCCCAAAAGTATTACCCTGCAATCCTGCATCGACTTTCATCTGCAACTCATAAATTTGAACTCTGCAATTTCGAATAACAAGGAGATTTAGAGCACATATATATATATATATATAATATATATATATATATATATATATATATATATATATAGTGGCGGATCTGCATTGAGGTGAAGTGTGGCGAAAAAGTGGGAAAACATGAATTCCGACTGTGGCTATCACCGTAATACAATTCTTAAGAAGGCTTGCTTTTCTAGAAGAAACTGTGGCTATAAGGCAAAATCATGAACGGTGCCGACTTGGAGGGACATGGGTGGCCTTCCTTGGTACCGTTCGTCCATGTGAGCTTTCACCACCGTTAACAGTCATACTTCAGCCTTCTAGGCAGAAAGCTCAGTCATTTCATCGGTTCTCGGGTGGACAATGACATCTCTCTCTCTCTCTCTCTCTCTCTCTCTCTCTCTCTCTATATATATATATATATATATATATATATATATATATATATATATATATATATATAGAGAGAGAGAGAGAGAGAGAGAGAGAGAGAGAGAGAGAGAGAGAGAGAGAGAGACTTTTTATGACTGGTTGAGTTTGGAGGCATGCACGTACCGAATAAGCAACATTTTTTATCCATCTCACGTGGAAGCATCGAATGGTTGAACGAAAGCGCACCATCTTAACCTTTTTTCTTCCATTTTTCTAAATGCTCCGCAATCATTCAAAAGTTCTCACTGGTTGCTCCAAAATCATACGTTTCCCCATCTCTTCTCTTTGGAATCTCAAACCTCCCAACTTTGCTGCATTAGATTTACCTCTTCCTCCCAGATCCCAAAAGATCCATAAATTCTATAACAAGCCAACTGAAGTTTATGAAAATTCATAAATTTTTCACCCAACTAGTTTCACTAACACTACAAATTTTTTAGGTCTATCTCTGGCTGCTCGTGTTTGGATTGGTGTTTTTTTCGTGCTCAGCTTGACATACAAGCCGATCATTTGCTGCTCATTGAGTTGTCTGAGCCGACTCAACCATTGCTGTTCAGTTCAGCTCAGTTTGCACAAAAGCTTGTTTGGTTAAGTATATAGTAGGAAACCATGATAAAGGGGCTTGACTCAAAAGTAGAGATGTTGAAGGTCATGAATTAAATATACACTGTTGGTGCGTACATGTGGTAGGAGTCTACCAAAGCTCACCAATAAAAACAATAAACCCAATTTGGGTTGGTATGCATGTTTGAAATGCTCAAATGTTGTAAGTTTAAATAAACTGTATAAAATTGACATTTGAACTTACCAACGCTTGGTTGGTTCTAGTGGTTAAGCACTTGCTCTCCTTAAGCAAAATTCTTGAATTCGAGCCTTGTTAATGGAGAAAACCACCGCTGTGAGAGGTTTACCTCAATAGTAGGCCGACTCGTCGGCTTGATCCGGATTAGGCAGGGTCCTTTGATCTTCTAGATAAGGATGCTATACTTCACTAAGAAACAATATTTCGAATTATCTAAAACTTGTAGTTATGAAATGATATACTTCACTGAAAATAACATCTAAAATTCGTAGTTATGAAATGAAATTTGTAATTAAAATTTTGAAGGTTTACCTTTATCAAGCAATTTGTATTATGCTCATTTAGCTAGGCTTGCATTCAGTCTTGTTCAGCTCTAACGAGCTAGTAAACTGAACACTAACCACATATATGTGTGCGTGCGTGTATTTTATATATAGATAGAGAGAATAATTGAATCGGCTCACTAATACCTTACTATTATTTTTTTGGATACAAGTGCAATAACATTGTCTTATATTGAAAAGTAATGAATGACATGAGAGAGCGTGTTAGTTATAAGCAAAATATGATTTGCTAATATATATGTATATATATATATATATATATATATATATATATATATATATAGAGAGAGAGGAGAGAGAGAGAGAGAGAGAGCATAGTCCATTTAAGCATTAGTTCATGTTAAAATCATTTTAAAGATTTCAATCATTCATCTTTACGATCAAGGATTGAAATCTTTAAAGCAAAAAGATAAATAATTCTAAGTGCATTTAATGTACCTAAAAAAATTTATGAAACCTTTTTACTTTTAAAAAATAAAATTTCAACTTCACCAATCAAATGGTGGAGACTTATATAAACCAGATGTGTACATTTACCTTGAACACGCAAAATAGAGAACTACAAGAAACCCCTTATTTCAACAATTCAATTGATATGATCAATAATGAAGATTTGAATTAAAAATATCATTATATTTTATACATTATGTATAGTAGTGTATTGTATATGGTATATTAAATATTTTTTTGTTTTATCATCTCTCATGCAAAGTTGAAACTCTTATGATGAGTTCCGTGGGTTCCCTAAATCTAGACTCTCTCTATGAAAGGTGAATCTGTTTGACTGTGCCGATGTAGGGATGTACACATGCCACACCATTATAAAAGTCCTTTGATTCAAAGACACTCCTTTTCTTTTGTGAGAACGATTCTGTCCTAAAAATGATCGAGCATTTAAGAAATTTGAAATGTCTACTATCATTTTCATGCTTTTTATTTCCCCAGTTGCTTGAGATTTGGTTGTTCTGGTGCCAAATCAAGGAACCTCTATTCGAGTGAATGTTTCTTACCCCGATCAAAATGAAGATAATTATCATGATTTTCTCTTCCACTTAGTATGGCATAATGCTTGATTGTAGCTTCCATTTGATATCATAGTTTTATGCGAATATGTACCCGAGGTCGCCTGCATTTTATGTAAAGATAAAGTAATTTGAGTACATAAAATTGTCTTTTTTGCGTACAAAAGATAGGGATTTTATAAAAACAAGAACCTTTTGTATTTAAATGCTAATACGACAATAAATAACATCGATTAAGAATCTAGATGGCCTTCCATTGTGTGGTACAAGGCTTGGTTTGGATTTAAATAATAGGTTGGGATTTCAAGACCCTAAAGTCAAACACAAGAAGAGATTGTGAAGGAATCATAATTCTTGTAAACTAAAGAATGCATCTTAGCTAGGTTTTCATAAAGTTGAAATTCTCGATAAGCAAAGTATATATCCTATGATTTCATGAAGATTGAGTGACCGACTTTAAACATTTTTCGGGCTAAGGGAATGCCCTTTATAGCTCTTAGGTATATCTTTATGCAAAAAGGCCAATGTCAATTTAATATGAGGATTCCTTTCATTATGTCCATGTTAGCATCAGGAAATGATCATCCTTTACAATCTAAAAGGTTGGCCACCGTTTCACACAAGATTTGCTACTTATAAGGGAAGGAGGGGAGAGAGTCTCCTTAGAAGGGCGGTGCAGGAGATTGGTGGGATTGGATGAGTTCTAACCAATAGGTATTGTTAACGGTAAAGCGTCCATAAAAGATGATACTTTTTAGGTGTCATAAAAACATCTTAAAGGGTCTCTCTCTCTCTCTCTCTCTAAATATATATATATATTTAGAGAGAGAGAGAGAGAGGAGTTCATTCGATGAAACCATGTGAAATGAGCTCAATTGGCACAAAGCACTTTCTCTATATAAAGAGAACGAAAGTTGCTAGACTTGCTTTGGTACCAAACTTTGCTAAAAGATTTAAATTGTTTATACAATCGCACATACGACACTTATCAAGCTGCTTATCTATATTACATAACTTATGCATTAAATAGAATCGATCTGTGAGTGGCTTGATGTAATATAATCGATCTCTAAGTGGCTTGATGTAATATAATCGATCTCTAAGTGGCTTGATCTGTGTCATCAGTGCAATTGTATGAATGATCCAAATCTTCTAATAAGGTTTGACATGGATGAGAGTCTAGGATGTGTATTAGGTTACTTTTTGTTTTATCATGTCAACTCTTTATATCAAAGAACAAATGATTGTGATGGATTCGATGCGATTTTATATATTTTGTGGGTTTCCTAAGTCTAAACTCTAGTATCTATTATAAATTTATGGTCACATTTTTATTTGACATTTTGTTGAAACATTCATAATTTTCTTTTTGGCGAATGTCATAGCCTCTAAACAGCCTATTTATTGTGGTGGGACTTAATGATCCAATAAAGTTTTGCAATCAAGTTTTTGGCAGGATGAGGTGAGGATTTGAATGATATAATTTTGTTACATGAACTAAATACTTCACCGGCTAGACCGAGGCTAAATCGGATTGGCCAGGCTCGAGTGGTTGAACTTGTTTTCCTAGATTATCCAGGATACCCGGTGAAAGGCAAGGGTTCTGATCTTCCACGAATATTCAAAAAGACTCGTAATGAACAAAATTACTCCAAGAAAGCGAAAGGGAAGTTCGTTACATCTCTACTTTTAAGAGAACTTGAATGACTGAATACTTCTTTGTTTTTTCTCACCGGAGAATGATATCAACCGAAAGGGCGGCGGCGGTCTCAGCGCCCACCTTCCGGTAGTTTCAACTGGAACCGGTGAGATAGGACTTGAAGCTTGGCCTGAAAAGCAGTAGTGCTCTCGATCCGGGTTAAGAATCGGTTAAACTCAACATGAAACCGAATCCTAAATGAAGGACTAGCTGATTCGTTTTCTGTTTCACCTGAAACCAAAACTGAGTTAGAACTGGAACCGGTGTTCTCGTTTTTTTTTTTTTAATTGTAATAATTTTCTGTTTTACGTAGTTTAAGACCCTAGAACTGCGTTGGACCTGGAACTGGTTGTTTTATATTTTATATTTTTTAAATTTCAGATTTTTGGTGATTTTTATGTTAAGTTAATTGTTAGCATGATATACAATCGAATTCTGTGGAACCAAACAACGTATCAAACGGATCCGATATAGTATGAAAAAAGCTTAATTATTGTTATTGTTAAAAAATTTAATAATTTTTCTGATTTCTCGTGATTCAAGTCACTTAAGTTCCTTCAGTCAAACCTCGAACCGGGTCTTCTCGTGACCTGCAAATGACTTCTCCCACACGCTACGAAGAAAATGACATTTCGGTCCCAACTCAGATTTCCAAAGGGCATTTAGATCAATTAAAGTCGGTAATAACTGAGATGGCCGGGTACCAGCGGGTCCCACACTCTGATGCGGAGGACAGCATTTTCGTCCTTCGGACTTTGGATTCGACCATTATCCAACAATAATTTCGAAATCCAACAGACCAGGTACGAACCGGAAGCTCGTTACCGATCGGACGGTAATCTCTGTCCTTTCGTTGTAGAGCCAACGGCGGAGATTAAACTCGTATTCGGGCAACTTTCTCTCTCTACACACCTTCTTCTGTTGCTTCTCTCTTTTTTCACGGGGAACTCGGATTCGGCGGGGAGCTTTTACAATGGAGGGAGAATCTAAAGGGCAGCGAGAAATTTGCAAACTGCCCACGGGCAGGTTGGCCGCCAGCCCTGAAGTCACACGGTCAGCATTAGCCGGCAGCCTCCCCCTCCCTTTACTTTAAATCCCATCATTCACCAAAGCGAACCTCTCTCCCTCTCTCTCTCTCTCCTGCCCCAGAGTCCCTTTGTTCCTCTCTCTTGCCCGTTCTTCAACGCCCATCGAAGAAAGTCCAGGGAACGGGGTGTTTGGTAGCGGGTAATAGTGGTTTAGAGAGAGAGAGAAAAGAGAGAGATGGGTCAGGGGATGAGTTGTGGGGTGAGGCATGACTATGGATTTCTGAGTGCTATGGAGCAAGGGGATGTTGACACGGTGATCTCCATGTTAGAGATTGAGCCCAAACGGATTCATAAAACTACTCATGATAAGAACTCTGCCTTGCATATTGCAGCTGCCAATGGCCAAATCGAGGTGAATCTCTCTCTCCCTCTCTCTAAGTATGGGTTTTGATAGAACGAATTTTTTGGGTTGTTGGATGATTGCTGGCTTGATTGAGAGGATGTGTTGGATGGTTGAATGTGGAAATTTTATGGGTTTCCTTGGTTGTTGCCGGATCTTTATTATTTATTGTTGCTCTTTGAGATTTTCAGGTTCTTGATTTGTTATTGGATCGATCACTTGATCCTGACGTATTGAATCGTCATAAACAGGTGGAGAATCATTTGTTGGATTTTTCATATCATATTTGTTTGGTGAATTATATCTTTGTTCCGTCGCGTCGGGCATTTCTGTGGATTGATTGATTTGATGAAAATGATTCAGACTCCCCTTATGGTGGCGGCAATGCACGGGAAGACCTCTTGTGTGCAAAAGCTACTGGAAGCGGGTGCAAATGTATGTGGGCTTACTGGACTTTTCTTTATGGTTGATTTTGATCTGATCCTTCATGATGCCAGAGTCAAAAGTTACATGGGCTTCCCTTCCTTCTGATTTCTTGTTTAGATTTTGAAGTTTGATTCGTTACGGGGGCGAACATGCTTACATTATGCTGCATATCACGGCCACCTTGCTTGTCTGGAAGTGATCATCTCAGCTGCTCGTTCCGACCCTGTTGCAGATTCGTGGTGGGTTTCTGAAAATTCTCTTGTTATGGTTTTCATTATTGGATCAGTTTAGTTGTGTTTCAAATTATTGATTTTCCTAAGGATATATGGATCATTTTGGTCAATTTTTGAAGTTTCTAACTGTTGTTTAGGGGATTTGCGCGGTTTATTAATGTTAGAGATGGAAGTGGTGCGACACCGTTACACTTAGCTGCTCGGGGCAGAAGGCCTGATTGCGTGCATATTCTATTGGACAATGGGGCCCTTGTTTGTGCCTCCACCGGCGGCAATGGGTAAACTGATGATGCCTCACTGGTATCTTTCTGTGCTTGAATTCTGTTTGTCTTAATCAGTTTGAAGTTTCTGTGCAGTGTACCAGGCAGCACACCTTTGCATTTGGCTGCACGAGCAGGAAGTCTGGATTGTGTTCGTGAGTTGCTTGCCTGGGGCGCTGATCGTCTTCAGAGAGATGTCTCTGGGTATGCCAACATCGTTTTCTTTTTCCTGGATTGCTTCTTCCTAAGTTCCTATATCCTTGATATGTTAAATCACATATCACCATTAGTACATACAAAGAGTCCTTATCGTGCCTCTCTCTCTCTCACACGCGCGCGCGCAGGTGGCCTCCTTGGCGTCTCCGAGTCTTGAAGGATGACAGTCTTCTAGTCTGAAGTCCATGTTCTTTGGTTGTCAATTGAGGCTGCAAACTTGCTTTGCTGTTTGGTTGATGACAATAATGCTGATTGCACGAAAAAACAAAACAAACTACTTGGATTGAGGCTGCCATAGATCTCGATCCTTCGGTTGCTTTGATTCTTGGTTACCACGAGCTCGATGTAATGCCATATCAGCATTTAACTCCGTAAAGTAAAATATCATATTTTTTATTTTTGTCCAACTTTCTTCTTCTGTATCTTTTAGAAGTGATGACTATCTATTTTCCTCACACCTTTCTTAATTTATCTCCATATGGCCTTATCTTTTATTGGCGTTCTTCAGCTTTTCCTCTAATAAACTTGTCATGGATCCAGTTTTTCTTTCTTGGCCACATATCTAACTCACATCTTCATTTTTTATTGCGGGAAAGAAGAGGAAGAAAAAAGATAGAGGACAATGCATGAAAAATTTCACAAATAAGTACTTTTCGTTCTGCTTGTGTTGTGAATGATGTAATAAGCGGAAGGAATCTGCTCATAGGCCTGCAGACACGCACTCATGCAGACGTGCACTAATTTTTTTTATGTGTTACTCTGTTTCTTCAATTATTTGCGTGCATTATAAAGTACATCTACTGCCAAAGAATTGCACGAAGCAACAGAAGAAGATACCTCATGCATGTGCATGTACCTGTCTGTAGTTGCAATTACACATGTTGTTGCGCGTGCACTCACACATGTTTGTGTAACTGCTCAAAACATGGAGTTCTTTTTTTTTATGAAGCACAAAAACAATAAATGTTTCCTATTTTGATTGTTTGCTTGATGCATAATTGAATTTTTAAGAGACAATACATTGATGAATGGAGTTTGAAGGATGGAACTGAACTTTCATTTACAGGAGAATACCATATGCAGTTGCCCTGAGGCGTAAACATGGCGCATGTGCAGCACTGCTTAACCCCACAGCTGCCGAGCCACTAGTTTGGCCATCACCTTTGAAGTTTATTAGTGAGCTTAATCCTGAGGCTAAATCCCTTCTGGAAAGGGCTCTTATGGAGGCTAACAGGGAAAGGGAGAAGGGCATCTTAAAGGGGACCTCTTATATACGACAATCCCCTGATCATACTGAAAACTGCACTGATGATGACAGATCTGAGGTTTATCTCTCACCTTCATTTGTATTACACAGAATGTCTTTGTTCCCAATCTTTTTTTACCAGTTACCTTAAACCCGCTTAGATGATTTTTCATCTTTTCTTGAAGAAATTTCTTATTCCCAATTCACTGATGCTAGTTCTTTAAATATTGGCATGATTTTTACAGGCTAGCGATTCGGAACTTTGTTGCATCTGCTTTGAACAGATCTGCGCAATTGAGGTTCAGAATTGTGGGCATCAGATGTGTGCACACTGTACATTAGCTCTTTGCTGCCACAGCAAACCAAACCCCACAACCGCATGCCTACCGGCACCTGTGTGTCCATTTTGTCGGAGCAACATTGCACAGCTTGCTGTTGCCAAGACCAAAGCCGATGACAGAGACAAGGATGTTGTATCGAGAAACCGAAATATGAGAAGATCAAGGCATTTGAGTGAGGGAAGCAGCAGCTTCAAAGGTCTGTCTGCGATGGGCTCCTTTGGCAAAGGTTGCACTGCGGTCTCTGGTAGAATTGCCGACTCCGGTGATTGGCTGGATAAATCTTGACAGCCGCTAAAGAAAGTCGTCTTGAATGATGAGCGTTGTTCATACTACTCTTTTCTTCTTTTCTTTGGTATAATGTAATGGCTAAGCTGGACATCTGAATAAGCCAAGTTGGCGGTTATACAGCTTCTGTGCTTGCAGGAAATTCAGTCTTGGAAGATGGCAAGGCATGAAGCTGATGAAATACCTGTTTTTGTCTAGTGAGAGGTGCAAGTGTTGTTTCAAACCAGAAACCTAAGGAAATGAATATTTTGTTCCTAGTTTTAGATCTATGTGTGGTGTGTGAACTGCTGCTGCTGTTGTCTAGTGAGAGGTGAAAGAGAGAGAGAGAGAGAGAGAGAGAGAGAGAGAGAGAGAGAGCATGCGCCCTTCGCGTGTGAATAAAATACAATAACCGGATTGGTACATAACCAAAGGAAACAAGTCGCGAAGTAGTCGCGGCAGAGTGGTTGTCAGTTAGTTGAAAACACGATGCGGGAAAGAGGGGGAGAAACAGATCCCTGCATTAATGGCCACGATGATGGCGATGGATGTTCGCCACCTAACGTGGTAATGGAAGATCCTTTTCACTGCATTCGACGTTGCCCTTGCCCATCATTGTTATGTCCTCGCTGTGTCGAATTACTGCTGCTCTTCTTTTTTCCTTATCGTTGGCTTTAGATTAATCTTAGTAATGAATCAATCAGTGAAGAACCCTTTGGTTTAGTTCTGGTGAGTGTAAGGATGAAAGGTGTGTGATCAAATAAACCTGCAAATAAACTCTAAGATCATTCATTCCTTTGCATATCAAGGATTTTACAGAGATTGCAACTTTAATGGACCACAAAAGTTCAAACTCCCGCTACATTTCAGATATCAATGGTTCAACAGTTTCTTTCTATATCTTCTTTTCACCCACCCATGTCGTCTCCTCGACGGGAAACTCTCAGAAACCCATGTTTGGTGGAGAGTTCACCGGAGACTCATTTGGTTGGAACAAGTTTCTCTGTTTATGTGTGTGTACTGCTGGAGGCCAAAATGTCAACTTTCACGGTGGACACAACAAAGCTGCCAAAGAAAAGTGACAACTCCTCATGAGCCATGCAAGTCAATGTCCTTTTGCTAGCATTGCTAACGCAGTGCAACAAGTCTAAACGCAATTTCTGTCTTCTCTCTCTTTGATGCAGCACCCTGACACTCCATGTGTTCCTTCCTGACATCGGCATTCAGATGTCATTTGATTTCTCATTCATGGTAAACGCTGTAGATAGATACTTGCACCTCTCTCTCTCTCTATATATATATATACATATTTATACATACATATATATACACATATACATATATATACACATATATATATATATATATATATACATATATATATATACATATACACATACATATATATGTACACATATACATATATATATATATATATATATATATATATATAGAGAGAGAGAGAGAGAGAGAGAGAGAGACTGATTTTATGCAGTTATTATGGTAGATGTGAACATTTGACAACTTGATCCCATGGCCATGGGTTCAAACATAAAATTACATTCTTATATATACTTAGCTAAACGAGTTTATACCAACCAAACCAAACAGACTACACGGTTTTCATGTCCAACTCGAATAACTTGATCATCTAGCTCTTGTTTAGTTCGTGTCAATCACAAAACAAGCATAAATGGAATCAACATGAACCAAAACTGAACTAAATTAAATGCAGCTCGGATTTGTTGCCTTGTGACCTAGGTTTCGTGTCTAACAATTATCGGTCTACCTCTTTGATACAAAAATATACGCATGATGTGGTGTAGGCACTAACTGGTAACTTACAAATGCTGGAAAGAATTTTATGAAATGATGATAATGTGTTCTGTGTAGAGTGGCCAGTTTGGACCCACACGTCGAGTCCAACTGGAACTGGAGCCAGGAAAACTGGAACTGAACCAGAAATGGGGATCCTTGCTGTTGGATTCCATTCCACCCGCCGGGGAACCAAAGCAGAAGTGAAACTGGCAGTCCAGATTCCAAGTAGTTTTGTGGTTCCGTTTCTAAAGCCCTGCCTTTGTTTCAAGAAAATTTTCAAACAAGAACAGAACCTAAGCTGAACTGATGGAACTGGAACTGAAAGGTGGCTGGTTCAGTTCCGGTGGAACTGAAACCAGAAGTTTGGAACTGCGCCTCAGTTCACCCTAAACCACCCAGGTCTTCTTCTTTGTGACTCGGCATAAATGGATCTGGTATGCAAAGAACCTGAACCGTCAAAGTCAGGGTTTGGTTCATTAATTGTTTGGGTTGGACTTAATAGGATCCCATGTATTAACACGTATGGTCTAACTCAAATTCATCAAACCAAGATTCCATAAGAGTTATGATTGAAGTCCAAAGATTCGAAGTGGAACCCAAAACTGGATTTTTATAGGTCTGTTCCGGGCTTATTTTTCTTATAAGGTTGAGGTGATGGGACATTTTATGGTAGATCTACTGGATCTCAAATCTGGTTCTGGTAACTAAAGATCTGTATATGGATCGGACCAGGAATGACCCGAATAAGTGGTAGGTCCGACCCGTTGAGGCTTATTGCCAGAATCCATGGGCCTACCATTGACTTGGCTAGCTTGTTTTCTGCGGTCATATGACATGCATACATTGCAAATAATGTGCAAGGCGTGTTGAGTCACTGGTATAATCGGTCTATGAGGCTCGACACGAAAAACAACACGAACACAATTCAAGAAGTTTGCGCTTGTCTCCACCCAAAACAACATGACAGAACATTGTTGTTTTGGTTTGACCTATTATTTAATACAAGCATGAAACGACGTTGTTTAGCACGAATAAGATTGGGGAATTGGTGGTAAAGTAACACCTAGATATAACCTGAAATGACTTGAGGAGTTCATGTTCGTGTCCACCCAAAACAGCAAGACGATAATCAAGTTATGCATGGATTGACCTGTTTCTGGCACGAAGAAGACAACAGAGCACGAAATTGCCACCCCAATTGTCCAGGACTTCAAACTCACCATAATATTCCTCTTCTTACAATAACTTCGTACTCTATAATGTGATTTCCACAGTATCATACACTCCAAGAGAAGTGGGCTCACACAAATTCATGTTTGTGTTACTAATGAATCTTAATAAGTTCATAATATTTATCTACCATGGCACACTCACATATATGTATGTGTGAGTTTATATATATATACACACACCAATTCCTTTGCACCTACTAACGTTGGGCTTCTATTTCATAAGCTCTTGTGGAACTGTTTTAATCAATCGATGTTAGGTACGCAATTGAACTAAGAATCCTGAAGGCATTAGACAAGGCTTTTCTTGTGCCTGCATCACGCGATACGAACCGATGCACATAGTAATAACTGGCTATGTACAACAATTTTGAATCACATATTTGTAGTTTATATAAAAAAAAAGTACGAAGTCTTGGAAAGAAACAATAAAATAAAAGATGAGGTTTATATGAAATGCTAATATGACATAAGATCAATCCTAAGGGCAACCAGGAATCAATGAAACCAGCCCCACTTAGTATAATATAAGGGTAATTCAATCTAGACTTTTGTTGCTCATAGTTCCAAATTCTGTTATACATTAAACACGGAACCTGTAGTTGGTGTCTGTGGCCAATGGCGGATCTACATAGAGGGGGGCTGCCCCTCTGAAGTAAAAACTATATTTTACAGTGAATATATGGTTGAAATTCATTCTTCCCCCAACACTATTTTCTAGATCCATTACTGTTTGTGGCTGATCTAGATTGAGGCGAGGTGGGGCGACCCCCCTCCACTTAGAAATTTGAAAACTCGATGACAAATTGAATCCATGGCTAATATATATATTTGACCCTCCCTTAAATGGTTGAATCGGCTGTTCGGACCTCCTAAGAAAATTGTAGACCTGACACTGGCTGGCGTGGGACTAAACCCCACATACCCAACTTGAATAAAAACCATCAACACCAGGATCAAAGTAAGCTGCAGGAATTAAATCCGTCGGAATTCATGCAACAACCCAAGTGTCTCCTCTCTCGTGTTTCTATTCGCCTCACACAAAGCTCAACTATAATGCATGCGCCAATCAAACACAACTATAATTCCTCGAAACTATGATCAGAAGCCGGTGTGGGTCTAGGATTGAGGTTCTATGTGAGTCTAGGATTACGGTTCTAGTACTAGGGGCCTGACACCATTAATCAAACACACAACCCTAAAGAATCCAATATAATTGGTTCTCAATTTTGGGGAACCAAGCCAAACCATTACGAGTCATTGACATACCAAGATACATAAGCTCTGCACATGAAAATTAAACTTAATAACTGGCCAAAAAAACTTCATAAATTATGGAAAAGTTCACATATAAAGTTCCACCATACAAAAACTATGCTGATAATTATATACTCAGCCAAAAGCCAAACTCAGCAACATACTTCTCAAGAAACCATGTTTGCGTGTTTTGAAACGCAAACATAAACCTAATGAACATCATTAATTTGAACATGTTTTGCGATTCAGCAATATGAACTTTGTTGAATATGTGACACATTGAATAGTAAAAGCCTTCAATTTTCAGTTCATTTTGAGCTTTACATTGCAGAATCGCTGCACACACATGAAAGGAATGCTGGGATTCCATGTATATGGTTTCTGCTACCTCCACAAGACTTGTTTCTGGTTCTCTGAACATTCCTTGCTATGACGAAAGCTTGGTTCGTCATTCCGAGGGGAACAGCAAAATGATCTCCCAACAGAGAATTTGCCTCCAATACAGCATGAGCATCTCCAGATTCAGCACACAAGAAACCAACTGATTTTCTAGCCTTGCTGAAGTTCCCTGCTCTTCTTTCCACGGCAAGGAATTGACCCAGTGATGTTGGGGAATTCGTCCGGGATCCAAGTAGCCCTGCTTTCAGAATCACGCTTAACCAGGCCCCTGATCTGTGGTTCTTCCTGGATGGCCTAGTTTGAAGGTTTATAGTTGCAGCAACAGGAGCTGATTGATTTGTTGCAACACCGAGGAGGTTTCCCAATGTAATGCTCCGGTCACGGAAGGAGGACCCAGTAGACTGTCACCAATTCAAAGCAGGTATTCAGAAACCAATTAGTGCCTCAAACAAAGAAAAGAGTTATGTCATGAAGGAGATCTTTTAACCTCAAAAAGCTAGATACATGAATCTCTCTCTCTCATTGTGTGTGTTGTTCAACCTGCAACATGGTAACCTATAGCTCTTACATATGAATCAGAACCTCTGATTTAATCATTTAAGATAAGCAAGACGGCTTAAAAGAAAACCAACAAAATAAGATTAGCATTTTCCACCAATAGATCCTCCTCCATCGTACAGCATAAGAACATGAAGAGACAAAGACGCACCAGTTAATTAAATTCCTCAAGCAATTCTTAAGGAAAGAAAACAAAAGTCCACATTCTTTTATGACGCACATCCAGAAAAAGAACAAAGCAAACAAATAATAATAGTAGGGACGATGATCATCAGGAGTTATTTCCTACCAGTGCATCTGAATCGGAAGAAGAGTTGGAGGAAGAAGTGGGAGAATCGGTGACCCATGTATCCAATGAGATAGGTTCAGAGAGATCTCTGTTACCAACCAGCCCAACTCTCCTAATCAATGGCTGCAATCCAAGAGGCCAACCTTCTTCCTGCTCCTACGAAACAAGCACTAATCAAGCCATATAAATACAAGCAACTTTTCATGAAAAAGCCAAAACAACAGAACGCTATGAGACACCAAAATAAGAAGAAAAAAACACGGAGAAAGAATGAACAAGCCCACCTGATGAAGCATACTTTCAGTACTTGTTCGGATAGTCTCCACGTACGACACAGAGAAAAACAGGAACCCGGCCAGTTCCTTGAAAAAAAGAACGTTATTACCTTCCTCCACTCCTGAGTGGCTAGCAAAGAAAGCTTTAGTTTTGCAAGGATGAGGTAATTTTCTCAGAAGGCAGATGAGATAAATTGGGTGGTTTTACTGGAGAGAGAGAAAGAGAGAGGGGGTGTCGGTGCACTGCACACCTGGTAAAAGAGGAATGATGGGTTGGATGAGACTCCCAAGGGAAATGGCACCAACCAAAGATGCTGCCCCCATCTGTACTGTCCCTCTCTCGCAGTTTAAAACTTTGAATCCCGTTATGTTATGCATATGACACGGGAGAAAAAAGGCAGCTAAAAAGTTGAGAAAAGCCTGTCTGAATCATCAACATGGAGGAGGACGACAAACGTTGCTTCGATCAAATGACGGCAATACTCATATTCTCTCTCTTTCTCTGTAAGTGATCTGTGTGCTCATTTGCCACAGGGCCTCCAAGCGCAACTAAACTCACCCACAAACCAAGACTGCCCTTTTCAGTAGGGGGTGGCAATTTCATGCTTTCGGCCTGTCCATTCATGTCCGTGAGCACTTCGGGTTGACATGGATACAGACTTTATGAGATCGTGTTGGCGTCTAGTTGCATTTGAAATACAACAGCTTTAAGTTTAGGAATTGCATTTGTTGAATATTTAGCAGTTCTATAAAAGTTTCTGCAAAAGATTAACGATATAAACCACAAGAAGTATCCCCATAAAAAGCAAGATACATTATATGACAAATACTTCAAATCAAAGAGTCGAAAGAGCTTCGAGAGCGTTAGCTAACGGTAGAACACTCTCGGATTGTTGTTGTCGATGGGAGTTTGACTCCCAATGAGCGCATTCGGCATCATCTTATACAATAATTTTTGTTTTCATAAAACTCAATCGACTGCCATTAAAAATTAAATTAATTTTTATTATTTTCTTCTATTGTGATCTTCTTTCTCTTTTAACAATTTTACAATCTAATTTTTTTATACCATTTTATCATAATTTTCCTTTGATCGCTTTTCTACATGTTCAAATAATCTTAAACAAATTTTTCATTTTATCTTCACAAATAATTTGTTTATAATAACCTCGTTACATACACGATCTTTTGTTATGTGGTCACTTATTCATCTCAGCATCTTCATTTCTCTTATAAAAATCTTTTATACATATTAAAAATTAACTACTCAACACTATGAAATAATAAAGCATATAAGAAAACCTCAAACGCACTAATATTAGCACAACAATAACTAAACCCCACTTACGTGTAACCTGTTCGTGTCATCGGGTCGACCTTGAATCTACCGTTGCCGTACTTTTTAGTGCTCCGAGTCAGACTAGGACTTACTGAAGACTATCCTTATGTCCAAGGCCTCTGTTTATGAGGGTAACGTAGTCATTTCGGGAGAGAAAGTAGCGAATATTGCTTGCTGGTCATTGGTGAAGTGAAGCGACCCGAGCCCTGCACTCGCCCAAAAGGTGGAAAGTGAATGAAGGTCGTTGCTGCTTTTATAATGACCGTAGTACCCTTACGTGTATAAGTGAAATGCGAAGTAGCGTTAGTCATTGATGACATGATGAGGGGCAAATCAGTGATTTGAGGTTTAAAGTCCCCTGCTCTTAAATGATTTTCTTGGAAAGAGAAGCGAAATGCCGAAACGGAATCCAAGCTCTTGGATGACACGCTCGAGAGCACGCGCGTTCACTAGCCGAAACCGGATCGGGTAAAAAAACGATTGAAACCGGAATTAGTCAAATCGAATCGAAAACCATCAAGTTTGATTCCGGTTTTACCTTTTTATAGAACCGAACTGAAACTGCCAATCTCATTTCTTATTTTTTGTACCATTCAAAATCGGGACATTTTGTCCAGCATTCAAACACTGACTTGGTTTCACCCATGCAGCTGACCCTACTTAGTGTACGAGAAAACTTGAATTTGGTGTTCAATTTAACTGAGCCAATTACAATTCAATTACATCATACTCATGTTCAGGTCTTGAATTTGCACCAGATTTGAATTTCAGCAATAGCCTCACGAGGGGTTTATTTTTGCTTTAGCTTGAATCGACCGAATACAAACACCCTCAGCAGGAGTCCACGCGATAACCAAAAGAGGCAGCAACCCGGCGGTATCTGACTCTTACCAGTCCGGTTGACGAAGATGAAGGTCGACCAGCAATAGAGGCATCCCAGACGATTTCTCCCTCAACCTCTTCCCTCTCTCTCACTTGCTATCTTTCGCAAGTACCAATTAGCTGCACATGCCCACCTGAGTCTCTTTTATAACACAAGGAGCATGAATTATTGACTCTCTTAAATGCCAAAAACCTAAATTCAAGTCAAGGCTCCAAAAACTTGCATAACCATTTTTGTCTACCGCACGTATTACATTTAATTCATTCCACATTAACCGAAAGTATGAAACAAACAGAAAATTACAACAGATCCTATATTACCTGGATCAATACTTTCAATTTATACTGTGCTATATAGAACTTTTCCTTGAGTATGTTCAATGACTCTAGGCACCTGTAGTTGCCGGTCCACAGTTTATGAGAAAAAGCAAGAGACCACTCAAAAAACAAAAGCGAACAAGATGGAGATGAACAGCCGACAGAAAGGTATAATCTACAGAACAGAAATGCAACAGACGATGAGAGAAATAAGGTGGTTATAGAATGCATTTCAATATATCATCCAAATAAAAGTGCCACAAAATAAAACTAATAGCTTACCAAGCAATCATGCATGTAAACATAAACTAGCAATGAAAATGCACAATAGTATTCTAAGTCTACAGTATGACACATTTGCACCTTGCCTTGCCTAGAGATGTTGATTATTGAAGATAATACTAGCCATGTAGAACAGTAAGAAGAGCAGCTACCCACTCACCCAACTTTATTTGCTTGGTCACAGAAGGTACGAAAATTCATGCAAGCCAATCCAACTTGATGAGCGCCCACGCTGCAATAATGACTCAATTAGTCAAACAACAACAACTAAGCCTTTTCTCATACTAGACGGGGTCGGCTACATGGATTCTTTGTTTCCACATATCCCTATTGTGTGCCATGTTAGCATTTAACTCACAATAAGCTAGATCATTCTTTATTGTTTCTTTTCAACACTTTTGTGGTCATCCTCTACCTCTTTTAATACTTTCCAAATTTAGTTTTTCATACCTTCTTACAGGTTCTTCTTTTGATCTTCTTTCTATATGTCCAAATCATCTTAAACAATATTCTCTCATTTTATCCTCTATTGGTGCCACTCCTAATTTGTTTATAATAACCTCATTATGTATACGGACTTTTCTTCTATGACCACTCATCCATCTCAACATCTTCATTTCTGTCACATACATCTTTTGTACATGTTGATGATTAACTGCCCAACACTCAGAACCATAAAACATGGCAGGCCTAATTGCTGCTCTATAATATTTACCTTTTAACTTTAATGGTATCTTCTTATCATAAAGAATACCTGATGCTCCTCTCCATTTTAACCAACCAGCATTAATTCTATGCGTAACATCTCCATCAATTCTTCCATCACTCTCAAAAATTGACCCTAGGTATTTAAAACTTTCCTTTTGGGGGATGCAATCTGTGCCAATTTTAATTTCTATGTCCTCTGAGGTAACCAAATGATCAAACTTACATTCCATATATTCTGTCTTTGTTCTACTAAGTCGGAGGCCTTTGCTTTCTAATGTTTCTCTCCATAATTCCAATTTTCTATTAACTTTTTCCTTAGACTCCTCCACTAATACAATGTCATCTGCAAATAACATACACCAAGGTACTTCATCTTGAATATGTTTTGTTAACTCATCAATCACCATTATAAATAAGCATGGACTTAAAGCTGGTCTTTGATGTAACCCAATATTAACTTCAAAGAAGTCTGTCATTCCTTCATGAGTCCTCACACATGTTTTTGCACCATCATACATGTCTCTTATAAGGTTAATGTATGTCAATAGGATACCTCTTTTTTCTAAAGTTCTCCAAAGAACCTCCCTCCGTACTCTATCATAAGTTTTTTCTAGATCAATAAATATATGTGAAGGTCTTTCTTTTTTGCTCTAAAATGTTCCATAAGAAGCCTCAAAAGGTGAATCGCTTCAACAGTAGATCTGCCTGGCATGAATCCAAATTGGTTATCTATTGTACTTGATACTTGTCTTAACCTACGTTCGATAATTCTTTCCCATAATTTCATAGTACGACTCATTAACTTGATACCTCGATAACTCGCACAATTTTGAATGTCTCCCTTGTTCTTATATATGGGTATAAGTGTACTTGCTCTCCATTCCTCGGGCATCTTTTGGTTTTTCCATATTTCATTAAATAGTCTTGTGAGCCAAGTGATTCCTATTTCTCCTAGTATTTTACAAACTTCTATAGGAATATTATATGGTCCTACCGATTTACCACCTTTCATATGTTTAAGAGCCTCTTTGACTTCATTTTTTTAAATACGTCGGTAGAAATTGTGGTTTATATACTTTTCTGATTTGGCTAACTCTCCTAAGCTAATACTAACATCTTTATTTTCATTGAAAAGCTTATAAAAATAGTTTTTTCATCTATTTCTTATATTATCATTTGCCACTAGAATTTTTTCATCCTCGCCCTTGATGCATCTAACGTAATTAGGATCTTCAGTTTTCTTATCTCTAGCCCTAGCTATCCTAAAATATCTCTTTCACCCTCTTTTCAGTTGAGCTTTTTATATAAATCCTCCCAAATTTTAGCTTTTGCTTCACTCACGGCCTTTTTCGCTTCCTTCTTTTCTTTCTTATAAGCCTCTAAAGTTTCACTAGTTTTCTTAGCATAATGTAATTTGTAACATGCCCTCTTTGCCTTGATTTTATTTTGCACTACTTCACTCCACCACCAAGCTTCTTTTTGTGCCGGTACACCTCCCTTAGATACACCTAACACATCTTTCACCACTTTCCTAATATGTATAGCCATATTGTTCCACATATCACAGGGTGTACCAACATAATTCCAAACATCTCCTTGAAGGACTTTCTATTTAAATATATCTTCTTTCTCGCTTTTGAGGTTCCACCATTTAGTCCGAATAGCTCGATGCACTATTTTCTTCTTTGTCCATTTTTTTATTTGTACATCCATAACTAAAAGTCGATGTTGGGTGGTTAAGCTTTCTCCTGGAATTACCTTGCAATCTTTACAACACACTCTATCTTTTTTCTACAAATAAAGTAATCAATTTGTGTTTGTGACAAGCCACTCTTATAAGTAATTAAATGTTCATCTTGTTTTTTGAAGATTGTATTGACTATAAAGAGATCAAATGCCATAGCAAAATTTAAAATCTCCCTACCTTCCTCATTTATATCCCCAAAACCAAAGTTTTCATGAATACCTTGATTTCCTAATGCCTCTTTACCGACATGTCCATTTAAGTCTCCTCCTAAACAAATCATCTCCCTTTGTGGAATCTTTTGAATCACCTTATCTAACTCTTCCCAAAAAGCTGCCTTTATACTATCTTCTAGTCCTACTTGGGGTGCGTAAGCACAAACTATATTCAAAACCTCTGCTCCTAACACTAATTTTAACGTCATGATTCGGTCACCATATCGTTGTATGTCTACTACACTATCCTTTAAATCTTTATTTATGATAATACCCACTCCATTACGAGACTTTTCTTTACCTGAGTACCATAATTTAAAACTTGTATCCTCTATCTCCTTTGCTTTTTCTCCAACCCATTTTGTCTCTTGTAAACATAGAATATGAATCTTTCTCCGAATCAAAGTATCTACTACCTCTATTAGCTTACCGGATAATGTTTCGATATTCCAAGAACCAATACGAATCTTATTATCTAGGACTAGCTTCCTTACCCCCCGCATCCGTCCATAATCAAAATGTGGAGACCCTCTATGCAAATTATTCACTACATTCGGGCGGCAATGTAGCGAGACTAACTTCTTTACCCACACCCGTCCATGATGTGGGAACCCTCTCTACAATTGATTCACTACATTCGGGCAAAAATGTAGTGATCATTGCTTACTTATTACTACATTCGGGCTCAGCAACACGTTGCTAGGCGGAGACGCCCTAAAGCAATGCTCATAATTTTTGTAATCCATGTTATAAAATCCGACGAAGTTTTACGTTGGTTGTCAGAAGCCTAACACAACCCTCCTCCTTTATTCGGGCTTGGGACCGGCAATGCAAGGGTGGTCCCTTACATGGGCGGAGTTAATAATGACTCAATTAGTAAATTAAATTTTTTTTCATGATCAAGCAATTGCCATAAATTACTCGTTAGAATGTGCATGAAGAAACATTGACATTGCAACAAACACGGGACCGATTTATAGTTGCATAATGACATAGAATTTGAGGGTTTAATTGAACTACTTTGGTTTAACCAAGCACGTATCAAATTCTCAACCACAAGAAAGATCTTCAAGACAAAAACTACCATTCACTCCCCTTCAAATCATGGACGGAGTCATCAACTTTTCTGAAATCAGGCCATTGTTCATCCCTAGAGAGACAGGAAAATGAAATAAACAAAATTTCATCCGTATATTTTCTACAAGCTTTCGTGAACTGAATATATCAATCCAAAATAAAATGGTGATAAATGATACGCACAGTGCCTGTGTCAGCTCTGCCAAAGTATTCTCAGAATCTTGACAATACCCCTCAACCAATTCTACTACAAAACCAGGACCGTTATCATCCTTCAGCAACAATATATTCTTGTTGCATCAATATATTCTTGAGTTGCCCGTCAAAATCAACAACTATGCCTTCTCCCATACTAGATGGGGTCGTCTACATGGATTCTTTGTTTCCATGAGGGCCTCCTGATTTCGCTTTTACATGGACTGGACAAAAGGGCCTATATTTTGTCTGAGTTGCCCGTCAAAATATCCCTAAAAATCAAGCTGAAAAGTCAAGGACCAACAATCCAGACACTTCAGTACATTCTTCTGTTAGAACTAAATATAGCCTAAAGAAAGAAACGGAAGTTCTCTTGGTAGAACAGCAGCTTAAACTTGAAAATTGGAGATTCAATTTAAGATAGTCAGCATTTATTCATTATGATTCTCATGTACCCTTTTTAAGAAAATATCAATAATGTTGAAGTCCCCCAAACAGGCCCCATTCTTGTTGCAGTAACAATATTCTGTTCCATAGACAGTTTTTGCCAAACCAACAAATCAAACAAAATAACAATACAAACAAGATTCTGACAAGAACTAAAAGGTCCTGGAAATATAATAGTAAACAGACATGCAGGCACAGTCATGCAAACATGCAATATGTGCATGTATGCACACACACACACACACACAACAACAACAATAAGTGCTCCCAAAGTGTAAACCGCTCTTTTCTCCCATCAGACTGCATTTGGTGTTGTGAGTTTTTAATGGCACTAAACTACTTCCAGCTCCTTCCGATCTTTTGACATGCCCTCTATTCAATGCCGTTTCTCTGATCATAATCTCTTGCCAGATATAAAGGTAGACATGTCCAATTCTGAACCCAACAGGCAGTTTGAGCTTTGAACTGGAAGCGATCGTGGGGTTTCCCCAGTTTGGTCATGGTTTCAAGCTTCAGGGAACCGGAACTGGCAGTTTGGAACCATCAGTCCCAATTTTAAAGTTTTAAAACAGCCACATGTGAATCTTCACCTCTAATAGGTATGCCATAACTCATGCAACTTAGTGCTTAAGAGCAGCTTCCCTGGCCATGAGGGACACCCTGTTGTAATGAAAAATACATTCATGGTTCCAATAAACTATTTCTCAAGCATGCATATATGAAGTCATAGATAACATTAACATCACATTCATTTTCTTCTGGTCATTGGGTGATGCTTTCTTATGAAATTTCAAGTGGAATTGAGGGTAACCTTTCACGAGTTCCAAAGTTCTAAGCTAGATGTTTCATCTAGATACAATGCAAATTACACAATCATGCATCAAGGCAAAAAGAAGTAAATTGTAGTTCAGAGCAGTCAGTGACTACTGACCAGTACTTGCACATTGAACATTGATGTATGGTGGGTAATGATTCAGGTAGGTCTGACTCACTTTTGGTTTCTAAATTCTCACTTTCATTAATCTGTGTCCAAGACTCGAGCGTATCAATAGTGCACCCAATTCTTCGTTCTGCCAACAACTACATCCGTATGAAGGTACTAGCATCTTGCGTTCAGAATGATCGTCTATAGGCAAACCATACCAAAAACTGCTTTGGTGAAGTACTGTTCTCGGAAAACAGAAGCTTCTCCTCAATAAACAACGTATTGACGGGAAATCGTGTTCCTAAGTGGAAACTGGAAACTAATGGTATAAAAAAACAATACTCCAACAGCGCAAAAACCTGCAGCCAAGATAATAACAAACACCCAATGTAACAGCAAATACGAATGGGACTCTTTAACACTCTCGGAAACATGATCTCCTCACTCCGAAAGAAATGGGAAAGATACATCAACACCACGATTAACCATTCCCGCTTTGATCATTTTCTTCATCATGTGCCGATCTGTTCAACACCATCGTCCTCACCACCATAAGCGTTAACATCTAGGCCTTTGATCCATAAACCCGTCATACTTCATTCCTCTTCACAACTCACCCCTATGTGAATATACTCAAAATGGGTAGCCGGAAAAGCAGTTTTTCCCACACACCAACTCTACCAAAAGACAATAAATCTCAGGTTCACTGTTTCTTCTACTGAATCAAACAATGACGATTGTACACTACCAATTACCACGAAAAGAAGGGCGAAGAGATACCAATATGTCCAAAAGATAAAAGATAAGTGAGTACCTCATATAAGAGGGAACTGACGTAGGAAAAAAATTGATCATGCAGCATATCGATGTCCATCGTTACAACCATCCCAGAGATAACTGTAGGAGAGGATAAGAGGAGAAAGATGATCAAAACACATCCACAGGAAAGGGATGCAATGCTTCACTCTCTCTCTCTTTCTGTCACTAGTTACCTGAATTAGTAGCGGCCATTAAAGGCACTATCAAATCTGGGGCTTATTCCCTAGGGCTTCGTGACTTATATACTTTTTAAATTATACAAGTGGCAATGTGAGGAAGAACATGTATTTATTTATTTATCTATGTAAGTGTATATTATTTATTTATTTACTTATTCCATTACTCGTGCTCTTCAAAAGCCTTCTCTATTAAACATGAGTACGGGTATGTAGTATCTGAGGAGGGCATGATTCAATAAATATATATATATATATAACAACAACTACTACCAAGACTTTTTTCATAATGGAGTCTCATTCTTTATTATTTCTTTGTAACGTCTATCTTTTTTTTTCCAATTTCACAATGTAGTTTCTTTATCTTTTTATTCGAGATTTCTTACGTCTTCTTTGTACACGTTCAAGCCATTTTAAACAATTTTCTCTCATTTTATCCTCTATTGGTGTCACTCTTAATTTGTTTCTAATAACAATATTTCCTTATGTGGTCACTCATCCATCTCAATATCTTCATTTCGGGGCTTATTTCCTAGGGTTTTGTGTCTTATATACTTTTAAATTATACAAATGGCAATGTGAGGAAGAACATGTATTTATTTATTTATATATGTGTATATTATATATTTATTTACTTATTCCATTACTCGTGCTCTTAAAAAGCAATCCCTATTAAACATGAGTATGAGTATAGTATGAGTATGTAGTATTTGAGGTGGCATGACTCAATAAATAAATATATATAACAACAACTACTACTAAGACTTTTTTCATAATGGAGTTTCATTCTTTATTATTTCTTTGTAACGCTTTATGGTTTATCTTTTCTTTTTTTACAATTTCACAATCTAGTTTTTTGTACCTTTTTATTCGAGATTTCTTACATCATCTTTGTACATGTTCAAACCATTTTAAACGATTTTTTATTTTATCCTCTATTAGTGTCACTCTTAACTTGTTTATAATAACAGTCTTTCCTTATGTGGTCGCTCATCCATCTCAATATCTTCATTTCTACCGCAACTATAAAACATAGTAGGCATAATTATTACTTTATAATATTTACCTTTCAACTTTAACGGTATCTTCTTGTCACATAAAATATCTGATCCTCATCTCCATTTTAACCAACCTGTATTAATTATATGCGTAACATCTCCATAAACTTTTCCATCACTTTGAAAAATTTTCTTAGATATTTAAAATTTTCCTTGTGACACATGCAATCTATGTCAATCTTAATTTATTATCCTTTGAAGTAACCAAATTATCAAACTTACATTGCATATATTTTGTCTTTGTTCTACTAAGTCAACAATTTTTAATTTCTAATATTTTTCTCAATAATTTTAATTTTCCATTAACTTTTTCTTATACTCATACACTAATACAATATCATTTTTAAATAATATCCACCAAGGTGCTTCATCTTAAATGTGTTTTGTTAACTTATAAAGGACTAATATAAATAAATATAGACCTAAAGTTGATCCTTGATGTAATCCAATAACAACTTTAAAGAAGTTTGTCATTCCTTTATAAGTTGTTACACCATCATACATGTCTCCTATAAGATTTATATGTGAAGGTTATTTTTTTTATTGTAAAATATTTTATAAGACGTATCAATAAGTAAATTGCTTCAATGATAGATATGTCTGACATGAATTCAAATTGGTTCTCTGGTACTCGATACTTGTTTTAATCTACGTTCAATAATTTTTTTCATAATTTCATACTATGTCTCATGAACTTGATACCTCGATAATTTGCACAATTTTGAATGTCTTTCTTATTCTTGTATATGGGTATAAGTGTACTTGCTCTCTATTTTTCAGGCAACTTTTGATTTCTCCATATTTCATTAAATAGCTTTGTGAGCCAATGATCCCCGTTTCTTTTAGAATTTTTCATACTTCTATAAGAATATTGTCTAGTCTAACACATTTACCAACCTTCATATATTTAAGAGCTTCATTGAGTTCATTATTTTGAATATATTGGCAATAATTACGGTTTATATACTTTTATGATTTGGTTAAGTCTCTTAAACTAATACTAACATCATTGTTTTCATTAAAAAACTTATAGAATTTTTTTTTATCAACATTTGCCACTAGAATCTTCTCATCTTCATCTTTGATATATTTAATAAAAGTAAGATTCTTAGTTTTTTTTATCTATAGCCTTTTCAGCTTTCTTTCTTTGCTTTCTTATAAGTCTCAAATTTCATTAGTATTTTTTGTATAATACAATTTGTAACAATATACTAGCCAGAGAGGATAAGTGTGGACCTTTCTCTCTTTCTCTAACAACAACAACAACTAAGCCTTTTCACATACTAGACAGGTTCGGCTACATGGATTCTTTGTTTCCACAGATCCCTATCGTGTGCCATGTTAGCAGTTAACTCACAATAAGCTAGATCATTCTTTATTGTTTCTTTCCAACACTTTTGTGGTCGTCCTCTACCTCTTTTAATACTTTCCAAATTTAGTTTTTCTAACCTTCTTAGAGGTTCTTCTTTTGATCTTTTTCCTATATGTTCAAACCATCTTAAATGATATTCTCTCATTTTATCTTCTATTGGTGTCACTCCTAATTTGTTTTTAATAACCTCATTATGTATATGGTCTTTTCTTGTATGACTACTCATCTATCTCAATATCTTCATTTCTGTCACAGTTACATGTTCATGATTAACTGCCCAACACTTACAACCATAAAACATGGCAGGCCTAATTGATGCTCTATAATATTTACCTTTAACTTTAGTGGTATCTTCTTATCACAAAGAATACCTGATGCTCCTCTTCATTTTAACCAACCAACATTAATCCTATGCGTAACATCTCCATCAATTCTTTCATCACTCTGAAAAATTGACCCTAGGTATTTAAAACTTTACTTTTGGGGAATGCAATGTGTGCCAATTTTAATTTTTATGTCCTTTGAAGTAACCAAATGATCAAACTTACATTCCATATATTCTGTCTTTGTTCTACTAAGTCGGAGGCCTTTGCTTTCTAATGTTTCTCTCCATAGTTTTAATTTTCTATTAACTTTTTCCTTAGACTCCTCCACTAATACAATGTCATCTGCAAATAACATACACCAAGATACTTGATCTTGAATATGTTTTCTTAACTCATCCATCACCATTATAAATAAGTATGGACTTAAAGTTGATCCTTGATGTAACCCAATATTAACCTCAAAGAAGTTTGTCATTCCTTCATGAGTCCTCACACATGTTTTTGCACCATCATACATGTCTCTTATAAGGTTAATATATGTCAATGGGATACCTTTTTTTTCCAAAGTTCTCCAAAGAACCTCCCTTGGTACCCTATCATAAGCTTTTTCTAGCTCAATAAATATCATGTGAAGGTCTTTCTTTTTTGCTCTAAAATGTTCCATAAGACGTCTCAAAAGGTGAATCGCTTCAATAGTAGATCTGCCTGACATGAATCCAAATTGGTTCTCTATTGTACTTGATACTTGTCTTAACCTACGTTCGATAATTCTTTCCCATAATTTCATAGTATGACTCATTAACTTGATACCTCGATAATTCGCACAATTTTGAATGTCTCCCTTGTTCTTATATATGGGTATAAGTATACTTTCTCTCCATTCCTCGAACATCTTTTGGTTTTTCCATATTTCATTAAATAGTCTTGTGAGCCAAGTGATTCCTATTTCTCCTAGTATTTTACAAACTTCTATAGGAATATTATATGGTCCTACAGATTTACCACCCTTCATATGTTTAAGAGCCTCTTTGACTTCATTTTTTTAAATACGTCGGTAGAAATTGTGGTTATACTTTTCTGATTTGGCTAACTCTCCTAAGCTAATACTAACATCTTTATTTTCATTGAAAAGCTTATAAAAATAATTTTTCCATCTATTTCTTATATCATCATTTGCCACTAGAATTTTTTCATCCTCGTCTTTTATGCATCTAACATAATTAAGATCTTTAGTTTTCTTATCTCTAGCGCTAACTATCCTAAAAATATCTCTTTCACCCTTTTTTGAGTTGAGTTTTTTATATAAGTCCTCCCAAATCTTAGCTTTTGCTTCACTAACAGCCTTTTTTGCTTCCTTCTTCGCTTTCTTATAAGCTTCTAAAGTTTCACTAGTTTTCTTAGCATAATGTAATTTGTAACATGCCCTCTTTGCCTTGATTTTATTTTGTACTATTTCACTCCACCACCAAGCTTCTTTTTGTGCCGGTACACCTCCCTTAGATACACCTAATACATCTTTCGCCACTTTCCTAATATGTATAGCCATATTGTTCCACATATCATAGGGTGTGCCAACATAATTTCAAACATCTCCTTGAAGGACTTTCTGTTTAAATATATCTTCTTTCTCGCTTTTGAGGTTCCACCATTTAGTCTGAATAGCTCGATGCACTCTTTTCTTCTTTGTCCATTTTTTTATTTGTACATCCATAACTAAAAATCGATGTTGGGTGGTTAAGCTTTCTCCAGGAATTACCTTACAATCTTTACAACATGCTCTATCTTTTTTTCTATAAATAAAGTAATCAATTTGTGTTTGTGATAAGCCACTCTTATAAGTAATTAAATGTTCATCTCGTTTTTTGAAGATTGTATTGACTATAAAGAGATCAAATGCCATAGCAAAATTTAAAATCTCCCTACCTTCCTCGTTTATATTCCCAAAACCAAAGTTTCCATGGATCCCTTGATATCCTAATGCCTCTTTACCGACATGTTCATTTAAATCTCCTCCTAAACAAATCATCTCCCTTTGTGGAATCTTTTGAATCACCTTATCTAACTCTTCCCAAAAAGCTATCTTTATACTATCTTCTAGTCCTACTTGGGGTGCGTAAGGACAAACTATATTCAAAACCTCTGCTCCTAACACTAATTTCAACATCATGATTCGGTCACCATATTGTTGTATGTCTACTACACTCTCCTTTAAATCTTTATTTATGATAATACCAACTCCGTTTCGAGCCTTTTCTTTACCTGAGTACCATAATTTAAAACATGTATCATCTATCTCCTTTGCTTTTTCTCCAACCCATTTTGTCTCTTGTAAACATAGAATATGAATCTTTCTCCGAATCATAGTATCTACTACCTCCATTAGCTTACCGGATAATGTTTCGATATTCCAAGAACCAATATGAATCTTATTATCTAGGACTAGCTTCCTTACCCCCCGCATCCATCCATAATGCAGAGACCCTCTCTGAAAATTTTTCACTACATTCGGGCGGCAATGTAGCGGGACTAACTTCTTTACCCACACCCGTCCATGATGTGGGAACCCTCTCTGCAATTGATTCACCACATTCAGGCAAAAATGTAGTGGCCCTTGCTTACTTCTTACTGCATTCGGGCTCTGCAGCACGTCGCTAGGCGGAGACGCCCCAAACTCATAATTTTTGTAATCCATGTTATAAAAATCCGACGAAGTTTTAGGCTGGCTGTCGGAAGCGGAACACAACCCTCCTCCTTTATCCGGGCTTGGGACCGGCAATGCAAGGGTGATCCCTTACATGGGCGGAGTTAAGATCTCAACAGCACATGACCCGCAAAAATGCAAAGCATAATTCTTGAAAATACCACTTGTTTGGTGAACGCAGTATGCTGAAAATTGAGGATTGTAGTAAATAGCAGCATTTCATATTTGGTAACATAAACAAGACAACGTCATGCAATGTTAGCTAGGAAATCTAATCTTTCTTAGACCTCGGGATGGAACTTGATAGCAAATAAATATTACCTCTGAATTTCCTTCCGCGTGTTGTAACTTGGGTATCAACCAACCAAGAATCAAAACTCAAGCTTGAAGCAGCTATCTACAGCGTGCCTTCACTTGTGCCGCACTCTGGTTATGAGGTTTGGCCAATAAAACTTAAAACCGATAGTACTACCTTGATTGAAGGAGCTCCTTATGGTATAGACGTCCACACCCAATACAAGCATCAAACTCCACTAGCTAAAATCAAGTCTCGAGCAAAACAAACCACCAACCCATGTACTGCCATCAATCTTGCCATCTGTTATGCCTATAATCAAACTATGTCGTAGTGACACTTCACATAGGTGAAGTGTGCCTTGATAGTAGCATGATACCAACACTGACTACATGTCAGATATAGCTACAAACTGTTAGCACTTTTACTGTTTTTATTTGAGATAGATGAAAACCGAGTTTTGTTTCCGTTACATAAATTCTCCCTCTCTCTCTATGTGTATATATGTCATATGTGTGCTATGTATGTATGTGTGCATATGTATAAACTACCTCTGAAGTTTAACTGTTTAACTGACTTAAATCAACCGACACTTGAACATTGTCGACATGATGTGGCTTACATCATGGCAAGAATACCAGGAAGAGAAGAGATTCTGAGAATGCCCTTAATATTGTTTCTTCTTGGACAAACATTTAAGATTATGCAAGACAACTAGCAGTAATCAAATAATGATCAACCAACACCATCAGGTTTATGAAACCAAAAAATCTCAAAATTGAGCTTCACAGTTACCAAATCAATCTTGATTAATGTATTTGAACTTCAGAGTTCAAATTAAGTAGAGATACAAACAGTATTCTTCACAAGGCTCTTCATTTTTGCATGAAATTGACACAGATTATACTTATTTTTTCAGAAGAATATTTTGCACCTGTTATGGAACCAAATATATTGAAGCCAAGAAATAGCATCTTTTCAATGCAGTTCTTAAGAGTGGATAAAGAAATAATATAGCTGTTTTGGGGGATAATATAAATAGCATGAAAATCCTTGTTGAGATATTCATATACCCCACTTGATTCAATTGGGTTATGGTAAAAACTCTCATTAACGAGAATTCTCGAAGACTCCTCCCTCAAAGAGAAAAACACCAGCAATTTACCAGCACCATAGTGATTCAGTTCATTGATTCTCATAAACCACTGACTTTTTTCATTGATCACATGGAACAAGATGCTAATTTCATGCTATCAAGAAACCACGAGGAGAGCATAAAAGCCCAACCCACAAGTGGTTTCCGGCCATCATGGAAGCCACCTAAGAAGATCAACACTGTCACTAATGCTTGTACGATACAATCCCAGTTTTTCGACTGAGATGACACCAATCATACCATGTTTGTGGAAAATGCGTTGTATGGTTCAGAGAACAATGGGGGTTATATGCATAACAACACATGCTTCTCACGTATTCTCTTTATACCATGTAGATATGTTGAAAACAAGAAAGATAACAAAATGTACATGAGTGTCGGTGCTTTACAAGTTTAAACTAGAGAAGGAAGCATACCGATTATGAACATCAATGAAACCTAGCTGTAGCAGTAATAACAAACTCCAATTTAGTCGAATTATAGCCTGAGTAACAAATTAAAATGGAAAACCAACAGACGGAACCAATTAGGGAAAATCCATAACCAATTTTATGAGACATGAAATCAAAACCTTCGATTCCCTTCATAAGCCAACCAAATCCTACATAAAGGATGAAACCCAAGCAAAGGGAAAGGCTCGTTCGTGGCCCCAAAATGCAAATTCTTTTACACAGCGTTCATCCAGCCTATAGAAATGCTTTTCTTGTTCTCGACAGTTTTCGCAATTGAAGAAAAATCAGTCCTACCGCTACATTTTAAGTAGTGCTATGCCCCGAGGCATTTCTTTAGCAAGGTATACGCACCTTCCCGCATTCCTTCTGTGTGATATGATGCCAATTCCCCGATAATAATCCCCTCTTTGCAAGACAAGGGGCTAGGCAGATATGGATGGAGGAAAAGCGTGATCATACTTATGCGTTGATGGATTATTCCATACTTGTGAGAGGGGGAAGAGAGAGAGAGAGACGTACAGTCCAGGAGGTGTAGTGATCATAGGATCCCAGCTCTTGAAATTGAATCTGCAGTACTGTTGGGCTTGTGGTACGTGAAAGATCTCATCCTGAAAACCCCCACAAACCTATGAGAGAGAGAAAGAGAGAGGGGAAGGAGGAGACATACCATGTATGGTTGAAAGACAATCCAATTGACGAGAAGGGTAAGAGGAAAAGTCCACAGAACCACCACGAGGCCCACCGCCGCCCTCCCCATCCCGCCTCCTCCCGGCGATTACGGAGAGAGAGAGAGAGAGAGAATCCTCCTTTCGTCAAACAAAGGGATGCGTAGAGAGAGAATCCTCCTTTCATAGGGATGTGTTTCTACAGTACAAATTGAGAATTCAAGCTGACACGCTCTAGGAAGCGACACGAATACAATTTCCATTGCGTTTCCCCACTTTCTTGCCATTTATCATTTGTGGCTTTTCTTTCTTCACGCAAAATCATCATTCGTTTAGAATTGGAACCAACTACAACAACTCGGATTTTATGTTGCACTCGGTTTTTGTCTGAATCATTCCAAAACATAAAACTGAACATCAAAATCTCTATAGGATAATCACCTTGGAGTATGGTGTAGCAGACTTTCTAAGTTGCCATTTCACAAATATATATATATATATATATATGAGAGAACGTCGTAAATGTGTTTACCTGTTTATGCCAAAACATCTTTAAATATCTCAACCGTTCGATTGTTACAATAAATGGTTGAGATTTAAATAAAATGATAAATTAAATACACTTGATACGATCTCAATTGTTGATCTTACAAATTGAATATGAGATTTGATCATGATTGAGTGTGTACATTGATTACTCTCTCTATATATACATACATATATATATATATATATATATATAAGAAAATCAAAGCTCTTTACCATTAACATGTCTTCTTATTGTTTTTTGGTGGCATAAGTATAGTTTACAAAATTTCAAGAGTTTTAAAAAATATGAAAGATAATATTATTACACTCATGGTTTCAAAAAGCAATATAGAACATGAGTAAACAGTATTAATGAGAGATAGGATCCAATCACTATATTGGAATGTATAATATATATGTAAAGAGAGAGAATATGTGATAAACACACGTATTTATCCTCAAATCCACTTAAACATCACTATCTTTCAGTTTACATGATCAACAACGACATTTAAAATTAAAAAATAAAAAGTACTGTTATACTTTATCATGTAAATTATATTTGTAAATTCAAATTTTCACCGTTGTTCATACTAATCGAAAAGTGAAAATGCTTGAGTGATTTAAGCATAAATGAGTATGCCCCATGCATATATATATATATATGTGTGTGTGTGTGTTGCTGAACTATGAACATCGTGGCCAGTCCTAAGTTTGGTTTGTGGTACTTGAACAAGCAACCCAACGTTCAGCTCTGCTCATGCAGCTCTGTTAGCTGAGTTGTGATTCAGACCTGAACGTATACAATGGTCTAAGAAATTCGAGTTAGAGAAGGTATACCCAATTGGACGCAAAACGGAGTCTGGATGGCATAACGTTACATGATGGACACAACATTTGCTCGTATCTCAATCGTATTCAAGCATCCCGTAGCGGGTTTCAAATCAGGATAAAGATGGAGGGTTGCATTAGGTAGCCGACGGCCAAAGTTCAAACATTTATCATTCTAGAACATGAAATACTTATAATTAAATAGAAAGCTAATTTCTACACATATACACAAACTTAGCCAAGATAACCGTAAAACAACGAGTTCTTCTACTAAATGTTCTATGTAATCAATAAAGTACTGTAGTGAGTCGGCTGTTTATGGCTGGCTGAGGAAGGTAACGGCCATTAAGGCCGGTTACCAGCATGGCCAGGCCATATAAGATGAAGAGGGGAGCGACATGCTGGGGAGAGGTCTCAGGAGCAGCCGAACGAGCCAGAAAATGTGAAGAGTCAGCCGGAATTCGGTAAGAAAAATAAAAATTTTGTTTTGTAAAATTTTCTCATATTTAGTTGCTAAAACCGAGTTAGATAATAGGGTTTTTGTTTGATTCATGCTAAACCTTCAAAAATAAGCTTTAATACACGAAAATCGTTTCAAAACAAGCGTAAATTCATGATTTTTTTTTTAAATCCGAGTTACTGTTTTTGATGAATTTTCCGATCAAAACGATACCGTCAGTGACCATTGATGGATTGGGATGGAAGAGGAAGGGTAGGTGATCGTTTGAAAACCATCACCGGCCTTAATCGTCATAAAAAACCGGCGAAATCGACACCATAAAACCATGTGAATCGACCATTTTGGGCATGTTCCTCGTGTTTGTGTCGTGTCGTGTCGGACAGGACATGTCATGTCTGAAATGTCATGAACCAACACTGATTCGTGTTGTGTCCTCGTGCCGCATGTTAATAACTGGTTCTGTGTCAAAACATGTTTCGTGTCGGGTTTTGTGTTAGAAATATGTCAAGTTTGGGTTGTGTCTTGAAATTGGTTTTAGGGTTAGAAACATGACCCGTGTCAGTAGTTACAGGTTCTGTGTTGACACAGTGACACAGGCTACCTACTGTGTCACTCAATTTGGATCAGATATGGATCTAGATATCAATTTGGATCTTTGATAGCTTAAACGGATCCAAATTGAGCTTTGGATGATTTTAGAGTCATTTGGGATGCAATTTGGATACGGTTCATTGCGTTAGACTCGTAGTTAAATAAATTTTAATATTTTAATTATTTAGAGATTAAAATTGGAGGATTTGGTGGTGATAAGAGTGGCCCAGTAGCTTGAGAACTGGATCTTAGCGCTCATTTAGGTAGGGGGTTATGCATTCTTTTACAAAACAATGTTAGAAGTGATTTTACTTGTTTTAAATATATTTAAATGTGAATGATTGATAAATGTTTTATTGATGCTTATGAAATGTTATTCGTAATTATGGGTTATTTGATATGCTTTTAAATAGAACATGTTTATGACATTGATTGATAAAGAGCATGTTTTGATATGCATGTGTTGTAAGAACATGGTATTTAAATGTTGTTTAAATGTTGTATGGATATGGATTTGATTTTGAATATTCATGGATCTGGATATGATTTATAAATGTGATAAACTGTAATTGGTTTTAGAAATGTAATGATGTGTGAATATATGAGTCATACTTGTGTGCGTTGTGTGGGGTCTCTAAAAACCTGCAGGTTTCTCGGGCGATCCGGCTTGGGGCGAATACATGGTGTGTTCCCGAGCACTCTATCGTGAGAGTCGACGTGGTTACCATCGTGAATGGGGTTACCGAGGTCACGTTAAGGAGGGTCGGACGACTCTCGTGGTCTTTGGGACAGACACAGTATAGGCTATAATTATCGTCACTAATGATGTGTGTATGCGTGTGTGAGTGAGTGTGTGCGTATGAATTTGAGATCATGATTTAAAGGTAAAACTCTGCTTTGTTATGAAATGATTGTGAAATAATGCATGCTTTTAGTATGATTTTTATTTAAATATGTTTAACCTCCATACTGAGGTGTGTATAGGAGCTCACCCTATTATTTATAGCTCATCCTAAAACAAGCACTTCGAAGGCACACAGAGCAGAGTAGAAGTTGGATAGAGCGATATTTCTATATTTTGGATGGTATGATAAGTATTAAACGATTTAGAAAGTCTTCTTATTCGGGGTTTTTGTTAGGTGAGCCCTGTACCATTTTGGACGAATTGTTTAGAACTTTGATATAAATATTTATTTCATTGAGTTGAATGAAATTAGTATTGTATTCAGTTATTGCTCACCATCACGCCCGGCCACGTAGCATCGGCTCGGGCCGGGTTGTGGTTGCGACCCGAGCGGGTATGACAAGTACTCTGCTATATGTTGACACATGAGAATATACGATAAGAACTGAGAGAGAACCAGATTTTGAGGGCTGCCAATGAAAATGGTATTCTTTGTTCACCACCCAAAAGCCAAGTAAAGATGGATTCTCAGGAATGCTGCTGCTGCAACTTCATCTAATGCATGAATTCCTCTATTGGCATGAAATTTCTGGAATGCATATTCAACAAAAGGAAAAGAAGAGAGTTCCAGTAAGTGCTCCAACAATCTCCATGTATCAATCATCATCAACAGATTTCAAGCTTTGCAATGAGGATGGAGGCACGGAAGCAGATATATGATTGAATTACTCTGAACCGGATAGTTGCTCAACAGAGAGGCACTGCAACTTCTGTCGATCTATTCAAGTTGGTACAACAGCAACAATGTGCTCGATATTCACAGGTGATGATTCTTTTGTATCTACAAGAGTTTGAAATAGATGTCAGACAGAAAAGAGATGAAGCTTCTGAGTTGGTTGACCACATGATAGGACGCATTATTATATTGGTAAAATATCAGCCTTTTTGAAGAAATGAAACAGTTCTGCTAATATATATACGTACATACATAATATATATATGTATTAATGCAACTGTTGCATGTTAACTCTTACGTCTAGATCATCTGCTCCAACTCCTGTATCACAAGAAGAGAAAGCTTCAATCGATCCCTTGCATTCACCTCACAGCATCTAAGCCCCAGTTCTATCATCCTTTGTGCCGAAGACATGGGCCACTCACCTGCCGATGCATCAATAACTTCCTCCAATTTCTTGCTAGCCGTTGCTCGACGAACCTCCTTTGCTAACCCTACAGGTGGTTTTCCTGTGACTAATTGCAAGACCACAATACCAAATGCATATACATCTGATGCTGGTGTTAAGTTCCCAGTCCTCTGAAACTCAGGGTCCATGTACGCACAAGAACCTTTTGGTTCTGCATTCTGGAACATCATCCTAGATTCAGAGTTTTGATCACGCAAAAGGTGAGAAATGCCGAAATCTCCGATCTTGCATGTGAAATCAGAGTCTAGAAGGATGTTTTCAGGCTTGAGGCCACCATGTACGATCTTTTCAGGCTTACAGGAGTGGAGGAACAGAAGAGCAGAGGCAATTTGAGCAGCAACTTGGACCCTTAATTGCCATGTCAACAGGGTGGTGTTCGAGCAGCCGACAAGGTAACGCTGAAGACTCCCATTAGGAAGATATTCATAGACAAGAGACAAAGATTCTGAGCAGGATCCGAGGAGTATGACTAGGTTTGGATGCCGAAGCTTGCTCAGCACTTCAACCTGTAGCACAAACAGAGATTAAATAAAGTATTAAAACTTGACTTCAACTCAATGGGGGAGATTGAAGGTTCAAAAGGTTAGAATCAAAGGCAGATTGGGTGGCTCATAATGTTGGTAGTTGCTACTTTGTGCTGACGTAAAAGACTGGATCAACTCTTGCACCAACAAAAGATACTGAGAGAACACGATGATTTGGACATTAGAAAAGCAATCAGATAAAGCTCTCTTGAGGTGTAAAAATTAGACAAGGAACACTCTGAAAGAGGCATAGGAAGGTCTCTGAAGTTTTAGAAGGAAATGATATAACAAGATCTTTTAGTTAAATGTTAATATGGCACATAATTGAGTTTCTATAGCAACAGAGAATCCATGGAGACCACACCACTTAGTGTCAGAAAACGCTTGGTTTTGGTTTTTGTTATCGTGACCATTAACCTCACCTCTTGCTGAAACTCTGAAATGCTATACTTGTCCTGAACGTGAAACTTCTTAACAGCAACTGTTCTACCTGAGATCTCTCCTTTGTAAACACATCCATACCCTCCTCCACCAAGTTTGAAGCTGTCGGAAAAGTTGCATGTCGCAGTTTGAAGGTCAATAAATGTGTACTCTGTAAAATCACTCAACTCTGAGCCTAAAACTCCATCAGAATCTTGCAAAATCTGGATAGTCTGTATGGCTTCATCCCTCAGTTTCCTGATGCTGTTTATCTTTCGTCGAAGATCAACAAGAAACACTTGAAGTGATCTCAGTCGTTGGGTTGTTTGACTCTCAATGTCTGACGAGTCATTATCTTGGCCATCTTGGTGAGTTATTGTTCTGAGAGTGTTGTGGAGCTCTTTGACGACCTCATCACGATGCTTCAAGAGCTTTTCTAGCTCCAACTCTGTTTTTCTTAGTGTATCTTCAGCTTCTTCTTGTGTCTCCCTCTCCTTAACATGGTAGAATTCTCTTTGCTTAACCTGGAACGATATATAGGAAATTGTTCCTTGCCATAAACAAGACCATAACAAAAGAAAACTAAGAAAACTGCACACCTCAGTAATTTCCTCCCCGAGACACGATTCCGACTCTTCATACTCAACAAGCACAGAAAGGACTTTTGTGTTCTCTTTGGCAGTCTCATGAGATATCAGTTGAAGTATCATGTGTTCATTCTGCAAAGATTACAGTAGTACAAACTTGTTATATGATTGGAATATGTGGAAAAAGGACAAGAGGTATACCACAGGTTTATGTTTCTCGAAGACATACTGTATTAGGAGCCGATGGAAGCCCAGGTGAGGAAGAGGTTGCAGCGACTATTTTACTATTTGAAAAAGTACACAAAGAAAAATACAAAGATTGCAAGATGTATGAACCAAATCTTTCCACTTCTTGCTTCACTGGCTCTAAAGTGGTCACTGTCACATTGTATGTTCTTGTTCTGGTGCTATAACTTGGTTCTGATTTGGAAGAAATGGATCCCATGTAGCTAAAATTAGATCCAAAGTTTCCTTTTTGACATGGAACTGATCTTGATCCCAACCTATTCCCATTTCTGCTTCTATCATCATCAAGGAACTTAGAAATTGGTTCAAAATCTTCAGTTGCTTCTCTTGTCCAAATGTGCTTCCCCTTGTGTAAAAACCAAATCTCGCAGAAGAGTGGGGCACCATTGGCAGCATATTGTGCTTTTCCGAATCCAGCATTTGCTCTCAACTTGTTTCTAAAGGTCAAGTAAAATGTCAGAGTTCATAAAAGACTTTTGCAGTCAGAAATGTAATATTTGTTGTTATCAAACATCTCTATCTATATGTATGCCTGAATGATCTATTCTATAACATAATGAGAAATCACTCTTTATGTCTGGAAATAACCTCTTATTTCTAGTTTAGTTTTCAAAGACTTTTTTGAATGAGATTTTAAATGATTTTCTTTGTGGATGACAGAACTCTGCCCATGTAAGGGATCACCCTTTCATTGCCGGTCCCAAGCCCGGATAAAGGAGGAGGGTTATGTTAGGCTTCCGACAGCCAGCATAAAACTTCGTCAGATTTTATAACATGGATTACAAAAATTATGAGCATTGCTTTGGGGCATCCCCGCCTAGCGACGTGTTGCACAACCCGAATGCAGTAATAAGTAAGCATGAGCCACTACATTTTCGTCCGAATGTAGTGAATCAATTGTAGAGAGGGTTCTCATATCATGGACAAGTATGGGTAAAGAAGTTAGTCCCGCTATATTGCTGCCTGAATGTAGTGAATAATTTGCAGAGAGGGTCTCCGCATTTTGATTATGGACGGATGCGGGGGGTAAAGAAGTTAATCCTAGATAATAAGATTCGTATTGGTTCTTGGAATACCACAACAACAAAACAACAACAACTAAGCCTTTTCCCATACTAGACGGGGTCGGCTACATGGATTCTTTGTTTCCACATATCCCTATCGTGTGCCATGTTAGCAGTTAACTCACAATAAGCTAGATCATTTTTTATTGTTTCTTTCCAATACTTTTGTGGTCATCCTCTACCTCTTTTATTACATTCCAAATTTAGTTTTTTATACCTTCTTACTGGTTCTTTTTTTGATCTTCTTTCTATATGTCCAAACCATCTTAAATGATATTCTCTCATTTTATCCTCTATTGGTGCCACTCCTAATTTGTTTCTAATAACCTCATTACGTATACGGTCTTTTCTTATATGACCACTCATCCATCTCAACATCTTCATTTCTGTCATAGACATCTTTTGTACATGTTAATGCTCTATAATATTTACCTTTTAACTTTAATGGTATCTTCTTATCACAAAGAATACCTGATGCTCCTCTCCATTTCAACCAACTATCATTAATTCTATGCATAACATCTCCATAAATTCTTCTATCACTCAGAAAAAGTGACTCTAGGTATTTAAAACTTTCCTTTTGGGGGATGCAATGTGTGCCAATTTTAATTTCTATATCCTCTGAGGTAACCAAATGATCAAACTTACATTCCATATATTCTGTCTTTGTTATACTAAGTCGGAGGCCTTTGCTTTCTAATGTTTCTCTCCATAATTCCAATTTTCTATTAACTTTTTCCTTAGACTCCTCCACTAATACAATGTCATATGCAAATAGCATACACCAAGGTACTTCATCTTGAATATGTTTTGTTAACTCATCCATCACCATTATAAATAAGTATGGACTTAAAGTTGATCCTTGATGTAACCCCATATTAACTTCAAAGAAGTCTGTCGTTCCTTCATGAGTCCTCACACATATTTTTGCACCATCATACATGTCTCTTATAAGGTTAATATATGTCAATAGAATACCTCTTTTTTCCAAAGTTCTCCAAAGAACCTCCCTCGGTACCCTATCATAAGTTTTTTCTATATCAATAAATATCATGTCTTTCTTTTTTGCTCTAAAATGTTCCATAAGACGTCTGAAAAGGTGAATTGCTTCAATAGTAGATCTGCCTCGAGGTGGTAGATACTATGATTCGGAGAAAGATTCATATTCTATGTTTACAAGAGACAAAATGGGTTGGAGAAAAAGTAAAGAAAATAGAGGATACATGTTTTAAATTATGGTATTCAGGTAAAGAAAAGGCTCAAAACAGAGTTGGTATTATCATAAATAAAGATTTAAAGGATAGTGTAGTAGACATATAATGATATGGTGACCGAATCATGATGTTGAAATTAGTGTTAGGAGTACAGGTTTTGAATATAGTTTGTCCTTACGTACCCCAAGTAGGATTAGAAGATAGTATAAAGACAGCTTTTTGGGAAGATTAGATAAGGTGATTCAAAAGATTCCACAAAGGGAGATGATTTGTTTAGGAGGAGACTTAAATGGACATGTCGGTAAAGAGGCATTAGGATATCAAGGTATTCATACAAACTTTGGTTTTGGAGATATAAATGAGGAAGGTAGGGAGATTTTAAATTTTGCTATGACATTTGATCTCTTTATAGTCAATACAATCTTCAAAAAATAAATATTTAATTACTTATAAGAGTGGCTTATCACAAACACAAATTGATTACTTTATTTGTAGAAAAAAAGATAGAGAGTGTTGTAAAGATTGTAAGGTAATTCCAGGAGAAAGCTTAACCACCCAACATCGACTTTTAGTTATGGATTTACAAATAAAAAAATGGGCAAAGAAGAAAAGAGTGCATCAAGTTATTCAGACTAAATGGTGGAACCTCAAAAGCGAGAAAGAAGATATATTTAAACAGAAAGTCCTTCAAGGAGATGTTTGGAATTATGTTGGTACACCCTATGATATGTGGAACAATATGGCTATACATATTAGGAAAGTAGTGAAAGATGTGTTAGGTGTATCTAAGGGAGGTGTACCGGCACAAAAATAAGCTTGGCGGTGGAGTGAAGTAGTACAAAATAAAATCAAGGCAAAGAGGGCATGTTACAAATTACATTATGCTAAGAAAACTAGTGAAACTTTAGAGGCTTATAAGAAAGCAAAGAAGGAAGCGAAAAAGGCTGTGAGTAAAGCAAAAGCTAAAATTTGGGAGGATTTATATAAAAAAACTCAACTCAAAAGAGGGTGAAATAGATATTTTTAGGATAGCTAGGACTAGAAATAAGAAAACTAAAGATCTTAATTATATTAGATGCATCAAGGACGAGGATGAAAAAATTCTAGTGGCAAATGATGATATAAAAAATAGATGTAAAACTATTTTTATAAGCTTTTTAATGAAAATAAAGATGTTAGTATTAGCTTAGGAGAGTTAGCCAAATCATAAAAGTATATAAACCACAATTTCTACCGACGTATTCAAAAGAATGAAGTCAAAGAGACTCTTAAACATATGAAGGGTGGTAAATCGGTAGGAACAGATAATATTCCTATAGAAGTTTGAAAAATACTAGGAGAAATAAGAATCACTTGGCTCATTAGACTATTTAATGAAATATGAAAAAACCAAAAGATGCCTGAGGAATGGAGAGAAGTACACTTATACCCATATATAAGAACAAGGGAGACATTCAAAATTGTATGAATTATCGAGGTATCAAGTTAATGAGCCATACTATGAAATTGTGGGAAAGAATTATCGAACGTAGGTTAAGACAAGTATCAAGAACAAGAGAGAACCAATTTAGATTCTTGCCAGGCAGATCTTCTGTTGAAGCGATTCACCTTTTGAGACGTTTTATGGAATATTTTAGAGCAGAAAAGAAAGATCTTCACATGATATTTATTGATCTAGAAAAAGCTTATGATAGAGTACCGACTGAGGTTCTTTGGAGAACTTTGGAAAAAAGAGGTATCTCATTGATATACATTAACCTTATAAGAGACATGTATGATGGTGCAAAAACATGTGTGAGGACTCATGAAGGAATGACAGACTTCTTTGAAGTTAATATTGGGTTACATCAAGGATCAACTTTAAATCCATACTTATTTATAATGGTGATTGATGAGTTAATAAAACATATTCAAGATGAAGTACCTTGGTGTATGTTATTTGTATATGACATTGTATTAGTGGAGGAGTCTAAGGAAAAAGTTAATAGAAAATTGGAATTATGGAGAGAAACATTAGAAAGCAAAGGCCTCCGAGTTAGTAGAATAAAGACATAACATATGGAATGTAAGTTTGATCATTTGGTTACCTGAGAGGACATAGAAATTAAAATTGACACGCATTGCATCCCCCAAAAGGAAAGTTTTAAATACCTAGGACCAATTTTTCAGAGTGATGGAAGAATTGATGGAGATGTTACGCATATAATTAATGCTGGTTGGTTAAAATGGAGAGGAGTATAAAGTATTCTTTGTGATAAGAAGATACCATTAAAGTTAAAAGGTAAATATTATAGAGCAGCAATTAGGCCTGCCATGTTTTATGGTTCTGAGTGTTGGGCAGTTAATCATCAACATGTACAAAAGATGTCTGTGACAGAAATGAAGATGTTGAGATGGATGAATGGTCATACAAGAAAAGACCATATACATAATGAGGTTATTAGAAACAAATTAGGAGTGGCACTAATAGAGGATAAAATGAGAGAATATCGTTTAAGATGGTTTGGACATATAGAAAGAAGATCCAAAAGAAGAACCTATAAGAAGGTATGAAAAACTAAATTTGGAAAGTATTAAAAGAGGTAGAGGACGACTACAAAAGTGTTGGAAAGAAACAATAAAGAATGATTTAGCTTATTGTGAGTTAACTGCTAACATGGCACACAATAGGGATCTGTGGAAACAAAGAATCCATGTAGCCAACCCCGTCTAGTATGAGAAAAGACCAGATCCAACAAAAGCACAAGATAGAGTGTGCAGGTTGGTTTAGCAACCGAAATTAGAGAATCTGAAATCGGGATTCTATTGCATAATCACTTAAGATCAGATTTTGAAGGCATGCATTCCCATTCAGGATTGCCAGGGTCATGTTACCGTTATGAATCATAAACTAATGATGATTATAATTTAGCAATGCCGTAGGACGAATTGCTGGGTGCTTCAGCTGCTCCATTCAATCCAAGATATCAAGCCCGGTAAAGCACATTTGTTTGGGATCAGCTCAAGAATTTGTTTGTGAGAAAACCAATTATGGAAAGCTACTTAAATAACATACCCATCTACACCTGAGCCCATAACAAGTGTCTGGATAGCAAATCTAGCCAGGAGATCTACTATGCTAGATTTAGCATGTGTTGCTTCATTGACAATTGCAGTTGCTTGCACCTGCAGAACGATTTAGATTTACATTAGAAGCCACAAGAGGATAAATCCAAACAAAACCAAGCCTTTTCGCACACTATCTAGGGTCAACATGAATTCTTAGTCACCATTAAGCTCGATCTTGTGTGATATTAACATTTAAGTAGAAAAGAAATATCATGTTTGTTTCCTTCCAAAACTTCAGAGGCCTCCCTCTTCCTCTTTTAAAGTTTTCACTGTCCAAATTTGCACTGAAACTTGACACTGCTGCCTTTCCAAATGTCCAACTACCTTAAGCGATCCTACCTCATTTTATTCTTAATTAGCGTCCCACTAACTTTTCCTTTAATATTGCAAATCGATCTTCTCTTGTATGGCCACATTCACCTCACCATTTTCAGTTCTACCACAAATATCCTCCACCAGATTGATGGTTGACTGTCAAACGCCTGACACTGTAGAGCATTGCTGGCGTTATGACTGCCTTGAAATATTCTAACTTTCAATTCTTATGGTATCTTCTTGTCCAAAAGTACCTAAACCACCTCGCCATCTTAGTGTGGCATCTCAAACAGTTCATCTTATTCGAACATGGACCTTAAGTGCATGAAATGAAGTTAGGGCACCAAATTTAACTTTTGAGCCTTGTTCCAGTTTAGATACCCACAGAAGACCAATAGAAGACATAGACAAAAGGAAGAAATAGAGAGGGAAAATGAAGACCAATAGTAGAGATGTTTCTTCGATAAACTTCTGCACTAAAAGTTAAAAGTGTGGACTTAATATTATTAATAACAATCCCATAAACCAATAGAAATACAAGTTTCCACTCGTTTGCACGATTCTTTTAATTTTCCTTCATTACCCACTTGATGTAGAAGTTGTAATTAGAAGAGCTAAAAGATTGGATGACGACCTTAGCTAGTCGACAAATATTCAAGTAATTGCAGACAGTTTTCTTCATCTGCTCCTTCTCTGCTCTTCTATGTGCGAAGAGTGCTTCCGGGTTTGCTTGTCTTGCAGGAAGGTTACCCACTGCAACAAACACATAGTTAAAGAAAACATGAACAAATAGAGAACCAATTTCCGGACTAGAAAAATATTAATAAATTAATGAGAAAAGCATTCACGACCTCAATGGGAAACATACTGATATATTAACAAATATACCTTACACCAACAGTAGAGTAATTTAACGAACCAATAGACGATATATTGGCTTCTTATCACAAAATCCAACACGGCAGAGGAATGAAACGGAAAGAAACTAGTATGGTATTGAAAATGTTTTACCCAGAAGCACGAAATGGTGAGTTGGGAGTTGGGCAGATGGACAAGGAAATGGAGGAGGAAAGAAATAGCTTAATCACATATGTATTTCTGAAAGTAAGCTTTCAGCATTATATCGTCATCTGTGAGATCGATGAGGATCATTGATGAAGAAAACTTCAAAACTCATCCACACAAAACAGAATCAAAGAAATTCATACACTCAAAAAATGGCAATCTTCTAGGGAAGCAAGTTTATGATCACAGAGAATCTGCACTAAATAAGAAGGGAAATTCATAAGCTCCCCCAAATTAGGCTCCCCTGTGAATCCAAAAAGTTGAGGAGAATTTCACAATTAAGAATGACATCAAGAAAACCCAAAACGCCAGAAAGAACATCAACCTAATACGAAAAGATTTAAATGCACGGAAACAAACAAAGGGAACGGATTCTAGTGGTTGATAAACAACGAAAACTAGGGGAAGTTTTTTTTCTTCCAAATAAACCACCAAAAACCTAATCCAATTAAACCTCCAAGTAACAAATGTTAAAATTCTGATATTCAAAGTAGAAACTGACGGTATGATTCATGATCTGAGTAAGTCGAGAAAATCCCCAGAAAAATCAACATAAATCATCAGAAATATAAAAAGACAAGCTCCATACATAATCGCTTCAAAATCAAAAGGATACCATCAGACATCCGCATTGAACTTCATGTGACCGAAAATTGCACCAGAACGGAAGCTAAAATCTTGAAGTAAGATGGAGAAAAAACTAGATAGTTAACACCAGTGACATCATTCCACCAGAAAAAAGACACGTTAACTAAACAAATGGGAAAAATATACAAGAAAGAAAGAGGAAACGTGTCACAGAAACGTACATAGTGTCGGTATCGTCTTCGAGGGCCGGTGAACGTGGAGAAGAACGATATCCCGATCAGGGAACTGCCGGAAAGTCCACCGAAGCAACCTGGCCGCCTTCTCCGTTGAGCTTCCGACTGCCACATAGACTTTACCCGGAGATAACTGTAGTGTTTCTTCGGAAATTACTTCTGTTATGTGATCAGAAGACGACGGAGGGAACAAAGTGGAAGACGAGGAAGACGACGAGGAAGACGACGACGAAACCAACGACGTTGCCTGAGCTTCGTCGCAGCGGAGGTAGAGGTTGGCGGAAGAGCTAGGCGAAGAGTGGACCCCTGAGGAACCATCGCCGATCGGCAGGGGCCGGAGGAACTCCATCTCCACACACACACACACACACACAGAGACGTTTTTATGGTTGGGCGTCCCGGCCAATCGGTTCAGACTGGAGGAGGAGGGAACTGCGTGAGAAATATCAATTCGGTCCTCAACTATTTCATTTATCCAACAGTAGTCGTTTGATGCATTTTTGTGTTCCACTCGTTTGGGCTCTGGGGAACCAAAAAGATCTTGTTTGTGTTCGACTCTTTAGGTGATTTGAGCCGAACCAAACACGACCCAAGTTAAACAAATTTAACGTGAGTTACTCGTTATAGGCATGGCTGGTATGGAACCAGTTCAATGGTTTGAATCAGAACCGAATCAGGTTCGAAACTGATCGAAACCAAAGCTGGAACTTAACTAGGGACCCCTTGGTGCGGTTATGGTTTCTCGTCCTATCAACCGGAACCAGTGGTTTGGTTCTCTTTTCTTTTTAGTATTTTCCTTTTTTTCTGTTTTAAGCTCAAAGCAGAACCAAGAGTTACAAACCGTAATTGAACTGAGTGGAGCCTGGTTTGGTTATAGTCCACAGTTCCGATGAACTGGAACTCGCAATTTTGAACCATTTGTCCCGGTTTATCCTGAACCAGTTGTGTCTAGCATGTCAAAGATAAAACATAGATATAAGCACAAATTTTCATTATAAAACTTAATTTCCTAATAACTAATTTCACCAATTTTTTAATTTTTATACAGATTTCTTCTAAAACAGAAATATAGTCATTTGGTTAAATTAATGCCCAGTCAAAGTTTGGTTGACATAGTTTCTTACATATACACACACATAGTTTTCTAACGCCTGATTTGGAAATTCAAGCAGAAATGTGAGGGGGACAAGAAATAAGCAAAATCTCCTCTTTCTGCTGCAAATCTAAGAAAGTTGGGGATTACCACTTGCCATGAAACTGCCTTTGGGACGACGTTTTATGGGGCGGGTCTGGGAGATCCGTGACTCAAGTGGGTCCAATTTGCCGTCAATGTGGACCACGAACTGTTGTTTGCAAGGGTGATGGTGCAAGTTGATCATGAGCTAGCCCAGTTGAGCCGTATGGTTCTGGTATTCCAGGTCTTGACCATGGTCTGCAATCAATCAATTTTCGATGTCGATCATGAGTCAAGGCCGTTGATAGCGGCTCGAACCAAACCGAGCTTATCGTATTAGTCTTGAATTACGTTTAGCTCTTTCTAACTAAAACAAGACTACTAAAATGATCAATCTTAAGATAACAATCACATTCTAATTGTATTGATCCCAAGCTAGAATAACATTCTAATTGTATTGATCCCAAGCTAGAATAAAACAGACACATACCAAACACACCGTGTTTCGACTCGAAGGCCTTCGAGCTAAGCCTTATTTTTGTGCCAACTTGCTTCCCCATGCTCAAACTCTCTTTGTTTTACTTGCTTCTTGCTTCCTGAACATCCATTTCGAATTGTGACAATGGTGGCGGATATACTTGAACCATCTAAATATTCTGGTATATCTCAATTAGTTGCAAGTTAATCTCGATTATGACAATGATATCCTCCAAGAAGGGGGACTCACCTCTCGTGGGCGGCGGCAGATCTAAATCAAGATGAGGATTAGTCGCTGTCGTGACCCGATATCACCAGGAACTCAACTTGTATTGGATATGGATCATTATCAAACACAATATTGAAAGTTAAGGATTTGAAATCATCAAATTTTGGTAAAATATTTGATGTAGTTCATTTACAATTAGTAACAATATAAAGTAAATCAAATCAAAACAAAACAACAAGCTCAATAGGCCAATTAGCCAAAGAAAACTCGATTCTAGTGACACCCTTTAACCACCGTCGATTCGGTCAAAAATCCACCAAATCAATCTGTATTTACCAGTTCCACGATTCAACCCAATTCAATTCGATTTGAATTCGAAAACTAACACTGCTTAGAAATCAAATATGCAGTGAGGAACATAAATTATGCATCTAAGCAAGATGAATCCACACGCACCTACAAGATTATCATACTCCGAAACTTAGGAATCACGTTGTTATAATCACAAATTAAACGTGATTATTCAACAAACTCTGCAGCATGATTCCCCACAAATGTAGAAAATATTAGAAAAAAACAAATCCATCTTTATCCTGATTTAAATGAAAACAAAAAAAGTTATATAGAGAGTACGACCAACTTGAATTTTCTTTGTTTTTTCTTCAATGAAGGGTACTTTCATGGAAATTGGGAGGGCCTTGTTTAGCAGCCGAGCCCACCAAACCATGAGATCGACCCACATTGGCACCACCAAACCATGGAAATTGTAAATACGCCAGCTTGTTTTCCTACTTGGCCTAGAAGCAAAGCAACCATTAGTTTACTGCAACACCAAGTATTCTATCTCTGTCAAGTACAACCACTTCGGGTTATGCCAAAGAAGAAAACAGAAATTTACAAAAGGCGTGCTAATTTTACCTGGATTTACAAATACAATGTGATTTTTGAACTATTTTGTTTAAGATGCCTTCTTCATTAGACAAACTTCTCGTATTTCCCCCCATGTGTAATGGTATAGACAATGGTATTAACGTATTGGTACTTTTCCTGGGGCATGGGCTGCTATGTCCCAATCAAGCTCCTGTGGATGGGCTCAGTGCAGGCTGTTCAGCTGTTGATGAGCTTGTTCATGTTCTATATTTTGTGATTTAAATGAGTCAAACACAAACGGGCGGCTCGTTATGCTGTACGAATTGAACATGTTACTGTGTTTGGCTTGGCTTGACCTAGATGGGCTGTTAATTATATATGGTTCTCTTATATTTTATATTATATATGTGTATATATATAAATAGATATAAGTTAGATCTTGTTCATCACTTTTCATTGCTTTTTAATGGTATAAGTATAATTTAAAAAGTTTTAAAAGGTTTGAAAAAGCACGCATCATAATATTATTATACTCGTGTCCCTAAAAAACAACAAATCCCATTATAATAAATACAATGGGTTCCACCACTTTGTACCTTTGATTATGACTTTTTATATTATCAGTATTACTTGAGTACCCATATGCATTTAACATAACCTAATTTATATATAATAAGAAAGAGACAAAAAGAGAGCTTGCAGATATAGCTATAATGTAAATAAATAATCAAATCTTTTCATTTTATTAGGAACTTGTATAAAAAATTATTTATTTATAGCTAGAAATGAAATATTGTAAAGAAATCATATGTCAAAAGTTATGTTCAGCTCATGTTCAACTTGTCCAACTTAACCCGTGTTTCGTTTGAATGCTACGATGCCTCAAGATAAAGTCCAATAACAACTGAGAATCCATAGAGCCAACCAACTTTGGGTGTGATAGGGTTCGGTTTCAGTTCGCATTAGGGTAAAAGTATTCACGAGATAACTCAAGAAGACGCTGCTCTTCAGGCGAAGGGGTCGGTCGAAAAGAACCTGATGAGTGTTAACTAAAACGACGATTTCAGGTCCAAACACTGCTTGAGACACAAAGAGAAAATCAGTAGTTAAATATAATAACATAAAGTTCGCACTGCATTCTGCAAATAGTTGACAATTTAGGTCTCTTTTTCTCTAAATTGCTAAGCATGACACGGAGGATGCCATTCTTGGGGTAACGTTGTAGCTTTTATAGATAAACTGATCGTTCATGCCAAGCCCTAAATTAGGCAATTTTCTGTACTGCCTATACAGAGCTTCTAAACTAAGCACTTCAATGCATGCCCAATATATGCACTCTCCCTTTTAGAGGATGAACTCTCTCTCTCTCTCTCTAAATTCAAATGAGGATGGGAAAACTTTAAAATGAACTTGAAACCTTGTAAAGACAAAACCATGATCAAGCTTTCTTTCACACTAATTGAGGTCGGCTGCATGGATTTTTTTGTCATCATTCTGCTAAACTTTATGTTATATTAATATTTAAATTCAATATACATTATAATAGATCCAAGTGGGTGTTAATGTGTTACGTTGTTCGTCGACTACCCAACGCAATCATCCTCTTTTTCCTATCAAGATATCTTGTAAATTAATAATATTATTTTGATGACTTGTTGCAAAAGGCTTTTCTTGAAAATGCCCGAAATGCAACCCGTTCTGCTGTATAAGATATATTAAAGAATATTTACACGTATGGAATGAAGAGAATGTCAACCAAAGTACTTACATGAGTAGAGTGCATTGCATTCTTTCGAAAATCTCAAAGATGGCCCATTATATTATTCGAAAACCTCAATTGGTCTTAGCTTCAACTTAACTGTAAGTTTCGGTTGTGATTCGTAAGTGTCAGTTTTGGTTTGATTCTTAAACCACTAAAAACCATAAAAATATATAAAAGTAAGTTTGTGTACTGCCAAGATTTGAAAATTTTGTGTATAGTCAGCTACATGAGCCATGCATTGAACTCGTGGAGTAAAACTTACATGAGTGGGAGCGAGATCTGCTCGGGCTTGATCCAAATCAATCCAACCTGGTATCAAACCCATAAGCTTCTCGGTTCGCTAACAACTGAATAGATCCATTTAGTTATTTTGGGTCAGATACGCAAAATCTCTCTAAATACATGGAGCTCGTGCATGGTTTAAGATTATACAAATCCTGAACCCAGATCAAGCTGAAAAATCTTCATTTCTTCTTTAGATTATGCAAAACTATGGTTTAGATTTTAAATATGAATATGGGTTTTCTGTAGTAGACCTAATATGACCCAGATCCGATCAAATCTGAGCCATACATTGACATTCTTAGGAAGGATGCCTCTTCAGTAGAGACGTGGTTAGTTTTTGATCATGCACATTAACGCGATTGATTGATCATGAAGCAATCTCACGCAACTCAAGTTTCGAAGATAGTTCGAGTAGACATGGCACATTTTCTTGGAACCAGAAACAGGAACTAAATACGGATCTGGTTCCGGTTTGGAATCACCGGTTTCAGTTCATTAGGTTTGAAATTTTTGACAGGAAATAAAAATATGAAATCAGTGGTTTGAAACTGCTGGTTTCGGTTCCGGTCCAACTCTGGTTATCCATGGAAGGTGGAACCAGAACTAAACCAGGTAGTCCCACTTTCAGCTGTGGTTGACCTGTTAAGATTTCGTTCAATTCCTGACCCGATTTAGTTCCAGTTGGAACTCATCATATTTAAACTTGACACTATTTCCCGCTGTATATATTTTCTTTTAAATACCATCGTCATCAATATTGACATGATTGGCAGTTCTGCATGTTTCCTAGTAGCTACTTGAACTATAATTTATTAATCAGTGCAAGAGGGCAGTCTAAGCCAAGTTCATCTACTAATTAATGTAAAAATTTCACACTTAAATGTATCTCCAGTCACCCAATGTGTCACAAGAACAAGGCTTTCACCACACGCACACGTGTGTGTATATATATATATATATATATATAGAGAGAGAGAGAGAGAGAGAGAGGGAGAGAGAGAGAGAGAGAGAGAGAGAGAGATTGGATTTCACCTTACTCCTGCCCAAGCATTATTTTTAATGAATACGACTGTAATACCATTGTCCTCCATCTTCTTTTGAGAACTCTTCAATTTCTTAAATTATACTAATGTCATAAAAAATGCAACATGTGAGAGATGGATAAGATATAATTTTCTTATATACATTGATCATATCATCTTCACCACCGATGTTGCTCACTTATATTTGGCCATTTACTTTTCAATAAGATTAATATAATAAAATTAATTTTTATCCTCTTTTAAAAATCCTTCATCTTTTTAAAATTATATATCTATGCCACAGTAAAATAGTGGTTGGACACAAGGTGACATCAGAATTAGGTAGGCTGTAATTTATATATATATATAAAGAGAGCTCAATTGTTAAGCACTGAGTTAATGCGCACTCCGTATACACCGACATATACCCACCCATCTTCAGACCCGCTTCTCAGATCATCTTCAACCCCTTTCTATTGGCAGCCATCACCAATGGATGTCACAAAGTGGTCGGAGGAGAGCAGGAGAGGAAAGAAGAGAATGTGGAGGATGGTGTGCACCAAGTGAACATGAAAGTCGGTAAGCAAGAGCCGTGCTCTCTCTCTCTCTCTCTCTCACACACACACACACACACACACACACACAAGGAGCAACGGCATGTGGGAATGCATCTAAAAGGCATGGCTGCCAGAGGAGCAACCAAGAGAAAGAATCCGAAAGGTTGGCGAAAAGTATGGTGGATTAGTTGAGAGATGACGAGTTTGAGTAATTAAGAAGATTAAGGAGTTGGAGACAAAGCCTGAGGAAGGCTGTTTCGCTTTTGTATATGAGAATTCGCTGTTAAGGAAGACGTAACATATTGCTAAGAACAAAGATAGAATAAACATACTTCTAAAGGAGGAAAAGTATAGTTGACCTCCTATTGAGACATCATGGCCAGATATGATCTTTATGATGCTCTTAAAATAGTAAAAAGGACAGCGTTTTTTTCAAAAGAGAAAAACATGAGAGGAGTGGCCCATGTTTTAAATATTATTTTTCATACTTTTTAAAATTTTTATTGATATTATAAAACATAGCAAAAACCTTTTGAATTAGTAAAAAAAACTGAATATATAAAATACTTGATTATTTGATTACTTCATTTGACATAAAAATTAAGATTGACATATATTACATTTTTTTAAAGAAAACTTTAAATACTTAAGGTCAGTTTTTTAGAGTGATATAAAAATTGATGAAGATGTTTATGATACAATTCATATAAGTTAGTTAAAATAGAGAAGGGTATCAAGTATTATATGTGATAAAAAGATATCATTAAAATTGAAAGATAGATATTATAGAGCAACAATTAGCCCGTTATATTTTATGGTTTTGAGTGTTAGGTAGTTAATCATCAACATTTATAAAAGATATCTATAACAAAAATATACTTAGATAGATGAGTGGTCATACAAGGAAAGACGGTATACATAATGAGGTTACTAGAAATAAATTGAGAGTGACACATAAAATGAGGAAAAATCATTTGAGATAGTTTGAACACGTAGAAAGACAAGTAAAGAAAGCTTCTATAAGAGAGTATGAAAAACTGTGAAAATGTTAAAAGAAGAAAAGGAAGACCACAAAAGTATTTGAAAGAAATGGTATATCTTATGTTAAGTTAATTGTTAGTATTACACGTGACCAAACCCTACAAAAACAAAGAATCTATTTAGCTTACCTCATCTAGTACGAGAAAAAGCTTAGTTATTGTTGTTGGTGTATTTATATTATAAAACATTCTTTATATAATTTAATTTTAAAGGGGTTGCTTCTTACAAAGAAAGCCTTTTTATTTCTTTTATTTTGGGTCTTATTATAAATATCCGCTTAGGGTGGATAAGTTAGGGCAGCTGGGAAACGGACCGACCTGCTTGTAAATTGGTTTGGATCGTTCGCTTCATGCATGACCTCAAGTGAGCTGAACATATGAACAGTGGTTATTCTGTTCAGCTCAGCTCGTAAAGCTTGCCCGTGTATTGAACTCATGACCTTAAACTTGTGAATTGACTCTGGGCAGGCGAGTTTTGCTCTTTGTGCTACATATGATGAATCAATTTGATACAAGTGGACATCAAAATGAGAGAAAACATTGATATCCATCTGAGTTTTCAATTTAAGGATCATAAATAAAAAAACACAAACACATGAGCACGTACAAACACGCACACATACATATATATATACATATATATATAGAGAGAGACAGAGTATAAACATGGGGAACCCACCGAAATAAAGAACTACAAGGAACAGATTTTTTAGACGAATGGTTGAGGTGATAAAACTGAAAGAATACGATGCATTAAATGTAAAATACAAAAATTGTTTGGTTTGCTATTAGCTTGGCTCATTCATATTATTGATACCGAGTTTGGTTGAACCACTCACTATGTTGAAGACCAACTGGAACCATAATGAACTCACTTGAGCCGACTCGAACCAAATCTATGCAATTGGGCTTCAGTTTGAACCCAAGCTCAGGTAAATTTTCGTCACGTGGTGGTTTTCTCATTATCGATTGGATTGGATTGGATCTGATGGATCTTGAAGTTATGTGAACCGAGTTACCCAAACATGGGGTTGAGATCCACTACGTTGAGCAGCCTGGGCCAAGAGCTTCCTGTGAATGAAAAAAAGAGTGGAGGAGAGGAGCCCATCAGAAAGGTCGTCCCTTCACGGGTTCAGCCTCCAAACACACAAAGCAAGCGCATCGAATTTGGCGCTCTCAACGATTTTAAAATCAGCCCACCACACCACGTGTTTTCCACTCCTCGCTATTCACACACGCTACGGGCATACAGTGGCCCATTCCGGCACCTTCGGCTGCTTGAACCACCGCCGACTACCAATCTTTAGCCAATCTTTCTCTTTTTCTGTCTCATCCTTTTCATCCCAATATTTGAAGCGGTCAATGTGGCTGCTGCCACTCTACTATCACACACGTACAAGAGTGTAGTCTACGTATACATTAATCTTCTTGAAGATCTTAACCGTTTGATCTGGTTGAAAACTTTAAGTAAAAAAGTAAAAAGTATTCAATTTCAATATTTTTGTATATTTGAAAATTAAATCTTTAATTGGACAATTGAGATCATATGGTGGGAGTACTTATCCTCAAGAATCTCAATAGTATGTTGATACTTTTTTTAGGTATAATAAATATATTGGTATTATTTACTTTTGAACTTAAATATATCAACTATTGATTGGATGATTGCAATCTTTAAGAAGGTTAGAGCATAGATGAGTGTATGTATGGACTATACTATCCCTCTCTCTAGTGCATAAAAGCTATCGAGAATATGTTTGCTCATTTTCATATATATATATATATAATATAGCTAGAAAGATATATATGTTTAAATTCATTCATGCATAAATTTATCTACTCAAATATTTTCAATGTTCAATCAACATAAAATTATATTGTTGTGCTTTTTGATTTCACATTTTAATATGTAATCATAGATTTCACTTTTTAAATTCAAATCTTATACGAGAAAGAGAGAGATGGCTAAAGGTGATAGGTGGGATAGTTCAAGCTATGGGAGATGCCTCAACTATACATTTATGGATTTTGCTTTTATTTTAACCATCCTGTTCTTAATTGGATGGCTAGAAAATGCAAAAGATCTCCATTTATTTCTAGTACGTACTAGCATACGTTAATCCCCCCCTCGATCTTCGTTATGGTTACTGAATCTTGATCTTCTAGCCGTGTCAACCAGCCCCGACTAACCCATTCGTTGCAGACCTGGTGTGATGCGACCCGGTCCCAAGGTTCAAACCCGCTTACCTGAAGTTCTGAACTTTGCCTGAGGCTCAATACTTCTTGTTGGACCCAGACAGCCTAGCTTACATCTGAACCGGGCCTGGTTATTCAGACGAGAACCACATAAACGGGACCCAGTTAGGCTGAGAACCGACATCAGTGGCGGACCTACATTGAGCCAAAGTGAGGAGGTCATGCCACCCAAAATTCAAAAAGTGAATGAAAAACACCATATCTGGTGGTTGAATATGTGACCAAATGTATAGTTCGCTCCACCTTACGCAGCCTCATGGCCTATCCGCCGCACTCCATACAGATTTCTCGATCTGCCACTCCCCTGAGCCACCGCGAAACGACTCCTTAGAGCTTTCCGCAATTTAACTCAATAAATCCTCAATTTGATTAACTATATCCGGGCTCTTTATTCGTGCTTTAGTATTGCTTATGACCGCAAAGAATTCACAATCACCAACCGCAGGATTCGAATCATGGACATTGTTGACCCATGAGGAACTAAGGGAGGAGGCCTACCCAAGATTGAAACCGAAGCAAGACCCTAGAAGTTCCAAAAAGGAGAGACAAGATTGACTTTTGACTTTTTGGGAATTTAACTTAAAATTCTCTATAAATGATTGTTCTCCACCTTAAGAAAAGTCAAGTGCGTAAACAGGTCGGGTCGTCGTAGTGTTTGCGAAAGTGAACAACATAGTGTCTCTGACTAATTGTTACGGACCAGCAGTCTCTTGTCTGCACCATCAATTCCAACACCAGCCGACTTTGAAATGGCTCTGTTCACACAAAAGTGACAGTTCCAAACAGTAACATCATCCTTCAATGCATCTCTCTCTTTACCCACAAGCTAGCATATATTTTTGGTTGAACCAAGCACCCATTCATGGAAGTATGCTTAATAATTGGATTGACTTTATTTTGTCCAAAAAAAAATACAACCTAACTCCTTGCCCCACACGTTATAACTACAAAGGTTTTCTGGTCAAAGAGGAGAAAATAGAAACATGTGTTTAATGATGCAATGGTATTGATGCATGTAGATTTTGAGCATCAAAGTTTGGTTGTCTAATAAGAGAATCCTCTTATTTCCACCTTCTCGCAGCTCTCGTCTTTATCTATGCCACCATCAAGCATTGCCATTATTCTGATCTTTTCAGTATGGTGGCTGTCAATCTTCCTGTTTGAAACTACAGTTGGCTTAGGTGAAAGTTGAATCTTTTCAAAGGAAATAAAGGCTTGTACTCGGTAATCAGAAATAGAAATGTTTGTAGGGCTGGTAAATGAACTAAGCTGCTCGCTGTTTGGGTTCGTCTCATCCCCGGCTCGATGATGTTCGGTTCGTCGAACCATCATACCTGAACATAAGCATGATATGTTCAGCTCATGAAAGCTCATTAAATGATACTTTAATAACTTTGACTAAATCATACTAATGGTGATTGTACTAGAGCATCTAAGGTGATGAAGGAACAATTTTCTTCAAACTTTTTCTTTAGGTAAATGAAGGCCCATCCTGTTTAGGGTTTAAGGAAATTTCTCTCTCAACTTGGTTTCACGTTGGCGCATAAAAAGACGGCAGCCGTAAGTAAAACCTTTCATTGTTTGGATACCAGTTACCTTAGATCATTCCTATAGAAAACGAACTCGGCAACAAAAAGGGGTTGTTTTGGTTCATTCAGCTCATTCACCAGTCCTAAATCTATCACTGTAACAATAGTAAGTATGAAAATTGTGAACTATAAGTGAGAAAATCATGAATTAGGATCAATTAGATGATGCAACAGGGAAATCCCTGAATTTTCATTAGATAATTCTGCACAAGAACAATTTTATTTGGAGTACTACAATTTAGGAGTTTCAAAAATCAGCTTGTGAAGCTCCAAGTCTCTGCTTCAATGCGGTTCTGAAATTCGGATTGGGCATTTCGAATTCGACCAGCATGACAGAGAGATGTTAGTAAGATCCACAGATGCTTGAGTTGAGATTCTTGACTTCTGTTGGAGAATCTACAATGATGATTGACAAAAATCAGAAAAGTTATACAAGCTTTTCTGTGAATTTCTCAGTGAGTTCTGCCTAATGGGTATTTACACTGGATCTCCATATTCTTCCCTCTAATGAGATTACAATGATGGAGACATCGTCGTGGTATCTCCGGCGATCCCCCTGCGGTATTTCCAGCAGCTCATGAAAGTCCATACCTGCAATGATCTTGATTTTAGAGATAGACAGCGTTGAGAGAGACATGGTTTGATTACTACTGTGCTAAACTCTGATTTCATGCATTACCTGCTTTTTTCGCCGCCCGGAAGAGAACTTCTTCAACAAGGTGTTGCGCTGGATCTCCTTCCGAAGATGATTGAATGAACGATTCAACCTCAGCCACTGCCTCTTCATTAGTGAAGTACTGATAAAGCCCGTCCGATGAGAGTATCAAGAAACGATCACCCGGGCCCAGGCGATGGTGATAGAGAGATGGAGCACATGTGAGATAGGGTGCTGTTCCAGTGTAATCTATTCGAAACATCTCCAGAAGAGCATCATTCCACTTCGGCTGCAAAAAGAACGAAGTGTTTCTTTCAGCTATTAGTACACCTTTGTGGTTTCATGTGTTCCAATTACCATCCCACTGAACCATATGGATTCATGTACAATTTCTTTATGTGTGGGTGTATTGCCATATTACTAATCTATTCAAGTTCATATGAAAGATACAGCAAAAAACATGAACAATTTCAGGTTCAAGCAATTTATACAGCCAATATGAATTTAGTTCAAACATGCTTTAGATCATCAGATTCATGCAAGATGAATGTAAAAGCAGAAGGCCATCACAAAATTACCTGCTTAAGAAAGCCAGCTCCAAACGCTCTTGTAACCTTGAGGGATCCCTTCACTCTGTCATTTGTGATAGCACAAGGATCATCTGGATGTTCTTTTTTGATTCTTTTAACTTCCTATGAGATTGCAGAGGAAAAATGTTGTAATGCATTGAATACTCAAACCATGCTTCAAATTTTTAGGATTAATAGATTGCGAGATACTGAAATGACAGAACTAAAGGAGGAATTTGTGAAGAATTACCTCCTCCACGCCGGTACTGTGATCCGAGGTGAGTTGCAATGCCAACAAAGTCGGTAATGTCTGCGGCAGATCGGAATCGGAGAACTCTCCATCTTCCCGGAACTGAAGGTCATTAGGTGTTTCCTCGTTGATCCGTTCCAGATCCCACAAATCTGCTTCTACCCTTTGTGCTAAAACCCCTCTGCTGTCCCCAACATTCATCAAATAAACATCTTCCCCTTTCATCAGCATCACAAGGACGCAGGACCCCATGAGAGCCAATTCAGGATTCTCCATCAACATTTTGTCTGCGATCTCCAGGTAGTCCGCCTCCGTCTTCCTCAACGCCCTTGCAAGCGCCTTTAGAACCCTTGCATGATCTACTGCACTCTCTGCAGCGCAGCTGACTTGTTCTTTCTATCTCCTGTGGCTCTCCTCCCACTTCTTGCTGACACCTTTGAACCTGCTCTTGCAATTCCTCCTCCTCTTTGTTCTCATCTTACTCTGCTTCTCGCCGTTTTCTAAATCTGCGTCGCTTACAAGACCAGAATTTCGATCGCTACCATTGAGTTGAGGTTCGTCGGCGAGGCCAGAATATCCGTTCTGCTGGGGGACGACGGTGGTGACCGGCGGTTGGTCCCATAGGAGGCCCTTTAATTCATTTTGAACAGAAGTATAGAGATTGGATAAGAGGTAATCAGGAGCATCTGGGCCATTGAACCCATCATAGATTCCAACGAACAGCCATTCATGTTCCTCTGAGATCATTATATGCACTCTGTCTTCCCCTGCTTTGCCTTGCGCCCATTGAAGATTCTGACTTTCAAACGAGAAATCTTCATCGTCTTTACTCAATTCACCACCACTAATAATATTATCAGTAGCAGTAGCAGAAATGCAACCAACAGAGGATGAACCCTTCTCCTTCAGGAATCCAGTGACCCCGACCTTGAGGGGAGCGATAATTGCCGACCGCGTCGCGTTAGAGATAGAGCGGTGGAGTACCCTGATAAGGGAGGGCTTCCTATTCCGGCCGGCGAAAACGCCGCCGGATAAGGTCCTCTGCAAGCGCTCCAGGGGCCCGGAGAGGGAATTCTTGTCGAGTGGGCCGGAGAGCAACCCGCGCTCGATCGGCCCGGACATGAACCCGCGCTCAATTGGCCCGGAGAAGGCCGGGGCTCCGATCGGCCCGGAGAAAACTCCGGCTCCTGAACGTGGCACGGGCTGAAGAGGGATCGACTGGAACGAGTCCGAGCTCTCGAAGGCCGCTGATAACGCCGGTGCCACTGCCGTTGCGGCATAGGCAAAGAGGTCAGTGGAGAGCGGGGTAGAGGTGTTGGCGCAGAGGGCGGCACCGGAAATCGACCGGAAAGTGGTTGTCTCCTCAGAGTGGTGCACTTTTGACGACGAAAGCCGCGCGGTCTCTGGCCGGATATAGCAAAAGGAGTGACCGAAACCCTCGTCAACCCCGCTAGAAGAACCGGTCTCCGGCCGGCGCCCCGGTACCACACAACACGCGCAGATCTTCCCAAACCGATTCCCCATACCAATTCAGACACTAAAACAGCGATAAGGAACCGACTACAAAAGAAACGAAACTAACTAATTCAATCGCTAAAATCCAGGCCACTTCAGCCCGGAATGGAGTGATATCTGCAAATCATCGACCGCACAACCCAGAACTGTGACAATAAAATCGGTGAGCTCTATAACATTTCAAGAAGTTCGAGAGAGAGATGCGCTAAATGAGGGAGTTGGGGAGATGGGTATGACGTATTTGAGAGGGAGGATTTGGTGGTGGGGCAGTTATTTCCCGGTGAGTAGTGGCCGGAATCCGGTGAGTTGTGGGAGTGGGGAGGCTTTTGGCCTTTCGGGATTGATGGCGTTGACATTTGGTGAGCAAGTGGGAGTTGGTTGAATAAAAAAGTAAATGGTAGAGAGAGAAAGTCGTCTTTTCAGTGAGAGAGTTGACCGGGTTTGGGAGTAACCGGAGTTTGGTCCAGAACCCAAAACCAGTCTTCTTTCAAATTCGTCATTCAAATTTCATATTTTCTCTTCCTTTTTATATTTTTTAAGGAGCTCAGAGGTCAAAGTTTGAGATACCGCTAATTCCAGGAAGATCGTATCTTGACAGTACGATCAGTTCTTGACTGACACGTGCCGACTGAAGAAAGGTCCGTGCTTCTTCGGGAGTCGGTATTCTGCCTGTTTGACTTTCCTTTCTGGCGACGAGAATCTTGGAGCAGATTTTTTTTTTCGATTTTTTCTTCTCAATTTTTAAATGAATTTCAATCTTGAACCAATCACTTAGTTTTGGTTCAGAAGAGCGATGTCCAAAGGCAAATCCCAAAAGTATAGATGGGATAATTAATGTTTAGACCCGGACTAAGAATCCAAGTTACCCTCTTTTCTTGTATTTTTTTATTATAAGACTCGGCCGAAGCCCAACATATACACTCACACATGAACCTTCTGGGAGTCGAACTTCTCACTTGCAAGAACCGAGCGCCCTGTCATTGAGCTAATGCTCTGGGTGCAAATTTTGCCTGCTTTTAAGAATAAAGTATTGGTAGCTTTAACCACTTCAACAAAAAATTTAGGATAGCAAATTGGTAATTTGAAGAACTTGTGTGGCTCGCTAATTTTGAAAAGTATTTTCTTTAATTTGGTAAATATAAAACAGTAAGAGTATTCTTAAATTAATTAGTTTGACTCCCAAGTTTAGTTGAGGAAGATTCTTCAAGTATGTCGATCACGTGCACAAAGCACATGACTCATCGTCCCATGCCCAATGCGGTGCCCGGAATGAGTAGTTCGTGTTTGGAACTGAATCGGGATGATCCGGGAAGTTCTGAATAATATCCATTGTCATCAATTGGCCCAACTTGGCTGAGCATATCTAACTGAGTTCGGGCCAATCTTTGGATCAAATCCATTAATTACCTCTGCTCCGCTAAGTTTATTATTGTACAGTTCAGTTTATGGTTTGAAGGTTGATACAGAACCTATATACCGGCACACACACATATATAAAAACTGGATTCTGCTGATTTGTAATGTATCCATCCAATGCTTTTCAGTGGTATGGCTGAAATTTAACAATTTTAAGAGTTTTTTTTTTAAAATAAAAGAACAATGTTATTATAACCATATCCGAAAGCAATAATAGAACATGAATGAGAGCGACAATAGTGAGCAAAATCCAATCACTATATATGTAATTAAAACTTCCTCAGTTCTATGTGTATTGGGACATGTTTTATAGCTGTGGCTTTTATTTAATGTGTAAGTCTTACATATATTTTGCATGGTAGTAGTACTTTCTACGTGAACAAGTTACTCTATAATATATAAAAGTTAAGTGAACAACTTACCCTATAATTTAAAAGTTAATTTGTCATGTGGTCGGTTGTATGTTATATATGATAAATCTTATATATTCACATGTTAAAATGTAATTAACCAAGTTTTAGAACCAAGCCAAACTGAAATCAATGGTATATTTTGGTTCAATTTTATGCAGTACAATGGTTTGAACTTTTTGCTTTTCTTTAAATTTAAACGTTTAATGAAAAAGATTAATGATCTAAATTGTTAAGAAGAATCTAACATCAATGACAGTCTGCCAACACTCATTCTCTCAACATATATATATATATATATATATATATATATATATATATATATATATATATATATATATATCAACCAACATTGTGGAGTAAAGAAAAAAAGAAACTCGTCTCTTCCAAAATTTAAGAGAAAAAGAAAAAGTGTATAGTGGCAAAGCCCTTTGATCGTGACCCACTTGACACGCTCATACCCACTCAGTCTGGTTGGAGGGCTCGGACCCTGGGTCCCCTCCATTGCCATACCGGTGTGGCGTCATCACCGTTAGTGGAGACCTAACGCTTCCCCCAATAATGCCACTCAGACACAACCAAAGAAACAAGGACACGTGTGTGATGTCCACGTGTCCTCCTCTGGATGATGGTTGCAACCAATCGGGTTTTGGGTCTGTTCCAACCAATCCACGCGTGGGAACAGAATCACAAAGTCCAAACACGAAAATACGCATTGATTTCTTGCTTCATCGTGCCATTTGTTTTCGATACAATAAATGAACAATAAAGAAAAATATGAAATGTATTCAACGCCGTAGGTTTCTTCATTTATAGCAAGAAACCAACCCCGAAGTTCGCTTGCTATTGATGAATTTTCAGATTAAATTGTCAAATTTCCACGCTAATTGTTTCCACTTGTTACGCCAAAACGTCAAACATATAACTATTCAAAACCAAGTCAAGCCTTGTTAAACGTCAAAATGGAGCCGATTAAGTATTCACATTTAACATGGAAAATAAATATTCACACTTAACATGGAAAATAAAATTGTCCATCAGATGTGCATGAGGTCGTGTTGCATGAGACGCACCAAGTGAAGTCTCCTACAACACAGATCAAAAGTCTGGCTCCGTAGTTGAATCGTTAAAGAAGAAAAATTCACTTACTAATCTGTGTTGAAGGTTTGATGAACAGTCGAGTGAACGAAACACCTTCTGATTTCATGAGAGAGAGAGAGAGAGAGCAATTAAGATATTTTAAAGTTAAAAGTAAAAATTTTGTAGAAATTTCAAAGTGGCATGATGTGAAAATTTCGTAGAAACACGTCTGTGCCACACGTAGAAGTCATCGTAGAGTAAGATTTGATTCTAGGGGCCGGTCAACTTGCTTATTAATCTTCACGACATTTAGGATCTCATGCATTTGTTAGTTGGCTTCTGACTTACCTTAAAATAATAATTTATACAGTGATGATATCTTCAACTACCTTCACCATTATCCATACTGAAAACAATTAGCCACCATCATGCATTAACTTGCGATGAAATTAATTCATTAATCATATAATTACATGGAGTGTGACACTCTTTTGCCATGAATACAATTTTTTTATTCTTCTTTGATAATGTTTGTCTAGTGAAAAACGATATTAGTTGGACGCATAGCGTTAGCTCATCTGGCAGGGCCCTCCCGTCACTGGTGGTGAGTTCGATTCCCGGGGAGTGTGATGGTGTATTTTTTTTTTGTAACCAAAGGAAAGGAAATTCATCTTAGCGTATACTTTTATTAATGTACATTTTCCACCATCTCCTCCTATAAAATGTCATGTCGATCTATAAGGATTAATGACGATGATTTTCATTCTTGGTACAATCAAGACATCAGAGAGATGCACGGAGATGTGTCCGGTTTCAACCAGAACCGAGCCGGGCCAGGAACTAGCTGAACTTAGAACTGGTGAAACAGAATCCGAGACCGGGTGTAGAACTAGAAACCATCCGGTTCAGTTCCATCTTCGCTTTTTATAAAACCGGAACAAGCGTTTTCAACCAAAACGGAGGCAAGTTGACTGAACCTGGAACTAAAATCGGGCCCAAAACCAGAACCACCAGGGTTCAGTTTAGGTTCACTTTTTATAAAACCGAAATTGGGGTCTGAATGAAAAAAATATGGTATTTGTCAAGTTGGTATATTTAATTTCATCCACACCGCACTTGTTTGTTCTTGTCTTATCTCTCATTTCATGACATATTTCTTCATGTATGAATGTACATTGGTCATATAATTATTATAGGAACACTTGGTGTAACGAAATATGCAACTGGCTCATGTGCTTCATAATTTCTGTTTTCCCATTATTGCAACTGTACCCATTAATTAACCTGGACCCAGAGAGAGAGAGAGAGAGAGAGAGAGAGAGAGAGAGAGAGAGAGAGAGAGAGAGAGATGCTTCTCAGTTGCAAGTATTTACAATTTTTAGTGAATAAATTTCAGAAGATGAAAGTTTCAATTTGGACGAGCGAACACATCTAACTCAGGCTGGGTTTGGTTCACTCAGCTTGTTCAGTGTAACAGGTAGGGATGGCGAATTCAGACACGACATGAGAACCCAACACAAACACCGCCGAGAAAGTCCGGGAAGTGATACGAAACTGTTTGGGTCTGGGTCTAGTTGACCTATCTAATTGTGTCACGAAATCAAACTAGAACAGTACTTGAAATGCAACTTGCTGGAGATTTCAGATAAGACACAAACACGAGCTGAAAGGTCCATCTTCTTCTCCACCCAAAGAGGCATGGAAAAAGAAACCATGTAACGTTCGGGTTGACTTGTTTCTGGGCATGGAAACGAAATGACATGACAAAAGCAAAACCCGAAACGCAAAATTGCATCAAGTCAGTGGTGATTGTAGAGAAGTGCTTGAACACATGCCTCTGTTCAGAGATGTAAGTGAAGTCTCGAAGTATCAGATCCGGATCCAATAATTGATAGTGCGTTTGATTTGCCTACTTATTTATGACGCTGTCTCCCTTCGGAAACTGATCCAGAACCATATCCAGATTTGCAAACATATTGTGAGGCGAAGCCAGGTATGGGCGCTCTGAGTATCGAACTTCAGACCTTCATCTTGTGAGTCAAACCCCGACCCTGCCAGGTGAAATAACGCACGGAGTGCAGTTTTTGATCTTTGAGTTGTGAAACGTACTGATAACATATTCTGCATTTGATAGCTTTGCAAGGAAACCTGCATGGAACCAGATTTTAACTGGTTCATTTCCTCTTTATATATATATGTGTGTGTGTGTGTGTGTGTGTGTGCGTTGTTTGATAATCAAGCTTAGGTTGGGAAAACCAATAATAATTTGAAATTAAAGAAATGGAGGCGGCAGTTTGAAACAACTAGTCCTGGTTTTGGTTTCATGGAAAGAAGAACTGGAGTCGAACTGGGTGGTCTCTGGTTCTGGGTCCGGTTTGACCGATTAGAATTCCAGCAGGTTCCTGGTTCAATTAAGTCCCAAATTGTGACCAAGAGCTCCAAACTCATTAGCATTTAACTTAAAAAAAACATCATGTTTTACGCGAGCCTAAAATATATCGACTTAAATTTAAATATAGGTATGAGTCAACATGCACACGGCACGAACTCAGGTTTAGCCAACCCTACCTAGTGAGAGAAAAAGGATTGGCTTTTAATTGCTCGTTTACGTGCATGAACAACTTCTTCTTATGAATATTGTGCACCGATGAGCCCACAAGATGGACTTGACTCCATAAGTCTTTTGGTTTTTCGTCAACTTATTTTAAATATTTAATCCACAAAGTAGGAGTAAGATGCTAAGATACTCTAATTAACTATTTGATTAATTTTGGCTTTTGGTCCATTCGGTTTCAGTAGTTTTGGTTCCTGACCCGGTTCGGTTCGGGTTGGAATCATTGGACTGGTTTGGAACCGACCATGTCAAACTCGAACATCCTTTCTAGGATAAACTTACACTTATTTTTCAAATATCAAATCCTTTTTTTTATCTTGATTAGAGTAGTAAATCATAAATATGGCTCATAAACAAGCTAGACAGACGAACCGAAATCAGGCTTCTCGTGTTCGGGTTGTTCCCCACACGAGGTAGAGCAATATATGTTCAGGGATGTTCACGAGTTCTTTTGTTATCTCATAATGAGCTGAGTTCAAACACAACGAACCGAGTTTGTACGTGTATTCGGTTTCATGCTTGCATTCATTTCAGATCAACACTATGAAAGTTTCACTGTAAATACAACCATTGAATAATCAAGCAGTTTAGAGAAGGTTTAAGTGAACTAATTACGAGCTAAGTGAAGGTACACTGCTCATGGTCAGCTCAGTTAAGGTCACGAACTCGATATGACCGGCTTGGAAACAAGCAAATTCGAGCTGATCTACAAGCAGCTTAGTTCATCTACCAGCCCTAATCATAAATAATCGTTTAGGATTTATCGCGTTTAGGATTTATCCTAAAGATGGATGGATACTCCTAAACCCTCAAAAGACAGTTTCTTCGAGTTATAAATCGATACAAAAGGAGTTATTTTGTGACATGTTTATCGTGTTTGATAACCTTATGATCCAAGATTTTCTGAAAATTTTTGAAAGATTAACATTTAACTTTGAAAGAGCAATATTTTGTTTTATGGATATCAACAGATTGCAAATATGTGAAATCAGATCCGATTCCAAATCCAATTAGTGAATTCAGGTTCTGGGCCTTTGGATCTATCCTATTGATATTAGATATCTGGATGTCATTGCTTGTCTTTTCATGGATTTCGCATCGGTCTGTAATCCACATCTTGCAATCGAATTGTTATAATGTCCCACTTTGGGGAGCTATATCTGATCCGAATCGATCCATTACATTCATGTGATGCTGTTGGAAGCATTTGATAAGGGTCTTCAAGCTTCATTTGGGTTTTGCAACCCGATTCATCATGTTTTAGGTCCTTGTGTTTGTGAGTGCAAACATGGCTATAGACTAGTGAAAAGGCTTCAAAACCCCATAACACCAAGCCTACACTTGTTGTGTTTTAGGTCCTTGTGTTTGCAATTTCGTATTCTGGGTTTTGTGTTCATGTCGTGTCACCTCACTGGCAGACCTACACATGGGTGAGGTAAGGTGGCCGCCTCACTTTTATACCTGTGGTTAGACTTGATTAGTTCTGGGTAAACCACGACTGCTGGTTTTGGTTCTTCCACAAAAACCCAGAATTAGAACGGAACCGCCTCTTTGGATCCATTTCAAGTCCCAGATTTAAACCAGGTCTGGTTCTAGTTTAGTTTCATTTTTTATTTTAAAATAAGGCATGATGCTAAATATGGAACAAAAATACTTGGAATCAAAATATTTGAACTGTTGGTTCTTTTTCTGGTTTCAGTTCCATATCTCTAATAGGTAAAACTGGAACCAAACCCTGGGGTCACCTGTTTGGTTCATTTTCAGTTCCGGTTCCATTTCCCCTGGTTTCTGTAATAGCCATTTCCATGAGCGGTTCTGGTTCCGCCCAGCCCATTAGGTCGGATCGAAACTGGACATATCTACTTGTGCTCCTAATCTTAATCTTTTTCAAAAAATAATTTTTGAAAAATAATATGGACTGCCTCGATTGAATTTCACACAACTGAACCTTGCCTCACCCTAGAAAATTTTCCAGGTCCGGTATCGTGTCATTTCATGCTTGTGTGTAATACAAGTCAAAACTTACTGGTTTTTTTTTGTGTTTCTTTGGGTGGATAAGCAAACTAATGGGTCATGTCTATAATCGCGTGTCATGTTGCCAACAACTTCTTGTTTCAGGTCGTGTCTGTATCTTTTCGTTTCATCTTGATGCCAGAAACACGGGCACGCAGCATAACCTGATCTTATTCATGTTACTATGGATGAAAACACATAATTTTTAAGTAGTGCATTTTTCGGGTTTTCGGGTTGGGCCTTATATTGCCAGCCCTAGTTCGCTCTCTCAGTTAATAGGATGTTATGCACCAAACAAAAGTTGGAACTAAGGGCGCACATTTTCTTGTGATTTAGAGGAAAAAGGATGCAAAAAAATGACAATTTCTGGTCGGAATTTTAAAATTTAGTTATTTGTCTCCCTTAATTGAATTCACAAAGAAATTTATATAAGACTAGTTTCACAAAATGTAAAAGGTTCTTCTCTTAGGACACAACTTCTATTACAGAAAATCACATTTTTTGCTATTTAGTTAATCCTTTCAATAATGCAAAACAGAATATCTCGACAAAATTTGAATTTCTTTTGGTTGCCATGAGGAGGCGCATCAAGTATTCTTTGTGATAAGAAGATACCATTAAAGTTAAAAGGTAAATATTATAGAGCAGCAATTAGACATGCCATGTTTTATGGTTATGAGTATTGGACAATTAATCATCAACATGTACAAAAGATGTATGTGACATAAATGAAGATGTTGAGATTGATGAGTAGTCATACAAGAAAAGACCGTATATAGAAATAAATTGTGTGTGGCACGAGTAGAGGATAAAATAAGAGAATATCATTTAAGGTGATTTGAACATATATAGAAAGAAGATAAAAAGAAGAACGTGTAAGAAGGTATGAAAACTAGATTTTGAAAGTATTAAAAGAGGTAGAGGACGACCACAAAAGTGTTGAATGATCTAGCTTATTGTGAGTTAACTGCTAACATGGCACATGATAAGGCTATGTGGAAACAAAGAATCCATGTAATCGCCCCCGTCTAGTATGGGAAAAGGCTTAGTTGTTGTTGTTGTATAATGGGGAGGCAAAAGCTGGATATGCACACCCTCGCTATCAAACTCATGACCTTCAACTTATGAATCGACTTTCCAGGTGAGCTATTTCTCTTAGTGAGAAATTGAATTTCTTTTAAATAAAGAAGGTTGTGAATTAGAGAAGAAAAGAATGCGAATGGGGGATCACTTTTTAAATCTTATTTCTCTAAAACAAATGTATTGCAAAACAATTCTATATATTTAACAGGTTTTCTTCTTAAGAACTAACATTTATTACAGAGAATTACATTTTGTTGTTATTTATTTAATTTTTGAAAATAAAAAAAGTTCTTACGAAAATTTGAATTTCTCATGGGTAGCTACTAAATGTCTTGTACCACATGATCTGAAGTCTGCAACTCTCTTGGGTGGATGCAGAACTTAGCAACTTAGGGTTCCACTATAGTTATTGCACCTCCGACTGAGCCATGAACTTGCGGTGGCGGATCCACATTGAGTCGAGGTGGGGTGACCATCCCACCTGAAACTTGAAAAACCAATGAAAAAGTTACTGGAAATGATCAAATCCATAACTAGTATACATAGTTCGCCCCAACAAAAAATTATAGATCTGCCACATCCATGAAGCACGTCGAAGACCCACTGGGAGGGATGCACCATGTCATGGCGAGGACCATGATGGGTTAGGTCGGGCTCGTGATCCGAGTTTGACCACGGGGACCATTCACATTCAGCTACAATCAGGGGCATAATTTGAGTACCAGATACAAATCGAATTAGCTGAGCTATTAACCGAAAAAGATTAGATTAACAAAATATATGGATAGAGTTTTGCTCCAGAATCTGGATATGAATATGAAATCCATTTGACAATGGTGAGCTTGGTTTCACAAAATCCAACCAAATAGCTATACTGGCAAGATCCAATTAATAGAAATCAAGTATGAACAAGTTTAACAATGTTGTCTTTAGGTATGTAAACTGGTCAGATAAGGTGTGGATTTGAACACCATTGAATGCAATTTGATCCGATAGAAACGAAGTTGAATTTGTTCACCAGAGTGCGATTCGTAAGTAAAATTCTTTATAAGGCAGATAATCAGCTAAACTTGTGCTTTTGTTTCAGTCGTATTAATTAAAGATGTATAATATTGAGCTGGATTCAGTTTCATTTACTAATAAATTGGTTTATAAGATTAAGGGTGTGTGAATAGTAAATTGGTTGATTCTTTCAATTAGGCCTCTTCCCCCTCGATGTGTATCGGGTAATGTTTAATCAAACGGGTCCGATTTTAGCTTTAGATGGCGGTACCAGCCAGACGGTTTTAATGGAGCCGTGCTCGAGACCCGGACCCATTCAGATCCAATCTGTTGCAAGCCATTGCTGCGACTGACTAAAAACTTACAACTTCTGCTGCAGCCAACTGTGAATAAATCAAGCAGCGATGAGATAGCATCATAGCAGTGTTCATAATTGGACAGATGAGTCCATCCTGATGGTTTTTTTTTATGCATTGAAAGCTTGAGAAATGGATGCCAGTTGGATCTGGGTCCACACCCTAAGGGAACCATTACCCTAAAGCCAGAGAATCTCGTTTGGCACATTTGCTCTGCTCCAACAAAGAAAAATTCACCCACTATTAATATCATTTTCCTTTTGTTCCTTTGCAACAAAGTTGTTTGGCTGAAATTCATAGAGCTGGCAGATTCTTTTCCTGATGATCATGGCATTTGTGTCGTGTCCCGTCATTTCGCGCCTTTCGTGTTAAGAACGAGCTAACCCGAATACGGCCTCCATTATTTTCCCCTGACTCCGTCGTTACAAACAAGAGCTTCAGCAAGCTTCTCATACTCCCCTTGCTTTGCCAAGTTCACCAAAGATCAAGAACGCAGTCAGATTTAGCAGCTTTTGTCAAGAAAAATTTCTCAAAATAGAAAGTGAATCTTACAAGTCCAGGAACTTTGAGTCCAAGTAATGGAGAAAACAAACATCCCATTTATCAACTGCAATGTAAAAAATCGAGAAATCTAGATTTTCGAATGTTGCCGAAAAAGTAGAATTATATTGATTGCTAATAAAAAAGAAAGTAGAATTCTATTACACAGAATCACAAACCTAAAAAACAAGAACGGGAAAAATGAATTTCCTTATTTTTGAATAGAGAAATCGAATCACCAAAATTTAAATATAGTTGCTCTTTAGCAGCCCACAAAATAAATTTACAACAGAAAAACAAATAAAGGAAAACAAAAAAGGAAAAAAAATCCCCTCTTCAGAAGAAATTCCACAACCCTAAAACCCCAAGAACACCGGCAAGAAAAATCCGCCCGCCTCCGCTTCTGCCTCCGCCGCTTGTCGAACCACCTCCCATGCTCCCGGGCGGCCATGTGGGACTCGCCGGCGAAATGCCGGAATCTGGCGAATATGCCGGGAGATCAGAGGGAGGCGAATATACAGGGGAATGGACGACCGGCGGGCTCTGGTCCACCTTCCCGGGGCCAAAAATCTCTCTAGGAAGGAGCACGGCCGAAATGCCAAAGATCGCTACCGGATTCTGATCAAACGCCGTCTGCGTGATTATCGCGTCGACGATCCCGGTGTTGATCGAAACGGATCCGTTGGATCGAGTGATATTAAGCGTGAAGCTTCCGGCGCCCATTTCCTCGGTAGCGAGCGTGGGTTGGACGGGATTGACGATCGATTGTAGAGAGCCCAATGGATAGTAAGAATGCAGAACGTGATACTTGAGAACGACGGCCTTCGTGTCCGCCGGAAGAGTTTGGAGACGCTGCGCCGAGAGCGTCGAGAAGGCGTCATCAGTCGGAAGGAACAACGTGATTCCGGCCCCCTGCTCGTCAGATTCTAACTCCGCCGTGACGCCAGACGCGGCCAGCATCGACCCAGCAACATCAAAGTCTTTCGCTTCGATCAGAACCTGAGTAATGTTGATCGGAACCTGCGGCCGGATCTCCGACTCCGATAAGTCGAATCCAGACGGAAAGAGAAGACTGTCGACTGCAAACACGGCTACTGCATAGGGAAGGGCGCGAACGAGTGAGACGACGGTGGCGTTGGACGGTGCGAAGGGTCCGGGCGACCGGACGGTCACGTTACCGGTGAGCGGGTCGCGCGTGAGGTTCACGGCTCCACGGTCCGCCTCCGCCCTCCCGGTCGTCTGGAAGAGCGTTGTCACAAGCTTCCCGTCCGCCGGGATCTGCCGGAGCGCCGGCAAGTCGAGGTATTGTAGGAGGACGTGGTACCTGAGGACGTCGGAGATCTGTGACGACGGGAGGCTACCGAGCCGGGACGCGGCGAGGGAAGGGTCTAGAAATCGATTAGGAACGGCAAGGATCGTGAGCGATGACCGGTGCTCCAGATCTCCGGCAACTCCGGTAGCCGAGAGGAGGTGATTGAACGACGACAAATCCGGGAAGGAAGAGAGAAATGTGGTGACGTTGAGCCCCAAAACGTGATACAGCGAAAGGAAAACGAGTACGAGGGAGACGGAGGAGCGGCGTCGGAAGACGGAACCCGGCGGCTGCGGCATTTTCCGGTGAACGAGTGAGGAGGGGAACATCTAGGGCGCTACGAGTGGATACGAGTGTGAGGCAATGGATTTTATTTTATGTCATTTTATTTGTTTTATGACATCATTTTCTGGATCACATTACGCAAAGCCTTGGGGCTTTCTCATAATATGACGGAATTGCCTTTTCTGTACAAGGAGACTTCTCTTTGGCACTCAGGAGCAACTTTGATGGGTACTTTGGTCATTTAAGACCTTATGGGGTCTGATTCCGTTGTTCGTACAGGTTGATCTTTCGCTGTATCGAATGGTTAATCTATCGCAAGCTGCACAACTTGTTCACGTGTTCTTAGATGACCGTTTTGCCCGTGCTAGTCTTGGTTGTATTATTTCATGATCAAGGCTTGTTTTCGTTTGGCTATTTTGGTACTTTGCCGTTTGGGTACGAGGGCGTAAAGCTCCATCAATGAACTGACTCTCGCTTCAATTAATCGTAGGAAGCTTTTCGCAGTTTGGTCCATATGTTATGCACAATACATTTTATATATCGGCATATTAAAACTTAGCAAAGAGCCGCACCAACCAGGAATAGTTGCTCTGGTGTGATTTAGTTTTACGATTTGGCTTGGTTTGGTTCCTCAAAATACAGAACCAATTATATTGGTTTGGGACGAGATTGGACCAAAGCTGACCGTGACATCCCTATTTAGCATCTATGCACAGCAAATGCAGCACGCATAAATTTTTCTAGGATGGCTGCTAATGCCTTTGAGTGGCATATTGTGATATGAATCGTCTTCCGATGGGTGGCAGCTTCGTGTTTCAAGTTGCATTTATGTTTTGTTGTTTTTGCTTTCAAGGAACCATTGTTTGATTTAGAAGTGGTAACGATGCTTGGGTTTTTGTGTAGTTCATGAACCCCGTTCCTTTAGTGCACCTTGCTCATGATACTAAAGGTTTTTTTTTTTGGCTGAAATTGAAACTGTGAAACTTTAGCTCCAGGTTAGCAACGGGTTCTATGTTTGAGAAACAATGGAACTTAAAACTACGAGCACCACAAATGAAACACCCTTAAGCAAAGATCTCAAGTTTGAGCCTTGTGAATGGAAAAAACCAGAGCCCATGGTATATTTTACCAAAAAAAAGACTTTGTATTCGTCAGAAGTTTCCTCAAATTATCGGCTCTTGTGTATCTCTCCAAGCAATCATCAGACTAACTAAACAGTTCTATGTAACTTGGCATCTTATAATATTTGCTTATCTTTTTCTCCTCTGAAAATTTCAAAGAGTAAAAAGTATTTCCTTCCAACCAACCAGCAATTTTCCATTTATATTTTGGATAATTGAAACTTAAATTCAAAATTGAAAAAAATATATATCTACTTCTTATAGGTGTACTTTATTTACATACATATTTACTGTTTTTTGAATTGCTATCTTGCATCAAGTGAAAATGGATGGTTCTCTGAATATTCTAATACATATGTATGTGCACGCGCCTAACTAGCTAGCTAGATAGCGATGACTAATTTTAGTACCTACATGCGTTATGCGCTATCATCCTTTTGCCTTTTTCCTCCTCATAAGGAATTATTGTAAGTTAATTAATTTCCATTACTATTGTTTTCAGTTAGAAGTGGTTAGCACTCTCTTGCTGGTAATTTAGTTTGAATTCTTTGGGGGAGTGCGCACCTCGATCCCAACCTCTCGGTGCGTATTCTCCGCGAAATAAATAAAGAAAAGATAGAATACATAAGAGAAAACATATTACATAGAACCATACCAAACCAAAACATGTCTTATCCCACATTAAGTAGGGTCAGTTAAAAACAATATTCATAGTTGTAATTGCACCTCATCTTGTGTAATATTAGCATTTAACTTAAAAAGAAATGTTGGATTGTTTCCTTTTCAATGCCAAGAACAGGAAAGCGAGAAGACTTAAAACTTAAACTGCATGGAGAGTCTTATTCATATAACCATTAGTCTACAGGTACATGAGTGGATTTCCTCTTGTTCTAGTTCGTTTCTAATGCTGTTAAACAGACAAATCCCACTTCTTATTGCATTGATATGATACTAAGACCCTCCATTTCGACTCAGGGTTCAATTCTTGCAGTGGCAAGCGGCACGGCTGGCGCAGTTGCAGTTCGGGCTGCAGTTGCATCCGCCACTCTCCGTCACTTGTGGGTTCATTTTGCAGCTACTCAACACAATCAGCTCAGCCAGTTACATATCTCAGACATAAACTGTATAAACTCGCACAGTATAGAAGAATCATTTAGTCTTTAATTTCACCTTCCTTCATATAAAAATATATCTCATCAAAGATTATAATGCAAACAATAAAAGGGCCAAATTGCTAAATGCTACATGAATTCATACTCCCCATTGTGCTTTATCTTGTATAATATTAACATTTAACTCCATAAAAAAAATTCACATTGCTTCATATAAGTAATTCACTATATGAAATATGGCCTTAACTTCAACTCGAGCTTCATATATATGTTACATTTGGTAAAGTCTCATATAAGGTTTTACGTAATCAACAAAGTTAGTAGTATACACGTCGCGCACTTGAAGAAATTAGATGAAGAAAGGAAGAGAAAGTAAAGAGAAAGAAAGGTGACCATACCATCCGCAGCTATGTGCGCACTGGCAGCCAGAGGGACACCCGCAGTTTCCACCACAGCACTCCATCTTCATTTTTGGTTTTTTCTCTCTTAGTCTCGATCACCACTCAGGAGTCCTTGATGGCACTAACCAGGGCCATCAGCTCCTCTATTTATAAGGATAGAGGATGGTTTCTTTTTCTTAAATTTTGTTTCTTTTACTCGAATTACATAACTATCAGCATTTACAGTTGGAGCTTTTCCTGGATTTCCTTCATCGAGTTGAGTGCACTCTCTGATATGGACGTGAACTTTAATATCCACCTCTCATTGTGGCATTCATTTTGCAGAAAAGGTTTTCCTTTCAGAGAAAAGAAAAATCTCCTCTAAGAAAACAGTATTCTTTGGGCAACTAAGACGTCGATTATGAAGGATGCTTCATCTTATCCTTCAAAACGAATGAAGCTGTAATCACTCAGGGCTGCCTTGTGTGTGTGTGTGGGTGAGAGAGAGAGAGAATCAAACTCCTTGCGTGAGAAACTTAGTTCTCTTTTCGTGAGCATTAAGTTAGGCATAAGTTCATATGAAGATAAACCCGACCCTACAATTACGCAGTTGAACCTAGAAACAGTGGCACCACCAATGGGATTACTAAATATTCTGCTGATGACATCTAAGTTTAGAAATGCAGTGTTCACCCGGGTGTTAGCAGCGGTTATTTTTTTTATAGTATTAGCATTCGAATAACCTTATAAAATCACATGAAATAGTTGAATACTATTATATTGAATCTCCCATATTTTATTTTTTAAATTCTAATAATCTTTTGGTTTTCTATTTTTACAAGTACTTTTTTTTTCCATTTAAGTGGTCAGTAGGAGCTCCTACTCTCTCTTTCAGCAATAGATTTGATTTGATCCAAAGGCAGAGATTACCTAATATCATAATAAAGAGTGTGAGCCGCATATCTTCCCTGCCTAAGAGTAAAAGTCATACGCTTGTGATATTAGGGGCTTATTTACCGTTTTTGCTGCTATCTCTCTTTAATACTGTCTCAAATTATTGTATCGTATAATATGATCTGATATTAATAGCACTTACTGCAAACCAGGATGAACCTGACATTCCCAGTTTAGATGTCATCAGTAGAATATTAGAGTAACCTGCAGATTTTTAATGCCACTGTTTCTAGGTGGAACTGCATAATTGTGGGGATGGTGAGCTTCATCTGGACTCCTGATTTGTAATTTGATGCTCGTGAAGAGAGAGTGACATTGCGTAAAGAATTTCTCTCTCTCTCTCTCTCTCTCTCTCTCACACACACACACACACAGACACGCACTCACACATAATACACACAAAACCAGGATAGCCCTTAACGGACATAGCCTCAATTCAGACAAGAAAAATAAGATGGAGCATCCTTCACGGTGGACATCTTAAATTTTTGGTTATCCGAAAATAATGTTTTCTTAGAGAATCTTCTCTTTCCTCTCGAAGAGAAAACCTTTATTGCAGAGTGATAGCCAAAATGAACGGTGGACACTAATGTTCACGTCGATATCGGAGTTGCACTCAACTCGATAAAGGATTCCCAAGAAAAGTCGAAACTGTCAATTCAAATAATCATGCAATTACAGTGAACGAAGAAAGAAAACGAGAAAAGGAAACCCAACTCGAGCCCTATAAATAAAGGCAGTGATGCACCTTAGTGCTATCAAGAAGTGGTGACTTGTGGTTTGAAACTAAGAAAAAACAAAGGAGAAGATGGAATGCTGTGGTGGAAACTGCGGGTGCCTCTCTGGCTGCCAGTGCGACCATCGCTGCGGATGGTATTGCCTCCTTCCTTCTCTTTCTTTCATCGTCTCATATATATATATATATATATATATATATATATATATATATATATATATATATATATATATATATATATATATATATATATATAGAGAGAGAGAGAGAGAGAGAGAGAGAGAGAGAGAGAGAGAGAGAGAGAGACTACTGAATTAGAAGTGAAATCACATAGAGTTGAGTACGAATTCCCATTCAAGTATCGAGAAAGAGCTTATCCAATTTATGTCAGAGTTTAACTGATGGTGTTGAGTTTGTGCAGGTGCAAAATGAACCCGGCGGTGGTGGAGAATGGTGGATGCAACTGTGGCCCAAACTGCAACTGCACGAGCCGTGCCTCTTGCGACTGCAGAAATTGAACTCATAGTGAAAATGGAGGGTCTTAGTATAAAAAGAATGCAATAAGATGTGGGTTTTCTCCATCTTCTACAAGGATCTCATGCTCGCGTAGCATTAGAAAAGAACTACAACGAGAGGAAATCTGCAGATGTATCTGTTCTCTAATAGCTATTTGAATAAGACTCTCCGTTTTGCATTATAAATTTCATTTCTTTACTTCCCTTTTGAATGCAATAGAATGGATGTGAGCCGAAAAGCGACGAATGCGGTCTCCTTGTTGGTAAGGACCTCTAATTGGCATACTACCGGCAGTTTCTACTTAGAACTGTCCGGTTCCGACCTGGTCGCACAGGTTGAACCAGACCCGGATCACCTGCGGAACCGACTGGAACCAGTACCGAAGGTTCACACAGTTCAGTTTGTGAGTGGTATTTTCAAAATTAAGAGGCTATAAATATATGGTTAAAACCGATCATTAAGAGACAGTGACACTAGAGATTGATTCATCCAAAAAGTAATATCTATTCATTTGTTATTAAGGCCCCCAAGAGAGCGTTGAATAACTACTATATATGCCCACCATCATGTCAGCATAGGAAGAATGGTGCCTTATATGAGATAAAATTAATAGCAGTAAATTTGGCTTATATAACTCTAATACTCGTTCTCAAAGGAAAAGATAATGACTTTAGGCGATAGAATGAGTTTTGAAGAATTCAAATGTGCGTATCTCTGGTGTGGATTGGGTTATGTGAGAAGGTAAGACAATTGGTGTCCTTGAGAAGACATCGAAGAAATAAGAAAAGATAAAGGCAAAAGGACAACTGTATCGTTGATTTTCTGATCTGGTGACTCCAGTGAGGATCGAACTCAGAATCTATGTATGCCAATCTTATACAAGTTTGGGGTATGCAATTTCACCGAGTCTTCTTACTCAACTTTGAAAAACCTTTTACATGCCTTAACAATCTTGCTAGTTTTATGTTGAAATTTATTGGGTTTGTGCAAGACGAACCAAGGCTTTCATTGTATTGTATAGGTATCATTTTGTTCTATTCTTATCGACAATTTGACATTAATGATGACAAATATATATGAAGGTTAGCATTTGACAAACTTCAAGTCTAATATCTTTTTGAGGGTGCCAAGCTCAATCTCTCATGTAGTGACCTTTCAAGGAGCCCAACTCTTTCTAAAAAGTCTACACCAACACACTTTTGCTTCTACTTACAAGAGAACCAAACGATAACCTACAAGCTTAAACGCATAAAAATATTTAATCATTTTTACCGTTCTATTTTTAAGATTAATGATGAAGATTTGAATTAAAAATACTATTTATATTTTTGTACTTTACAATTAATACATCAAATGTAAAGTAATTCAAATCTCCACATTTCATAATATGCAAAATCTCGGAAAGCTGACTAGGTTTGAAATTTGATAGAGTTATATTATGATATCCGTTTAAGTTTGGGTTCGGGTTCGGATCTGGGTCGGTTTAATGGGACCCTTGCTAAATCCGGTGGGGGCATCCCCGTGGCGTTCTTTCCGGCGTAGCGGGATTTCTCCGATTTCCGTTCAATGGAGTCGCTACTGACGGTCTCTCTCTCGTGGCTCGTGCTCACTCTGGTCTTTCTTCCTTCCCTTACTCATGTTCTTCTTCTTCGTCGTCGTTGTCTTTTATAAACCCTATTTCTTTCTCGTTCCGCCCTCCGATCTGATCTTTCTCCTTTTTGTGCAGTTTCTTGCGCTCCATAACGAGGCTTGAATCGGATAGGTCAGAGAAATGGATTTTCACTTCTTGTTGTCTCATGGAAATGACGGTATCCTCGTTTCGATATTTGACATCATTTTCCATTTTTTCTTTGTCAGATTAGATGCTGATCCGGTGTTCTTCGTTGACCCGAGTTCGCGGAAGCAGGTGACTGTTTCTAAGCTTATGCGGTCTTTCGATTTTCGAAACACTGGAAGTAGCAGAAATCATTAATCCCGGCATCGATTAGGAACAAGGAATCAGATTTCTTCGAACCAATGCAACTTTAGTTGGTCGACATTGTATTTTTGTTTGAGCTTTTCCATGCAGTCATTGGATACCATAATTTATGAAATTGGTACGTGGTACACATACTTTCACTTGGAAAGATTAGTAATCAAGTTAGGATGGGAATTTCCTATAACCTAGATTCGTCTGATTCCACGCAAAAATCTTCCGCATTTTCTCTGATTTAAGTTTTCATTTCCTGTATAGATTGTGGGAGAAGGCTTAGTCTCTAGTTTTTGGTTTCCTAGGTTAAACACAGATCAATGCTACAGAACTGCTTGTTCTGAATTGTAATTTTTGCCTTATTTTGTTTTGAACTTGTGGCCCAAACTTTGCAAGGATCACAATTCAGGTTATGCCCTTCTTTTTTGGAAGGAAAACATACAGTCTGAAGACTCTGAACTTTGAAGACAGACAAGAGTTTACGTAACTGACCCTTTCTGTTTGGTAGTCTTATAATCTATTCCTTAAGTTAATTAATTTCCATTACTAGTGTTTTCAGTTAGAAGTGGTTAGCACTCTCTTGCTGGTAATTTAGTTTGAATTCTTTGGGCAGTGCGCACCTCGATCCCAACCTCTCGGTGCGTATTCTCCGCGAAATAAATAAAGAAAAGATAGAATACATAAGAAAAAACATATTACATAGAACCATACCAAACCAAAACATGTCTTGTCCCACATTAAGTAGGGTCGGTTAAAAACAATATTCATAGTTGTAATTGCACCTCATCTTGTGTAGTATTAGCATTTAACTTAAAAAGAAATGTTGGATTATTTCCTTTTCAATGCCAAGAACAGGAAAGCGAGAAGAATTAAAACTTAAACTGCATGGAGAGTCTTATTCATATAACCATTAGTCTACAGGTACATGAGTGGATTTCCTCTTGTTCTAGTTCGTTTCTAATGCTGTTAAACAGACAAATCCTACATCTTATTGCATTGATATGATACTAAGACCCTCCATTTCGACTCAGGGTTCAATTCTTGCAGTGGCAAGCGGCACGGCTGGCGCAGTTGCAGTTGGGGCTGCAGTTGCATCCGCCACTCTCCGTCACTTGTGGGTTCATTTTGCAGCTGCATGAACTCAAACACAATCAGCTCAGCCAGTTACATATCTCAGACATAAACTGTATAAACTCGCACAGTATAGAAGAATCATTTAGTCTTTAATTTCATCTTCCTTCATATAAAAATATATCTCATCAAAGATTATAATGCAAACAATAAAAGGGCCAAATTGCTAAATGCTACATGAATTCATACTCCCCATTGTGCTTTATCTTGTATAATATTAACATTTAACTCCATAAAAAAAATTCACATTGCTTCATATAAGTAATTCACTATATGAAATATGGCCTTAACTTCAACTCGAGCTTCATATATATGTTACATTTGGTAAAGTCTCATATAAGGTTTTACGTAATCAACAAAGTTAGTAGTATACACGTCGCGTACTTGAAGAAATTAGATGAAGAAAGGAAGAGAAAGTAAAGAGAAAGAAAGGTGACCATACCATCCGCAGCTATGTGCGCACTGGCAGCCAGAGGGACACCCGCAGTTTCCACCACAGCACTCCATCTTCATTTTTGGTTTTTTCTCTCTTAGTCTCGATCACCACTCAGGAGTCCTTGATGGCACTAACCAGGGCCATCAGCTCCTCTATTTATAAGGATCGAGGATGGTTTCTTTTTCTTAAATTTTGTTTCTTTTACTCGAATTACATAATTATCTGCATTTACTGTTGGAGCTTTTCCTGGATTTCCTTTATCGAGTTGAGTGCACTCTTTGATATGGACGTGAACTTTAATACCCACCTCTCATTGTGGCAGTCATTTTGCAGAAAAGGTTTTCCTTTCAAAGAAAAGAAAAATCTCCTCTAAGAAAACAGTATTCTTTGGACAACTATGATGCCGATTATGAAGGATGCTTCATCTTATCCTTCAAAAAGAATGAAGCAGTAACCACTAAGGGCTGCGTGTGTGTGTGTGTGTGTGTGAGAGAGAGAGAGAGAGAGAGAGAGAGAGAGAGAGAGAGAGAAAGGGAGAGAGAAAGAGGGAATCAAACTCCTTGCGTGAGAAACTTAGTTCTCTCTTCGTGAGAATTAAGTTAGGCATAAGTTCAGATGAAGATAAACCCGACCCTACAATTACGCAGTTGGACCTAGAAACAGTGGCACCACCAATGGGATTACTAAATATTCTGCTGATGACATCTAAGTTTAGAAATGCAGTGTTCACCCGGGTGTTAGCAGCGGTTATTTTTTTATAGTATTAGCATTCGAATAACCTTATAAAATCACATGAAATAGTTGAATACTATTATATTGAATCTCCCATATTTTATTTTTTAAATTCTAATAATCTTTTGGTTTTCTATTTTTACAAGTACTTTTTTTTTCCATTTAAGTGGTCAGTAGGAGCTCCTACTCTCTCTTTCAGCAATAGATTTGATTTGATCCAAAGGCAGAGATTACCTAATATCATAATAAAGAGTGTGAGCCGCATATCTTCCCTGCCTAAGAGTAAAAGTCATACGCTTGTGATATTAGGGGCTTATTTACCGTTTTTGCTGCTATCTCTCTTTAATATTGTCTCAAATTATTGTATCGTATAATATGATCTGATATTAATAGCACTTACTGCAAACCAGGATGAACCTGACATTCCCAGTTTAGATGTCATCAGTAGAATATTAGAGTAACCTGCAGATTTTTAATGCCACTGTTTCTAGGTGGAACTGCATAATTGTGGGGATGGTGAGCTTCATCTGGACTCCTGATTTGTAATTTGATGCTCGTGAAGAGAGAGTGACATTGCGTAAAGAATTTCTCTCTCTCTCTCTCTCTCACACACACACACACACACACACACAGACACGCACTCACACATAATACACACAAAACCAGGATAGCCCTTAACGGACATAGCCTCAATTCAGACAAGAAAAATAAGATGGAGCATCCTTCACGGTGGACATCTTAAATTTTTGGTTATCCGAAAATAATGTTTTCTTAGAGAATCTTCTCTTTCCTCTCGAAGAGAAAACCTTTATTGCAGAGTGATAGCCAAAATGAACGGTGGACACTAATGTTCACGTCGATATCGGAGTTGCACTCAACTCAATAAAGGATTCCCAATAAAAGTCGAAACTGTCAATTCAAATAATCATGCAATTACAGTGAACGAAGAAAGAAAACGAGAAAAGGAAACCCAACTCGAGCCCTATAAATAAAGGCAGTGATGCACCTTAGTGCTATCAAGAAGTGGTGACTTGTGGTTTGAAACTAAGAAAAAACAAAGGAGAAGATGGAATGCTGTGGTGGAAACTGCGGGTGCCCCTCTGGCTGCCAGTGCGACCATCGCTGCGGATGGTATTGCCTCCTTCCTTCTCTTTCTTTCATCGTCTCATATATATATATATATATATATATATATATATATATATATATATATATATATATATATATATATATATATATATATATATATATATATATCTATATATATATATATATCTATATATATATATATATCTATATATATATATATATCTATATATATATATATATATATATATATATATATATATTATAGAGAGAGAGACTACTGAATTAGAAGTAAAATCACATAGAGTTGAGTACGAATTCCCATTCAAGTATCGAGAGTGAGCTTATCCAATTTATGTCAGAGTTTAACTGATAGTGTTGAGTTTGTGCAGCTGCAAAATGAACCCGGCGGTGGTGGAGAATGGTGGATGCAACTGTGGCCCAAACTGCAACTGCACTAGCCGTGCCTCTTGCGACTGCAAAAATTGAAATCATAGTGAAAATGGAGGGTCTTAGTATAAAAAGAATGCAATAAGATGTGGGTTTTCTCCATCTTCTACAAGGATCTCATGCTCGCGTAGCATTAGAAAAGAACTACAACGAGAGGAAATCTGCAGATGTATCTGTTCTCGAATAGCTATTTGAATAAGACTCTCCGTTTTGCATTATAAATTTCATTTCTTTACTTCCCTTTTGAATGCAATAGAATGGATGTGAGCCGAAAAGCGACGAATGCGGTCTCCTTGTTGGTAAGGACCTCTAATTGGCATACTACCGGCAGTTTCTACTTAGAACTGTCCGGTTCCGACCTGGTCGCACAGGTTGAACCAGACCCGGATCACCTGCGGAACCGACTGGAACCAGTACCGAAGGTTCACACAGTTCAGTTTGTGAGTGGTATTTTCAAAATTAAGAGGCTATAAATATATGGTTAAAACCGATCATTAAGAGACAGTGACACTAGAGATTGATTCATCCAAAAAGTTATATCTATTCATTTGTTATTAAGGCCCCCAAGAGAGCGTTGAATAACTACTATATATGCCCACCATCATGTCAGCATAGCAAGAATGGTGCCTTATATGAGATAAAATTAATAGCAGTAAATTTGGCTTATATAACTCTAATACTCGTTCTCAAAGGAAAAGATAACGGCTTTAGGCGATAGAATGAGTTTTGAAGAATTCAAAGGTAAGACAATTGGTGTTCTTGAAAAGACATCGAAGAAATAAGAAAAGGTAAAGGCAAAAGGACAACAACTGTATCGTTGATTTTCTGATCTGATGAGTCCAGTGAGGATCGAATTCAGAATCTATGTATGCCAATCTTATACAAGTTTAGGGTATGCAATTTCACCGAGTCTTCTTACTTAACTTTGAAAAACCGCCTTATCTAGTACTAATAGGCCTTTATTCATCTTGCTAGTTTTATGTTGAAATTTATTGAGTTTGTGTAAGAGGAACCAATGTTTTCATTGTATTCTATAGGTATCATTTCGATAATTTGACATTAATGATGGCAAATAAACATGAAGATTAACATTTATCAAACTTCAAGTGATACTAGTTTCCCTAACATCTTTTTGAGGGTGCCAAGCTCAATCTCTCATGTAGTGACCTTTCAAGGGACCCAACTCTTTCTAAAAAGTCTGTAGACCAACACACTTTTGCTTCTACTTACAAGAGAACCAAACGAGAACCTACAAACTTAAATGCATAAAAATATTTAATCATTTTTACCGTTCTATTTTTAAGATTAATGATGAAGATTTGAATTAAAAATACTATTTATATTTTTGTACTTTACAATTAATACATCAAATGTAAAGTAATTGAAATCTCTACATTTGATCACAAAGATCAACAATAGAGATGTTTAGGCATGTATTTAAGAACATTATATATTTAGCACTACCCCCCTCTCTCTCTCTATATGTTTACACCATGATGATGAGCAATAAAATGCTTTACTTGTTTTGGTAAAAAAAATCTTCCTAATTTAAATGTGGGTCCAAAATATGCAAAATCTCGGAAAGCTGACTAGGTTTGAGATTTGGTAGCGTCATATTACGATATCCGTTTAAGTTTGGGTTCGGGTTCGGATCTGGGTCGGTTTAATGGGACCCTTGATAAATCCGGTAGGGGCATCCCCGTGGAATTCTTTCCGGCGTAGCGGGATTTCTCCGATTTCCGTTCAATGGAGTCGCTATTGACGGTCTCTCTCTCGTGGCTCGTGCTGGTCTTTCTTCCTTCCCTTACTCATGTTCTTCTTCTTCTTCGTCGTTATCTTTTATAAACCCTATTTCTTTTTTGCCCTTCGATCTGATCTTTCTCCTTTTTGTGCAGTTTCTTGCGTTAATTCTTGCCCTAGAGATAGTTCTCTTGGGATCCATAACGAGGCTTGAATCGGATAGGTTATAGAAATGGATTTTCGCTTGTTGTTGTCTCATGGAAATGACGGTATCCTCGTTTCGATATTTGACATCATTTTCCATTTTTTATTTGTCAGATTAGATGCTGATCCGGTGTTCTTCGTTGACCCGAGTTCGCGGAAGCAGGTGACTGTTTCTAAGCTTATGCGGTCTTTCGATTTTCGAAACACTGGAAGTGGCAGAAATCATTAATCCCGGCATCGATTAGGAACAAGGAATCAGATTTCTTATAACCAATGCAACTTTAGTTGGTCGACATCTTTTGTACATGATGATTAACTTCCAACACTCATAACCATAAAATATAGCAGGTCTAATTGTTGCTCTATAATATTTACCTTACAATTCTTGTCACATAAAATACATGGCCTCTCTATTTTAACCAACATACATTAATTATATGCGTAATATCTCCATCTACTTTTCCATCACTTTGAAAAACTGATCCTAGATATTTAAAACTTGTGAGATATGATATGTATGTCAATCTTAATTTCTATATCCTTTTAAGTAACCAAATGATTAAACTTGCATTCTATTCTATATGTTCTGTCTTTGTTCTACTAAGTCGTAAGCTTTTACTTTCTAATATTTCTCTTCATAGTTCCAACTTTTTATTAAATTTTTCTTAGATTCATCCACTAACACAATGTCATATTCAATGTCATGTTTAAATAATATACACTAAGGTACTTCATCTTGAATATGTTTTGTTAACTCATCAATGACCAATATAAATAAATATGAACTTAAAATTGATCCTTGATGTAACCAAATATTATTAACTTTAAAGGTTTTTGTCATTCCTTCACGAGTCCTCACATACCTTTTTACACCATCGTACATATCTCGTATAAGATTTATGTATATCAATGAAATACCTCTCTTTTTCAAGGTTCTCCAAAGACATTCTTTTGGCACCCTATCATAAGCTTTTTCTAGATCAATAAGTATCATGTGAATGTTCTTCTTTTTTGCTCTAAAATGTTCCTTAAGACGTCTCAATATTTGCTCTAAAATGTTCTTTAAGATATCTCAATAGGTGAATCACTTCAATAATAGATCTGTCGGGCATGAATCCAAATTGGTTCTTTGTTGTACTCAATACTTGTCTTAACTTGCATTCGATAATTCTTTCCTATAATTTCATAGAATGACTCATTAACTTAATACCTCAATAATTTGCATAATTATGAATGTCTCCCTTGTTGTTATATATGGGTATAAGTGTACTCACTCTCTATTCCTTGAACATTTTTTGGGTTCTCCATATTTCATTAAATAGTCTTTTGAGCCAAGTGGGCCCCATCTCTTATGGGATTTTCCATACTTCTATAAGAATATTATCTAATCCTACAGATTTATCGATCTTCATTATCTTTTAGAGCCTCTTTGACTTCATTCTTTTGAATACGCCGATAGAAATTATGGTTTATATACTTTTCTAATTTGGCTAACTCTTCTAAGCTAATACTATCTTTATTTTCATTAAAAAGCTTATAAAAATAAATTTTCAATCTATTTTTGATATCATCATTCGCCACTAGAATCTTCTCATCCTCATCTTTAATGCATCTAACAAAAATAAAATCCTTAATTTTCCTATATGTAGCCTTATCTATCCTAAAAATATCCCTTTCACCTTCTTTTAATTTTATATAATCCTCCCAAATTTTGGCTTTTACTTCACTAACGGCGTTTTTCGCTTTTTGTTTTTTTAAAAAGATTTATTCTCTTTTCTGTGCACAGGCACAACACTTTTAGTTTCAAAATATCTATGCATTGTGACCTTTCACTCAAGAGACATGGACAACAACAAAACTTGGTTTTAATTTTAAGTGGTTAAAGTAGCTTCCTCTGTTATTTGCTGCCTCCTTACTTTTATTACTCTCCCCTTTTCTTGAAGAAGAGGCAATGCATGGTGCTTAATGACAAGAGGTATATTTAGTTGTGCAAACTTCAATGAATTGCTTTAATTGTTGTCTGCAGTTATCTCCAACAATGTGCAACAAGAGATAGGTCTTTTTCTTATGAGGTATCTTTGTCTTTTTCTTCACTTGAAAAATTAACCCTTATGGTGCTTGATAATTAAATGTGATTGAACCAATGACTTTAGTGTTTGCTTATATTGCAGACAAGTGATAAATTAATCTTATGATTGATAGAGGTGGTTGGGAAGGAAATATGAAGTCAATAATGTCTTGTCAGTGCCTGACACATATGCTGTATATATATAGAGAGGGGTCAAATAGTTAGTTTACAAGTGCATGTTATCATCACTTATAAAGAATTGGTGAAATTTTATAAACGGAGCTAAATAATTGGTTAAGAAAATGCCCAACTTCGTGTATGCTCAAATGCACTAAACATTTTGAGCTAGTGTTTGAGCCTTTGAGGGAGAGAAGGGGAATGAGCCTCTACTCTTCGTCCATCATCTTCCAGTTCACCCTTCTTTTCTTTGTTATTGCTTATTTTCTCATCTATTTTCTCGCCAACCTGGTCATCCCGTCACTTCTATGATTTTCCAGAGATTTACTCATTGACCTATCCACGAACTGTGTGTTACTAAGTAGCAATTGATGGACCTGTTTGGGGGAAGATTCACCACAAACAATATGATGTCTGTAGCTGGCATAGCTCACGCAGATGTGGAAAGCTAAGAATGCAGAAAGCTATTTTTAACAAAATGACATGCTAAGAATGCAGAAAGCTATTTTTAACAAAATGACATTCAAACAACCTAAATCCTGGTGCTGCGAGTATATGCATTATTTGGTGGTGTATAGACACATGCAAGCAGGCCTTCTAAATTTATATAGGTTGTTCTGGTCTTGGGTGGCAGCTTTTATTGTTGCACTATTCATGCCGAGAAATGCATGAACTGATTATGCCATCATATTCAATTGCTTCTGCCATGCTCAATCACCAGAACTCTACCCATCTGTTCTAAAGCTGAATCTTCATTGGAATTTGCATGAGTTCTTCAACGGAAATGAGTTCTTTGGTTATTGCGATTGCGATGTTTAGTTGCTCTCGATGAGCTCCTTGTAATAGGTTGTGTAGCTTTTAGTTTGGAGCCTTTACTCTTTCATGTCAGATTTTTAGTAAACCTCACGAAGAGTGCTCTTTTTTTATTGCATATACCATGAACGCAGGTCATTATAGTGGATGATGGCAGGAAGATGGTACTTCAAAAATTGTCCTTCACCTTATAAGGAAGTACACAATGGATAATGCCAGAGTTATCCTCTTGGGAAAAACCAAGAGAAAGGCGCAGCTGTCAGAAGTACAAGCATTCAAACTTCTCCACAAGCACTAGCTAAAACTGCTGCACGAATCTTTTATGACAGGGACCGGGAAATTGGGCTTATTTGTTGTGCATGAATGTGTTTCTGATTATTCTAGGTTGCATGATATTGCCTTTTCAGTTACTGTGCTTGTTGATTCGGGCACTCTGAATTTTGTTGAAGCATTGGTAAAACAGGGAATGCTTCATGCACATGGTGAACTCTTTTTGATGCTTGATGCTGATGGTGCTACCGAGGTCACGGACTTGGAGAAATTGGAGGAACAGGTTTCTTTAGTACATTATGCCTCTGTTGTGGTTATGTGAAAAGTTTTCTGTCTTGCTGGTACATGTAGCTAGAGAGAGTTTCTGATTCATGAGCCTCACAGAAGTACTTCCCTGATCTAACTGTGTTGTGTGATGCGCTGCTAGGTGCTGCTGGCAGCTAAGAAGCAACTTTGCTTAAGAGGAGGTGCTTCATGTATTGATTCAGTCTCCAACTTATGCAAAGTTTCAGTTGTTGCATTTGGTTCACGTGCTCATCTTGAAAAGAAAGCTCTAGCTACTGTGTAAATTCCCTTTGTGATTCTCCATCTCCCTGGGTTCTCTTTTCTTAATCTCTTTCTTTTCTTGAGCATACATGGTACCGAAATTTCTTCATGAAGGGGTTTCATTTATTAGTCCTGCTTGGTGCAGGAGTTCAGGACACTAAGGTTGCTACCTTGTGATTTCTTTTGGTTTTGTTCAAATGTCATAATTCTGTGCTTAACCACTCATGTATTTTTTGTCTTTAAGCCGTAAAATCTATTTTCCTATTTTCTCTGATTTACATTCCGTCTGCTTCACTGTGGCTTTAAGCTGTTCATAAGAGGTGCTGTTCAGAAGCTCTTCACTAAAATGCGCTTGAAGAGGTAACTTGTATTTGTTCTTCTTAGCTGTCAGTTTATCTTCAAGCATAAACTTCATAAGTGTAGGCAATGGTACTTGAGTTTAATAAAATAGAAGTTGCAGACCTTAAGGAAACGTCACGACCTTTTTTTTTGGGGGCGGGGGGCCGGAACTTATTCTTAACTTGTCGAGTAGACAGGGTATAGTAGGTTATAATTGAATTGCATGTCGACAGTGACATCTGGCCAATACTAAATTGCTGGAGTTCTTGTTTTAATATTAACAACTACTAAGCCTTTTCCCATACTAGATGGGGTCAGCTAAAAGGTGGTTCTGGCGGGCTCTTACCCATGACCTTTGGCTCATAAGACCAGCAGTCTAACTGACTGAGCTACGGGACATGTTATTATTGTTGACTTGTTGTTTGTTTGTTTCTTGCTTTTATTTTGAACTAACACCCTAACCATATTTTGCCCAAGTAGGCTGTAATTTACCTAACTCCGCCTATGTAAGGAATCACCCTTTCATGGCCAGTCTCAAGCCCGGAAAAAGGAGGAGGATTGTGTTAGGCTTCCGACAGCCAGCGTAAAACTTTGTCGGACTTAACCTGGATTCTACAAAAAAAAAAACAAAGAATCTATGTAGCTGACCCTATCTAGTATGGGAAAAGGCTTAGTTGTAGTTGTAGTAGTAGTAGTAGTAGGCTGTATTTTACCTATTGAAGCTCCTTTTGTATTTTTTATGATCTAGATCCTGTTAATCTCAAACAATTACATTTGTATGTTCAGGTGGTGCTTTGATGTTGAATTGGTATATCTGTGCAAACGTCTTAATGTGCCAATCGTTGAGATCTCTGTAAATTGGATGGAAATTCCTGGATCCAAAGTGCGAATGACAAGTATCGTGCATATGCTCATTGAGCTGATGGATTAGACTTATGGAGAGTTTATACCTGATATGATAATGTACACATTCTGAAAGAGAAGCCACCTCCAAGACTGGTAAACTGAGATCATGGAAGAAGCTTGACAGCATAATTGACTTCCTCAGGATGGATGCATATGGTTCGGATATTTCCATAATCTAGGACGACAGAGAACAACAGAAATGAGAAACACATCCTGTTCAATAGATTTGAAGTGTTGTGTCACATGTAGCTTTAAATTTTGACCATATTGGTCATTTTTGCAACTTCATACAGAATTTTTATGTAGGCATCACCTGGCCTTTGTGAGAGAAGCTATGGAAGATTTGTCAATTCATTTCAAACTACATTTTTTGCTAACCTCCAATCTGGTATACCAATTATTTGTTACCACAACTTGCTCAATTTGTCATGTTGAATTTTGGATACTTTAACATTTGCTTAAAGGTGTGGATCTGTTCATTGGACTTGTTGGGGTTTGGTTTTAGCAATGAGTTGGAAAGGAAGATAGGATCGTGGAAGAGAATTGCTTTGCCCACAAGAAATAAATACTATTCGTCTTGACGAAACGCCTACAGACCTGATGTTCTAAATCTTGTTGCAGCACTCTTTTATGGGCTAAAGATAATGGCATATTAATGCCATATATCCTTTCCGCATAGTGTCTGACGTATCATGTGTCTGAAAGAGCTTGTGTTATTCGTTTATCTGTCATGTAAGCTCTGGATTCATGGTTGTAGTTTCTCTACAGTGAAATTGATTTGGAAGAATCAAGGGAGAAGATCCTTTGAGATTTTAGTCTTGGGGACGAGCTTTTTAGGACATGAAATGTCCATTGTGCAAGTGGAATTTATGATTTCTTCTTTTCAGGAGAGGCAAGGAGAATTATGAGTTATTGCCTCAACCCAATACCAGTGTTGTCTGATGCATATCGTATTGTGTATCGCTGGGCTCCACGATATGGGCATATCGTATCGTATCATATCATACTTTAATATTAAAATAATATAAAAATTAATTAAAATAAATAAAAAATAGTAAAAATTTGAAAAAAATAAAAAAAATCAGAAAAAATCTAGTAATTGCTTTAAATTTATATAATGTAAGTTTAGTATAGATTGAGCATTCAACATTGAATAATTGCATCCAAATTTACATATTTTGAATCCAAAAAATGAAATATAGACACAATTTGAATTTACAATTACAATGTTACATTTTACAAATTGTAATCAGGATCATCAACTAAATAATCTTCATCTTCTCCTTGTTGAAGATTCTCATCATCATCATGAGCCACGCCTATACCTTCAAAATGAAATTCTTCATCTCCATAATGTTGTTGCGTTCCTTCCAAATTAATTCAGGCAACGTCTTATTCTGTTAGGAGGGCATTTTTTTCATTGTCTTCCATAACCCAATCTTCTAATATATCAAAATTATTCAAACTTATTGTATCAAACTGACTTTCTTCTCTATTTACCTTTTTTAATTGCCTACGACACAAACAAAGATAAACAATTAGTAAGTAATATTAACAATTGAAAACTGAAGTTAAACAATATTGAATTGAAAATTTGAAAGTAATACAACATTACCTTTCATGAAGGCGCATGTTACAACGAATATAAACCAAATCATTAAGCCTTTTGTGTTCCAACCTGTTGTGCTTTTTTGTATGGATGTGTTCAAAAACACTCCAATTTCTTTCACAACCTGTTGCACTACAGGTTTGGCTTACGACTCTAACTGCAAAATCACTAAGGTTTGGACGATCACTTTCAAACCTGTTACACCAAATATCTGTAAAAAAGGATAAACATTAGAGACATAATAATCCACAGTAACGTAAGATGCAACTTAAATATGAAATAAACAATTTACCTAGACGCATCATAGTGTGGTTGCGAATTGCAACAGGCAAACCCATCAACTGAAGAGCATTATCATATATCTCCATCTCTCGATGTATCGCATCTGCTATGCTCTCATCAGGGACTAATCTGTCGATACAATCAATGATTCCTCGATTAACCTCACCATTCCTTTTGAAGGTTGCTGAGTACCTGAATGATGGGTTTAGATAATATGCTGTTGCATGAATAGGCTGATGCAATTGTTTATTCCATTTATTATCAATTATTTTCCACACGGGCACATAATCTTTCTTTTTTCCATTAAAATTATTTCTGATGGCTTCTTTTGTCCTATCTATGGCTTTATAAAGGTAGCCCATAGATGGTTTCTCTTCGCTATCAGCTAATCTCAAAACTTTCACTAAAGGATAAGAAATTTTCAATAATCTCACACATACATTCCAAAATGAACTTCTAAAAACTGTTTCTACAATTTCATTCAACTTTATATTTCTTCTGTTTTGAGGCAACTCTGCAAATTGTTGCCACTCATCTGAGGAAAACATTCTCTTCAAAGCTTGCTTCTATCTCATAATACTCTGTACAGATAAGAAGTTTGTTGCGAACCGAGTTGCAGCTGTGCGAATAAGCTCTGCACCTTCTGTATATCTCCTCATCATACACAAAACAAATGCATGGTTGTAAATGTATTTTGTAATATCTTGGCAACACTCAGTTGCCTCCTTTATTTCATCCATCTCACCAATGTCCTCGAGGATGAGATCTAAACAATGGGTTGCACATGGTGTCCAGTAGAAAGTCTCATAAATATAAGCTAACTCCTTCCCAGTTGCTTTGTAGTTAGCTGCATTTTCTATAATGAATTGGACCACATTCTGTAGCTCAACCTCCTGTATAATCTTATCAAATTATTCTCGTAGGATCTCTACAGTGTGCCTCTCCTCTAACATGTCTAGAGATCTCAAAAACATGAGTCCTTTAGGACAATATATAAGAAAGTTTAGCAATGTTCTTCCTCGCCTATCGGTCAATCTATCTGCCATAATAGTACATCCTGTTTCCTTCCACGTCTGTCTCAAAGTCGAACAGTATTACTGCACTTCAATGACAGTCTGATCTAATATCTTTCCTCTCAACTTCTGATAAGAGGGCATCTTGTATCATGGACCAATGTTTGCAATTGCATCTGCCATTGCTTGAAAATAAAAACTGTTTGCTGCATTAAATGGAATGCATGCATTATAAAACCATCTTCCCACTGCAAGGTCTGCCTGATCATACAGTTGTTCTGAAGCTATAGCAGCAGGAATTCCTGGCTGAGCATCAGATATAGTGGAAGGAGGAAAGAACGAATGTATGTTAGAAGAAGAAGCTCTTCCTCTACTCCTTCCTCAACTTCCTCTTCTGCCACCTCCAAAGTCTTCAGCTGTAACCTTCTTTCCTCTGCTAGGTGCTCGTGAATTGCGACTACCGATCTCTGTTCTAGCATCTAAAGGCAGACTATAAGTGAATCCAAATCCAGTGGCAGTAGCATCATCAGCTTCTTCACACATCTGGAAATCATCCTTTTGTTGTCTCCTTTCCTGTATGCTCTCAATTATCTGTAAGCATTGCCATTTAATACCTTCTAGCACACTTCTAACTCTGCATGTGCATGGAGAAACTTCTTTCCTGGTTCTTGCTAGGTGGTGTTTCAACCTTCAAATTCCATCATTAACCACCTTTTCACAAAATAAGCATCTAATCTTTAACCTAGAACCCTCAACTGGTATACCCCATTGCCATGCCGGATCATCAGACTGATAATGAGAGTCTCTACCACCCCTTCCTGCCATCTCAATTGAGTACTTTAATTCAAGCAATAACCTGAAAATAAAAGCACTTCGTAAATCCCCCAATCTTCAAATAACACTCAAATAGTTAGTCTCCCACTTCATGAATGCAATAAAAATCGTATACACACACTTAATAACTTCATATTTTGTCATTCATAAAAAAAAAAATAACACAAAAAATAACAAATATAAAGGAAAAAAATAGAAAAAACATTAAAAATATACCTAAATCCGAGTTTGGAGGCTTGCACGGACACCGTAGGGTACGATTTTTGAGCTTTGAACACTAAGGATCGAAAACCGACTCTTAAGGAGCTTGAGGAACCCAAGAGGAGAGAGGAAACCTACGAGAAAATGCGGGTTTCAGTCGATCGGGTACCCTTTATAAGGGTCTAAGGGCGTATCGTGTGATACACGTATCGCACGATACGGTGCGATACACCCTCGTTTCCGTATCGTATCGTGGTGGCCCACTATACGATACCGGTGCGATACGAATAACACTGGCCAAGACTAACCTGATTGTGATCATACTTAATCATGGTTATCTTGATGTGGGTCTTAGGGTCAAAAGATATTACACGAGACCCACCGCGCCTACTCAAGTCGTGACATGAGTTAATTTTTTGAGCTATGTGCTTGTGATTCTCTATCCACGGACCGAAAAAATAGAAGACATCATTATCCGAGTACCTCACCCACGCTCCACGCGGCCTAATTTCAAGGCTTCCATTTATCGGTGAATAGCTCCAAGATCAAGTTTGTGTGTGCACTACAACAAGATGATAACCAAAGGACATGTCGTGTAGTTGTGCATTATTGATTGGCTTTTCTTTAAGAATTTTGAAAGGCTGGAGTACATTTTCTAACGAGTTTTACCAAGCAATCAGGTTGGGCCGGTTTTCTAGATGATAGCATCCTTAGAAAAAGAAAGAACAAGTTGTCTCAAGGAAGGAGACCCGTAAGGTTTTCATATAGATCTTCTCGTGATCTCTCAAATTTAATATGTACCGGATGAGAATTATTTGTGCTTTGAATTTTCCATCATTAAGGGCTAAGCAACACACCTTTACAGTTTCGTGTACTATCCTAAGCTAGGGCTAATTCGTTTCGGAAATAGATCAAGTTGGCCTAGTTTCAGTTAAGCGAATTGCAGAGCCTAAGCTCAAAATCTCTAGTTATTTGAACAGTTTTTCTTGTGAGATGGAAGGTGAAGATCTCTTGGAAGTCATTAAAGTAATGACATTATGATCATGCTTTGTGACATCTCTTGTAGATTGTTCTCTCAAGAACACTGCTTTTAGCAGATGATATACATTTCGCACAACGTTGAGTGTCATAATCATATGTTTTTTTTCCTTTCACGATGGAAGGCCGGAGCCAGGTATGCATGCCCTGGGAGTCGAACTCATGGCCAATATCACGAGTCGAGAGTCTTGCTAGGTAAGCTAATGCTCAAAGTGCTCAGTGTCGTGATCATGCTGTTAACAAGAGGGTAATCCTACACTACTTCACAAGGAATCAGATGCCATTCATAGTTTGCCAAACTGGACTAGACTGGCTGGTCGAACTGGTTGAATGGGGAACCGGACTGTGATCTGGTTTAGTCTACATGTCTGCCCGACCTAGAGAAAAACCGGCTTAGGATCAGTGGACCAGCCAGTTGAACTAGGAAGCGGCCAATCAGTTACTTTTTATATATTTTTATTTTGTTTAATATTTTTAAATAATAAATTGTAAATTTTTATTAATTTAAAGGGGTTTTAGGTTTCTCTACTTTATGGAGGCCATTAATTGAATGAAATCTATTGAAGTGGCGTCATTTGATACTTCTTGGAGTTCTTAATATATATATATATATATATATATATATATATATATAATATTGTTAAGGACTCAACCACGGTTCGATCGAACCTCCTTTTAGTGAACCGGTGCTTTTCCTGTTTATTGACTGGTCCGGTTTACTAAACATTGACGCCATGAGACCAGCATCGTGCTTCTGCATAACAAGGAGACGATCACTGATGTCGAATATATAAATAGCATGATTCTTGGTAGCACTCTTTCTACGTCAAATCTGCCATGCATTGTGGGAACGGTGAGCTTCCCATGATCCCTAGCATACCTAGTGTATATAATTGACAAGAAACTGCGTAAAGAACTTAATTCTCTCTCTCTCTCTCTCATACACGCGCGCACACACACACACATGGAGCCAGAGAGGGGGAACATCCGACAGCAATGGCAACGACAATTCTCAGCGTTGAAGTACGTAGTCCCTCGAAGAAAACAATTTTAGGAAAGTAGTTTACTTGAGAGTCTGAGACATCAGTGGTTTCGAAATAAATTTGCTTTGCGGAGAAAAAACTACTGTTGTAGAATGAAAGGACTTTCATATTTCTAAACGCATCAAAGTCATCTCCTTCACAAACTTGTTCTTAGCAGTTTCCTGACCCACCTATACTGATTCCCGAATTCACTAATTTTTCCTCCGTGTATAAAACTGAATATGCATTGGACTTCACAAACATGAAATCATCAGAAAAAGCCAGAAACAAAAAATAAATTCCTGTAGTGATCAACAAATTCCACTAGAAGCATAAATCCTTAGTGATGACAAATTCAAGTAATTAACAAAGTTCCACTTACTGTTACACAACAAACAAGAACATAAACTATGTGCCGCCATTTTCATAGTCTTTAGTGTCCAAGTATTCGCAAAGCAAGCAAAGCGGAAACTTTTATCACCTCTTCAGACACAACACAAGTAAAACCTTGTCCCTTGATCAAGATCAATGTCTGGACCCGTCGATATTCAGTAGGCGCTCGACATATTTGCCAAGAATATCGACCTCCAAATTCACCTTCTGTCCTACCTCTTTCAGTGGAATCACCACATTCTGCTGCGTGTATGCAACCAACATAAAATTAAAGCACTCTTCATCATCAAACACGTTCACCACTGTCAAGCTTGTGCCGTCCACAGCAATAAACCCCTTGGGGACAATGTACCTTAGAAGGTCACGCCCCGTCCTCACTTTCACCCACAGAGAGTCACCTTCTCTTTCCTTCGCAATGATCTCACCTGTACCATCAACGTGACCTTGGACAAAGTGACCGCCCATTCTAGAGGATGGCAGGAGGGCGCGCTCAAGGTTGACAAGTGAGCCAGGGGAGAGATCAATAAGGGAGGTCTTGCGTAATGTCTCTGGTGCAAGCCCAACCGTGAAGTCAGCAGAGGAGAATGCTGTAACAGTGAGGCAGGTCCCGTTAACAGCAATGCTGTCGCCAAGCTTGACACCCTCGATAACCACTTCAGCACCAATCCTCATGTCGAATCCCCCACCCAGAGAAGGCCCAAATTCTTTGACATGCCCCATCTCTTCCACAATGCCGGTGAATAGGCATGTCACCATCATCCTCCGATGTCTAGCTGTGTTCCTTTTGTTGTTGTTCCCGTTTGTTAACCTTGGCTGAAAAATAATGGATGACCACTTGTGGTTCTTGGATTGACCAATAACAGGGTTCGCTCTAGTTCCAGCAGTTAAGGTTGCTCCTGTGAGAAAGGAATGGAGGCTCGCCATTTACCGTTTTGAATTCCTCCCTTGACAAGTCGCTTATCCTCTCCTCTATCCCTTGCTGCTGCCGTTTATGGAACTTCTTTCTCTTGCCACTGCATAGCACATAACGATATCTGCATTATATAAGAGTGACTAGGACATTTTATGGCAATAACTCAATGAACATTTAAGTAGTCCAGGGATGACAACAATAAACAAGCAATTAGAGAGCGTGGATTACTTATTATGGAACAGCTCTCAATGGGCCAATGAAATCCATGTGGGTGGCTGAATTTCAAGAAGAAATGCTATAGATAATTTTGAAGTTTCACCATTTCTTGATCTCTGTGCATTGCTAGTTGCATAAGCTTCTAACAAGACCACAAAACATAGGTTACGTGTCGACTTGTTAAGATATAAAGTTTGTTTTGTGATTTGTTCACCTAAAAAATTCATAACAAAACAGCTTTTGGTGAGGACAATCTTCACATAAGAAAAACATGCAATTTACTTAAGTAATAGTTCTTAAAGCAACACTAGTAGTTTATGAAGCATTTCAATTACAACATCATAATTCATAAGATTCATGTTTTATAAGGTATTCATTGAAGCATACAGTCATTAGGTTCGTCCTGACCAGTATACTGAAAGCCTTCAACTAAACTCACTTACTCGACTATGATGTACAAATTTGCCTTGACCAAAGGACAGACAGCTCCTACATGATTTATCATTATCATGCACTTGACAGGGAAAGCTACTTTTACCCATTCAACATGGCTCGACCCGGAGTGTGTTGAAAACAAATTAATAGGCCTCAAAACAACTATACGACAAACTTCCTATAACTAAAATTTAAACATTTCATGTTTACCAATGCATAATGAGATGATCATGCTGACATCATTCATCACAACTCTATCTCTACATATCACTTAAGCTCAAAATTGTCCTTAATATCACCTGTAAAATCTAGTATGGAAACAAAGAATCCATGTAGCCGACCCCATCTAGTATGGGAAAAGGTTTAGTTGTTGAATACCACCTGTAAAATCAATAACATCGGATGAGCACTAACGACATATGCTCTATAAGTGGATGTGATCTCTCCACAAACACACCAAACACATACATGTTTTAAAATCATACATAATATATACAAAATTCTATTTAAGAACTCAAATTTATACATATGCATAACCAAACACTCATCAAGTAATGCATTTTTATTTCCAATATCAAGACCCTTACTATATACAACCATCACTACCACATGTAGGATGCCCTTGATCCTCCTCCTGTCCAACAGTATGGTTCTTGGAGCCACATACACCTACGAGGCAACACTCTCCTCGGGTCTACCTAGAGACATATACACATAGGGTCATACTTCTACACATTATGTTCACAAACCAAGACTCATATTTACCTGGATCACATCCCAATCATCATCCACATCCACATATGTCAGCTGAATATCACATATTTTCAAATCAAGCATTCAAAAATAGATCTCATTTTAAAACCCTCACTACTCCCGTTGGTTTATCATACTAGATCACATGTTCCTACCCAACATGATGTATAATACGGCAGGAGTTACCAAATTCAACAATGAGTGAACTAACATGACCAACGAAATGCCCAACAGGTTTGCATCAACCAATACACCCCATCCGTCAATGTGTATCCCTGACAAGTGACAACACTTCTTGTCCCACTAACCGAGATAAAGTCCTTAGCATAGCATTACCTGGTATGCTCATCCATTATCCAATGAATGTCTCATACCATTGCAAAACAGGTGGATCCATACCAAATAATGTTTCATTCACACTCAAACTGACACAACCCAAGTTATGAGCCCCGCGGAGTAGTCAACGCTCCTTTCACCCATCCGATGTTGCTCACGACCCAAAAAGGAAAGTCTAAGGTCAACACTATTCAAATAGCTAAACAATAATCTTTTTACAGCTAAAATCCAAATTTACATGTTTATCAATAAATAGTGAGGTCCATTGAACAATCAAATTTTGTATTCTATTAATAAGAAAAGTCAAACAGCCTATGAAGTCCTACCATATCTCAATAGAAGTCGAAATCCCATCCTCCAAATGCTCAAATCATCTCAGCTCTATGTTCTCTAGATCTTGTAATATTAAATAAAATATGAGCACAGCAACTGTACTCGTAAATAAATATAATCTCTTCATAATCATGACATAATAAAGACATGTACATTTCAAATTATATAACATAATACAAAATTTATATCATAATTTTAAATCAATATCATCATTTCAAATATGTATGCATAACCAAGCAATCAATATCACCCTTGCATGGCCGGTCCCAAGCCCAAAAAAGGGAGGGTTGTGTTAGGCTTACGACAACCAGCATAAATCTTTGTTGGACTTATCTACCATGGATTCTAGTTCTACAAATTATGATAGGGCTCTGTGAACTACATATTCATATCTAATATCAAATATGTTTTATTTTACATCTCTATGCTCTCATTGACTAATCACACATGTCCCAACATAGGTGTACTGGATAACCTGACATGAGTTGTCCAATACAACTAAAAGTAGAACTAATGTTAACCAACAAAGTAACCAACATAGCTCAAAACAACTACGAGCTAGTACTACACAACCATCTAACATCCAACGACATCCCATACAACCATGAAAAGTAAATCCATACTTGATAATATTTTATGCACACAACAACAACCAACAAGCTAGCATTAATTGGTATGACCATCTCCAATCCAATGACATCCCATATCACCGTAGAGAATATATTCATACCCGTTAGTGGTTTACTTGCACACAAGCACAATCATGTAATGAGTCCATATACTCAATAAAGCATTTTCAACTCTATTTAATAAACCAACACATATATAATTATTTCAAAGCATTAACAAACATTTCGTAACCTCACGCATCTTTTAAAACAATTAATACTATCTCTACCATGCATATAGAGAGAACACATCCACCTACCTCAAGCTTATATATGAATCCAAATGCCCTATGTTTATCTCCTTTTAATCATCATGCTTTAGTCCTTAAATCATGATAATACCAAATGAACCTAGAATACCCCCCAAAACTAATCTAGATCCTTAAAGTTTTGTTTGGATTCAGTTGAAAGATCCAAATCCATTATGTTTATTGAAACTGGATCCTGGTTTGCAGTGAGCAGACTTATATGAACCCAGAACCATGTCTCCACTAAGACACAGTTACATGGGCATTATTGTGTCTGACCACCATGACACCACCATATCTCCGCTAATCAACTAATATACCCTCATCGGATCTTGATGAAGGACCCTAAATCCAATTTTTCTAATCTAAATTCACTTAATTTCCTTTCTAAATCTTCATAAAAACATTATATTAACTAGGTTATGTCCATGTTAAAGGACTAGATAGGTATTGGTTTGACCAAGGTAAGGTGTGGTTAGCTAAGGCAATGACTAAAACCGATTCTAGGTTCTGGCTTTTCCTAGTATGGGAGAACAACTCAAGGCTGTGGATAAGTGGTTATAAACAGGTCATTGAGAAAGGTAAGGGTAACTCAGATGCACGTAAAAAGGTCTTAAGGGATTGCGAGTAGCAAGGATTGACTCGAATTATGTGAGTAAAGGTTTAGGGGTTCTGGATTACGGCCTTGGTTCAGAACTTCAGATAGCTAGAAGACAGGTTTAAAAGGTTTGTTCTGAAAGAGATAGGTTCAGTTTGAGACTGAATTGGTAGGTTAGGTGATTGGCTACGGGTTTTGGTTGAGCTGTAACATGCCAAGGACAGCAAAGGCTGTGAAACAGGCTGGCAGCAGCATGCAATGCAATGAACAAATCAATGTAGCTCAACCAAGCGAAGGGCTTAACAACTGCCCCAATCCAACTAGAAGTTGCATGATTTTCAGGACATAACACAAAGAGTGGCCAAGCATGAAAATGTGTAACATGATCCCATACAAACATATGCTAAGCTACCTGCAGGGAAGAATTATATCCCAAAACGATCTTCAACATAACAATGTGGAAAGAAGTGAAAAAGTTCATAGCAGAAACACAATCAGGCAACTAATGACGTTAATCCTCAACATAGACTACAAAAGCGCACAAACACTAACTAATTAAGATGCATCATAACCATCCTAGCGGAAAATAAACATTGAAACCATAAATTGACTATCAATAACAAAGGATCAGATCCTCACATTCACAAAACTGGTTACATTATCAGACAGCAAGTGCACGTGCTTAGTGCTCATAATTTTGGATAACGGCTACAACCAATGCTAGTGTTTATGACAAAATCTCATGAGAGTGTCACAGAGAAGTTTAATAGCATTTCCCAATGGAGCACAAGATATAACATAGCCAGATAGCACACAAGAACGCCGAACAAGAAACTTTCTTGCGTGACAGAGAGCAAACTGATTGACGTTATATAAGGAGACAATTCGGTACAAAAAGCGCAACACCCAAACAATAAAAATTCTGCAGCTGAACCTCTATTAACCAATGATGCCGGAAAGTGGTGGAGGAGAGGTGTCATTCAGCAAAAGCTCCACGGTAACAGCAAGATAACGAATAGGATCGAATGTTTACAGCTCAACCAATTGACATGGAAGAGGCTTCAACAATACCGGCTGAAGCTACCCAATGACACGCAAAAAGGGGGAGTATGGGTTGCGACTTAGATTCTTTCAGGGATTCTGCGAGCAAGCCAACTCTTGATGATGAAGGGCGTGCAGCATGGGAAGAGTCTTCAACGACGGTTTGATGCTTGATGGCCTTCACAGCTTGCGGAAACCCCTCCTGTAGCCGACCCCCTTTGTGCGTATGTGAGAGAAAGAGGGAGCGAGAGGGAGAGACTCTCCTGGCCGACAAGTCCTCCAGCGTGCGAGACGTAGACCCTTCCAATATGGCAAAAGCTATCCAATGCCAATTTTGTCCTTGCATTTTGGGTCTTGGATCGAATTGGACCCGAGTGTTGGATCTTGCTCCAAATTTTGATACTCTTCACGGACGTCCCTCTTGGACTTCGTTCCAGCATTCTTGGATTCATTGCACCACGAATCCATGTGTACCTCGAGGTTCTATCCTTGTATGAACTCAAAAGCTATCAAGTAGATCATTGCATCGCTTTTCCTTACAACTGAGCTCAAAAGTCCTATGTTCATCTATCATATATTTTTAAAATATTTCTATTTTATTCTAAATTACGATAGAGAACGTATATGTCCATATTAAATATTAACAATAGTTATGAACTTTTAAATAATATTATTATATTGCATATTTAATATATAAATATTTTTAAAAAAAATTGAATGAGCCAACCTGACTGGCTGACAGGCTAACAACCATAGCCAATTCATGAGCAAGCGCCAAATGACACCCACCTTTAAACTTCAAATAAAAGAAAAACTTGATTGTGCAAGACTAGGGGAGACTCGAGAGAGCTAGCGCGAGGCGGGTTGGAACAGTCGGTTCCAACCTGCCAGTTTGAACCAGAGCAGAATCACAGTTACTGGACCTGTTTCAGTCCGGTTTTGAAAAGCTCTGAATCATAACTGTACCGTGGTTTGGTCCCCAATTCCGGTTATGATTTTGAAGCTGGTTCGACCTGTTCGGTTCCAGCTCGAACTGGCCATGTCTACCGTAAACACTCACATGTATAATTTCAAAAGTATTAATAAAGCATTTTATAATCACATGCATCATTTTAATCAATCAAAACTATCTCTATCATGCACATGCAGAGAGAACACATCCATCTGATCCAATTTTCTAAGCGATCAATTCATCCCCAAATCACCTCAACTTTCATCCAAAAATAAATAAAATCATTATTAAACAACAAATTATTCAATAATAAAACCAGTTATTCAGTAGTAAATTATAAATTATTTAATAATAAAACAAGTGATTCAACCCACCTACAAATCGGTGTCTAATCAAATAATCAATCCTTATTGGATCTTAACTAAGGACCCTAAATCCAATTTTTTAAATTTAAATTCACTTAATTTCCTTCCTAAATCTTAATAAAAACATTACGTTAAAAACTACATTAAATTGCAAACTCAACATTTCAAAGCGCTTCGAAAACAGAGCTCGAGTGACCCCCAAAATCACTTAAAACACTTATTTGGATCCTTTCAAAAGATCCAACCAAGCACCAGACTACCTCCGGAAACTAGAATTCGAATTCAATAGGTTTGCCACAGTAGCTGGGGACGGCTATGCTGGAGGTATCTGGGTCTAATGGGTGTCTGATCAAGTCCATGTAACGATTAAAGCCCAAACTGACCAAGCTTGCCACCCAGAAATTCAGTTCACTGATGAACTGCCTTGGCTCTTATCGGCCATCTACGCTAGACCAAATGCTCAAAAGAAACGAGAGCATTGAGAGCACTTATCTAGTATGCCCTTTGGTATTTCACCGACGTGGTTCATCGGAGATGACTCCAATGACACTCATTACTCGTCGGAGAAAGTTGGCGGTGCTCCGGTGGATTTAATGATCGTGTCAGAGATGTCAATACGAGTCGGAGAAATGGGCCTCTAAAATGCTGGCCCAGCCCGACATATATATATAATACAGAAAAACTGGAAGCTCGTTGAGAATCTCTTATAAAAGCTCTTGGACAATCTCATGTCAGATTCTCTTAGACGATGTGTATTGTTACATGAATACATTAAATGCGGTGGTCCTCATATCCAAGCACATCTGAGGTTATCTCTCTCTCTCTCTCTCTCTCTCTCTCTCTATATATATATATAATCCGACCCCGCAGACCAGCCGGCCTGCGTGACACATATACTAGTTAGTTTACTGCATGTTGTGTAAACAATCGGTGAACTTTCAAACCAGACGTAAAATAGTCGGTGAAAAAGACGCCCAACTTTGTGTATGCTTAAACGCACTGAACATTTTGAACGAGTGTTTGAGGGGGAGGGAGGCCCTACTCTTCTTCCATCATCTTTCATTTCGCCCTTCCCTTCTTTGTTATCGCTTATTTTCTCACCTGTTTTACCGCCAACCTGGTCATCCCATCACTTCTATGATTTTCCAGATATTTACTCACTCACCTATCCACCGACTGCCTATTACTAAGTAGTAATTGATGACACCTGCTTGGGGGAAGATTCATCAAAATAATAAATGTCTGTAGCTGGCATAGTTCACACAGATGTGGAAAGCTAAGATTGCAGAAAGCTATTTTAACCAAAATGACGTTCAAACAATCTAAATCCTGGTTTGGTGGTGTATTATACAAGCAGGTCTTCTGGGTGGCAGTTTTTATTGTTCTTGTACTATTTGAGAAATGCCAGAATTTATAATGAACCGATTATGCCATCATCTTGAATTGCTTCTGTCATGCTCAAGAACCAGAATTCTATCCATCTGTTTCTAAAGCATAATTTTCATTGTAATTTGCTTAAGCTCTTCAACGGAAATGGGCTACTTTGGTTATCGCATTGCGGTGTTAGTTGCTCTGAATAAGCTCTTTGCAATTGGTTGAGTAATTGAGGGCTCACAAAGAGGGCTCTTCTTTCCTTGCATATATTCTGAATGCAGTCATTGTTATAGTTGATGGCAGCAATCATTGTACTTCAAAATTTGCCCTTGACCGTGTAAGGAAGTGCCCAATGGGTGATGTCAGAGTTATCCTTCTTGGAAAAAAACAATGGAAAGGTGCAGCTGCCAGAAATGTAAGCATCTTAACTTTTCTCCACAAGCACTAGATAAAACTGCTGTACGAATCTTTTATGACAAACGGGGAAATTGTGCTTATTTGTTGTGTATGAATGTGTTTCTGATTGATCTAGGCTGCATGATATTGCCTTTTCAGTTAATGTGCTTCTTGGTTCAGGCTTTCTGAATTTTGTTGAAGCATTGTAAAACAGCGATGCTTCATGCACGTGGTGAGCTTCTTTTGATGCTTGATGCTGATGGTGCTACCAAAGTCGCGGATTTGGAGAAATTGTGGGAACATATTTCTTTAGTACATCATGTCTCTGTTGTGGTTATGTGTCAAGTTTTTTGTCTTGCTGATACGTGTAGCTAGAGAGAATTTATGATTCATGAGCCTCAGGGATATACTTCCCTGATCTAACTATGTATTGTGTGATCCGCTGCCAGGTGCTGGTGGCATCTAAAAGCAACCTTGCTTAAGAAGAGATGCTTCACATATCGATTCAGTCTCCAACTTATGTGAAGTTTCAGTGGTCGCATTTGGTTCACGTGCCCATCTTGAGAAGAAAGCTCTAGCTACTGTGTGTACTGTAAATTTCCTTTATGGTTCATCTCCCTGGGCTCTCTTTTCTTGATCTCTTTCTTTTCTTGAGTATACATGGTACCACAATTTATTGATGAAGGGATTTCATTTATTAGCCCTGTTTACGGCTTTGGCTATAGTATGATATCAAGTTAACGAGTCATACTATCAAATTATGAGAGAATTATTGAATATAGGTTAAGACCAATGTTGTAATTATTATATCAGTACCCGTATGGTATAGGTATATGCGATAATTGTACCGTATGATATGGTATGTTAAAATATTAAAAAATAAAAAAATCACAAAATCATCACATATCGTAATACCCCATATCGTATGATATCATACCCATATCGCAGTGTATCGTACGATACATTGCGATATATGTACCTGAATCATATCGGTTCAAGTAGCGATACATCCGTATTGCGTATTGTATCATATGATACGATATTTTTAACATTGGTTAAGACAAGTATTGAGTACAATAAAATAGAGAACCAATTTAGGTTCATGTTAGACTGATCTACTATTGAAGCGATTCACCCATTGAGATATCTTATGAAATATTTTAGAGCAGAAAAGAAGAATCTTTACATGATATTTATTTATCTAAAAAAGTACGATAAGGTGCTAAGAGATATTCTTTGAAAAATCTTGAAAAAGAGAGATATCCTATTGAGATATATAAATCGTATAAGATACATGTATGATAGTACAAAAATATGCGTGAAGACTCACGAAAGAATGACAAACTTTTTTGAAGTTAATATTGAGTTGCATCAGGAAATGTTATTTGTAGATGACATTGTGTTAGAGGATGAGTTTAAAGAAAAGTTAATAAAGAAATTTGAACTATGGAAAAAACATCAAGGTTTTCGACTTAGTAGAACAAAAATAGAACATATGGAAGTGTTGGGCAGTTAACCAGCAACATATACAAAAAAAAATGTTTATAGCATAAATGAATATGTTGAGATGGATGAGTGATCAGAGGAAAGATCACATACATAATGAGGTTATGAGAAACAAATTGGGAGTGACACCTGTAGAGAATAAAATGAGTCAAAATCATTTAAGATAATTTGGACATGTAGAAAGACGACCAAGAGAATCTCTAGTAAGAATGTAAAAATGTTAAAAGAGAAAGAAGAGGACTACAAAAGTGTTGGAAAGTAGCAATGAAGAATGATCTAGCTGATGTTGAGTTAAATACCAGCATGGTACATGATGCTTGAGGAGTTCGGGAAACTCAGGTTGCTACCTTGTCTTTTATTCAAATACCATAATTCCATGCTTAACGGCTCATGTAATTTTGGTGTGGTTAAGCTCTAGATTTTATTTTCCTTTCCTCTGATTCATATTCTGTCTTCTTCAGTGTGGCTTTAAGCTGTTCACAAGAGATGCTGCTCGGAAGCTTTTCACTAACATGCTTTTGAAGAGGTAATTTATATTTGCTCTTCTTTGCTAGCAATCTATCTTTAAGCATGAACTTCATAAATGTAGGCAATTGTACTTGAGTTTAACAAATGGAAGTTCAAGACAATGACATCAGGCCGATACTAAATTGCTGGAGTTTTCTTGTTTTGATGTTTTCCCATTGAACTAACACTCTAACCATATTTTGCACAAGAAATAGTTTGTATTTTACCTGATGGAGCTCCTTTTGTATTTTCAATGAACTAGATCCTGTTAATCTCAAAGAACTACATATGTATTTCAGGTGGTGCTTTGATGTTGAGTTGGTATATCTGTGCGAATGTCTTAATGTGCCGATCATTAAGATCTCTGTAAATTGGAAGGAAATTCCGGGATCTAAAGAGCGCATGAAAAGTATCATGCACATGATCATTGAGTTGATGTTTATTCATGTTGGCTGTGGATTAGGCTTGTGGAGAATTCATGCCTGATGTGATCATATACACATTCAGAAAGAGAATCCACCTCCAATACTGGTAAGCCAAGATCATGGGAGAGGCTTGACAGCCGAATTTACTTTCTCAAGGTGGAAGGCTCTCTTTTGTTTCCGCTGCATATGTTTGGATGTTTCCATAATCTAGGATGACAGGGAACACCAGAAATGAGAAAGACATCCAGTTCAATAGATTTGAAGTGTTGTTCCCCATGTAGTCTTAAATTTTGACCATGTTGATCGATTTTTTGCTGCTTCATACAGAATCTTTATATAGGAATCACCCTGCCTTTGTGACAGAAGCTATGGAAGATTTGTTCAATTCATTTCAGAAGTACATTTTTTGCTAACCTCAAATCTACGTTGCATGAATACGGTACGGTACCGGTAGTGTACGGTATGGGGCATGCACATTTCAAAAAAACTAAGGTATGGGTAAACCACTATTAAAAAATGTAATAAAAAGATAATTCTACACAAATGAATATAAATGCAATACCAACTAACAACTATATCATATCAAAACAAGAAAGTTTCATTCAATAACATTTTCAACTTAATACATATTTCATATTAAAATTCTAAAATATAATATCAGGCATCTAAAAAATACAATATAGTATGAAAATGAAAAAGCTAAAGCAAAGAGCACAATGCACCCACGTACACATAGTATTCAGTAATGAGTAATACAAAATACAAAATATTTCCTTAATGCAGCAAACATAAAGAGAAAAAGAAGAAAAACTTAGCAGTGAACCCTTTTGTGAGTCAAATGACTCAAATCAAATGGATTCTCAATTTCTCACGGTGCGTGAGAATGGGAATCCCAGGGGGTGCCGAATGGGATGCCCTGGCGTCCAATGAGAATTCATGACCAGTGTTCAATTGTTCACTGGGGATTCAACCATGTTTAATCAATGGCCGGTCTCAAAACTCAATGGGGGTGCACATGAAAAACACGATAGCATGATTGTGTGCATCAGAACATGAGGATTAATCAATGGTTCCTCACCTATAAACTCAAAAAGAGAGAAAAGTGAGAACCTTCAAAATCTCCGGGTGATCGTTGCCTTGGTGGTGATCTCGCCGGTGATGAGCGCAGAGTGCTAGAGAGAATACAACATCCAGCCACAGAACAGAATACTGAATAGGTTTAGAAGTTGGGGGTTTTACAACCCTTATTTTGAAATTTGGATGAGGTCGACCCATTGATCCATATAGGTCGAATCTAACTAGAGATACTAAACGTCCCCAAACGAAGGTACGCATACTCGTACGTACTTAGGCAGACGTGCCTATGCGTAACGTGTACCCGTATCCAATACATACCCGATGAATAAGCAGACTTAGCTGTCGTATCCGTGCATCAAAGCCTCAAATCTGGTAGACCAATTTGTTTGCGAACACAACTTTCTCAATCTATCGCATTGAATTTTAGATACATTTACATTTGCTTAAAGGTGTGGATCTGCTCATTGAACTTGTTGCGATTTGGTTTTAGCAATGAATTGGAAAGGAAGATAGGATCGTGGAAGAGAGTTACTTTGCCCACAAGAAATTAATACTGTTTGTCTTGACGGAACGCCAACGCCTACAGATAGAGATGTCAAAATGGGCTGGCTCTGGAAAAGTGTAGGGCCGGGCCTTAGGCCATTGGATATTGAGTCTATAAGACCCGATCCGAATCTCTTTGAAATTCAAATCCAATCTTAATATTTCAAGTTCCAACAAGACATATACACATAATAAAAGAACTATATATATGTATATACATTTAATAGAAAACTAAACATATAAGTATATATACATTTAGTATATATAGATATGTTTATATATATGCATGTACATATATATACATGTAATTGAAAAACTATACATATATATAGTATATATGGCTCACATTCATATATATATATATATATAATGATAAAACTATACACATATATACATGTACTAAGAAGCTATACATGTAATAAAAAACTTTACATATATAAATGTAATTGAAAAAACTATACATACATATAGTATATATATACATATAATAAAAAAACTATATACATAATATATATTTTTATATGTGGATCAGTCCGACCCATATTGACATCTCTACCTACAGACCTGATGTTCTAAATCTTGCCGCAGCACTCTTTTATGGGCTAAAGATAAAGGCATATTAGTGCCATATATCCTTTCCGCATTGTGTTTGACGTATCATTTATCAGAAAGAGCTTGGGTTATTCGGTTATCTGTCATCTAAGCTCTGCATTCGTGGTTGTAGTTTCTCAACAGTGAAATTAAGAATCAAGGCAGGCCCTTGATTATTTTAGTCTTGGGGATGAGCTTTTTAGGACATGAAGTGGACATTGCACAGGTACAACAACAACAACTAAGCCTTTTCCTATACTAGATGAGGCCATTGTGCAATTGAATGTTCTTAATTTATGATTTCTTCTTCTCTTTTCGGAGAGGCAAGGAGAGTCATGAGTTATTGCTTTCAAACCAAGACCAACCTCATCGTGATCATACTCAATCATGGTTATCTTGATGTGGGTGGGGCTCAGGCTCACAAGATATTTCTCCAGACCCACCTCGCCTACTTGATTCAAGTCGTGATATGAGTTGAGTTGTTTTTGAGCCATGTGCGTATGATTTTCTTTCTAGGGAGTCTCATATATACACACCACATATCGAAAAGATAGAAGACATCACTATCTGAGGACCTCACCCACACTCTACACGGCCAATCTTCAATAATTTCAAGACTCTTCCATTTATTGGTGAATAGCTCCAAGATCAAGTCTGCATGTGTCTGTGTGTGTACGCTACAAGATGATAAAAAAAGACGCCATGTCGTGTAGCTTTGCATTATTGATTGATTCGAAGATTTCTTTCTTTAAGAATTCAAAAGGCTGGAGGATATAGCTTCTTCTCGTGATCTCTCAAATAACTCAAATTTCAATGTGCACCGAAAAGCATTATTTGTGCTTTAAGTTTTCCATCATAAAGGGCTAAGCGACTGCTTTACGGTTTCGTGGACTAACCTAAGCTACGGACAATTCCTTAATTTTTAGAATTTTCTATTTGTTATTTTGTTTAATCTTTTTTAAATAATAAATTTAGTATTTGGAGGTGATTAATTGAATCATATCTATTGACGCAGTGTCATTTGATACTTCTTGGGTTCTTTATTTTTTACTTTAATAAATAATATATTGCATATAATAAAATTTAAAAAGTATATATTTTTAGTTGTTAACGGCTCAACAGCTGTTCGACCCCAGTCGAACCTTTTGATAGTGAACCAGTGGTTTTCCGGTTGATTGACTAGTCGGGTTTCCTGAACATCGACGCCATGAGACCAGCATCCTGCTTTTCTCCGTAATAAGAGGACGATAATTGATGTGGAATATCTGAATAGCATGATTCTTGCGGTAGCACTATTTCTACGTCAAACCTGTGCCATGCATTGTAGGGACGGTGACCTTCCCGTGATCCCTAACATATCTGGTGCTTACGGATTGACAAGAAACTCTCTCTCTCTCTCTCTCACTCACACACACACACACAGCCAGAGAGGGAACTTCCAACAGCAATGGTAGCGACCATTCTCAGCCTTGAAGTCACTCCCTCAAGGAAAATAATTTTGGGGAAGTAGTTTGCACAAGACATCAGTGATTTCGAAATAATTTTCGACACTTTGCGGAGGAGAAAAAACTGCTGTTATAGAATAAAAGGGCTTTCAAAATCCTGAATGCCCGAGACCAATCATTCATGACCTTTGAAAAGGAACTGATCGAAGGTTTTGTCCCTTCCTCTCCAAACGATTCTGCTACTGGTAAATCCGTCCATTCTCCCGCTGTTGAATCGACATGCATGTTTTCTCTCTAGGTCGATGGAGTAAACGTCTCTCTCTCTCTGTGAATATATACTTATATATGTGCGCCATTGACTACAATGATACGGGTCGTGATCAAGTACCTGTTTGAACCAAACATTAACCTGGTTGACTAGAGATCTGTGGTTTACCTGCTTTGAGTGTCATCTCGTTGTAAAACCAGCCCAAACATCTCAACATGTGGCATTATGGAGATGATCATCGTAGAAGGAACTTGCAGCTGGTGAGAGTTTTCATTTCATGTAGAAATCATAAATCTCCACCCGTTGTTATGATTTTTTTCCTGTCCCAAGGGCCAAGCTTGATGAAGGGAAGGACTAGGAAGCCAAGGAAGAGCAAACATTTTTCTTCGATCTTTTATATGGAGCTCCACCACTAATGTAAGAAATTGGATGAAAGGTTGATAATATGTAAAAAAATAAAGCTTGATCTTGTTTTTTAGATAGATGCTAATATGACTCAAGATCGAGGACAATGATGATCAAGAATCCATGAATGCCTCACCCATCGAAAGGTTTGGCTGGCTTTTACAGGAATTCTAGCGCTTGTGATTTGACAACAATCATCTTAAAATAGATAATACTATAAATTTAGCATTGATCGACTTGAACCACCCTGACTTCTAAGCCATAGAGCAGTGATGAAGTTTTGATCTCAAATGAAAACTAGAGATTAAGATAGACTGCAATTTAGCAACATCCACAAGAAAACCTGATTTGTCCGTCATCTCTGATATGGAGAATCCTCAATCTAATGAATTGGAGCGATATCTCTTTCTTAATCTCTCATTGTGGCTTATCAATCAAGCATGAACCAACACCTGTCACGTCTTAACCGTCGGAAGAGTCGACGGAGCTCACAACGTGACCGGCACCAGGCCCTCGAGCCGGATCAACCTTAGCGGATTTCACAAGTACAACTGAAAAAGTAGTTCAACGGCATCCGATAGGGAATGTTAGTTGGGGCCCTCCCCAAATGCTAAGTGCTTGAAATGAGACTTGGCATCCGTTTAACTCACGCAACGCAACACAACAAATGTTTAAGAGTAAATGCAATAAAGGCATATTCAATGCAAAGTTAAATGGCAATAACTTTATTAATAGTAGAAAGGAGTGCGCGGCCCCGACGCACTACACTGGTATGTTAGGGGCATCTTCCCTCGAAGAGGGTTTTTCCATAAAGATGGAGCTAGGTCATGTGTTTCAGTCGAAGGGTCACATTCTCCCCCACCCAAAATTGTTATCGTCCTCGACAATGTCCACCTCTTCATCCCTGCTTGAGACCGAATCCGAATCAGCTCATCCCTGTCTCCACTTGGTCTGCAATCTAGAACGACTTTCTTCGGCATCCCTAAGTATAGATGCAGTCCATTGGAAGTTTGAAGGGTCTGGGGCATGAACTACTGAGCTACTCACCTTCACCCGGTATCACGAAGCACTTGAGTTGGCCAAAAGGTTGGATGATAGACTTGAGGTCTGATGTGATCAACGAGCTGCACCCGTCTACCTGACACTTGTATTTGTGCTTCAAACTGCGACACTCAAAATCACCAAAGCAACCACTCATACCAATAACCCGCACAACCTTCTATTATGTGGCATTGTCCAAGAACTTGGTACTGCATGTGAGGTATTGCTTCCCATCATCGAAGGCAACATCCTTCCACATTGTCGCCACTCCATCTCCATGGGTATGCAACGTCCTTCCAACCTGTGAGACGCTATCTTTCACGCTGGGACAACGTTGGTCACTCCGACTCCCTGCAGCTTATGTGCAACCGAACGCTTATGTGATCATCCTGCTAAATCACGCCTTGGTCACGATTGAAATCTGCCTGACAACACCTCGCTTGTCTTTAAGGAAGCCAACACCAATGCCCGTGTGCTGACTGTCTTTACCACTATGGCTTGCGTACTGTAATGGCGCATGTATCTCCTAGAAAGCGCCTATGTGCCTCCATAAGGTGTGTAGTCCCGATGTGACGACTGACACAAGGGTCCTAACACATCTCACAGTTTTACGCAATATTTCACGCGAGCGACATAGGCCACCGGGCCAACCTTGGCACTGTAGTGTAGCCGCACATCCTCATTCGTTACTTGGTGACAATACATAGGGTCTGATGGGGTTCAGTGCGCTCCCTTTGCATGAACGTGTCCACCCACATGACCGACCTGATTGCCCATGTGTGATGGTCCTAAGGGCACCTTGAGGAACAACACCTCGTGTGTCGATCCTCCAATCCTCATTTCTAATATCTATGATCGTAGTACACTCCTTGATGAGTAACACAAAACTGTCTGTGTTCGAGTCTCGATCTTACAGTACCATAAGGCTTTCGGATACTATCGTCTTGATAGGGGATAATGCACCCCCGCTACCGATAGCCTGATCAAGGGTCGCTCTGCGTGCTTTTGGGCTTTCGACCTTCCGCAACCGAAGTGTTCCCTTCGGCTGGTGCGCAAACAATGACAACCTTATCCCTCTCATTGTTTCACCATGTGGGTTATTGAGCAACATTATGCTTTCCCAAGAGTTCTTCAGCCGACAAACGTCCAACGAGACCAAACATACTCTGATACCAAATCTGTCACGCTCTAACCATCGGAAGAGCTGATGGGCCCCGCAACGTGACCGACACCCGGCCCTCGAGCCGGATCAGCCTTAGTGGATTTTACAAGTGCTGCAGAATAAGTAATTCAGATTGCCTCTGATAGGAAATGTGAGTTGAGCCCCTCCCTCGGATGCTAAGTACATGGGATGAGACTTGACATCCATTTAACTCACAACACAACAAATGTTTAAGAGTAAAGGCAATAAAGTCACGTTAAATGCAAAGTCAAATGGCAATAGCTTTATTGATAGCAGAAATGAGTGCACATCCGCAACGCGCTACACTGTTATGTTAGGGGCATCTTTCCTCGAATAGGGTTTTTATACAAGAGGGTGGCATTAAGCCATGTGTTCGCAGTCGAAGGGTCACATTGGTACAAATTATAGTTCAGGGTGTACTTTGTGCTCGCACCATTGTCTGTCTCCTATCTTTACACCAGATTCTTTCAACTTTTCTAATATTTAAGACAAGACCTCTTGGATATTGTTTGCCCGAAGAAAGAAAACAATCTATTAGATGGAAGAGGGTGCCACCCGTTAAGTGATCTGATAGATGATGGTATGCAACAAATTAAGATGTATTATCTTTATGTCATATGGAGGACATGGTGGTGCCTCGATGACATGAATAAAGTGCATTGGTGTTAGATCATGATCACCTGCCCTAGTTAGGGGTGGCAACTTTATACACGAAATGTCAACCCGATGTCAAGATTACTTGAAAATAAATATTCATATCCACCAAGGTGACAAAAAAGGGGGTTCTGTAAATATACGTATAGACATAATATCATAATTGAATTGTATCTTGCTTTTCAAGAAATCAATTAAGCTCTAATGCAACAGAGATAATTAGAAATCCTTCTTCATGATTTTGAATGGGATAAATAATATAATGTGAACAACAATATTTATCTATCAAACCACATTTTGTGTAACCTAGCCTTTTGTTCGTCTCTTGAGACCACTAAGGGGTGGCACATGAATATTAATCCATTGACTGCAATTTTGAACCCTCATTGATTCTAGTATTATTTTTCCATTTTCAATGGTGAGACTTTAATAGATTTCAACGGTTTGAACCGTTAGAGTTGTTCCGTCCGTTATTGATCGAAAAAATAAAATTTGTATCAGTCATGAATGACCCTTGTAGAGGATTAATCCACCAACTGAAAACGCGAAATTGCTCGTAATTCAGACATGAATACAACTCAAAAGTTTGTGTTCATGTCTACACAAATTTACAGAAAGAAAGTCAGTTCAGACATGAATACATCTTATATTTATTATTTATAGTAATCTTTACATGTCCAATGATTAATGCAGCAGCAACTTTATGATTGATTTGACATTGGAGGAAAGGTGCATCACATATCGAAAGAAAAAACACCTTTCCTATCATTTATAAGGAAAAGTAGTGACTGAGGGAGTATGCCCTATCTCTGATATTATTCACTTTTTTAATGATTGGCTTTGGAAACAAAGTTCAAATCAGTTTTAAGTCCTAAAAGAATCATAAATTTATGAAACGACAATAAATATTTGGTAATATGAATTATGAACACCTTAAAGAATTAGTTTATCCAGTCAAGTTGATATAGTTCATGGAAGACTTTATACAATCTCTCTTAATTTATAGATTAAGTAATTAAGTTGATGAATTAAATGCTACTCGATGATGAGTGGATGACTTCCAATTGAAAGCAAATATTTTGCTTTCTCTGGTTCCTGATAGAAAGTTGCAGACAAGGAGAACAATACTGCTGCTTTAACAGATCAATAGTGTTCTTGGACTCTTTGTGCTCTTTCTGGGGCACCCACGAACGGACTGTCCTTGTCGCATGGACACTTCATCTAGCGGGCCAGACGTGTCCCCTTCAGTGTCGCTTGACATAGTAAGATGTTATCATAAGAAAGTGTCACATTGACACAAGCATAGACACCAATAAGAAAGTAGAAGAGATCAATAAGCATATGTCACTTAGTAAAGATAAGCGACAGATCCAAGTAGCAGATCAAATTAGCGGTTGATCCCTATAAGAATAACCTCCTCTTGACTTTAAAAATTGACAACGGGATCTCCGTGCCATTTCAAGGTGTCTCATTCCGGCGACAACACCTCCTAACTATTCACCTCACTTTAAAATTTTTTCTAGATCCACCACTGCCGGGAAAGCAATTTGGTTTCTACGAATCCGATCGGTAACAGTAGCCTAATTTTTTGTGAGTTTAGAGTGATTACCGCCGAATAGTTGAATTATAAGGCTAAAAACAATCAAACATCCTCAAACCCAAGCATTTCTGGAAAATCTATTTGCTTTAAGGGTAAATATCTTACAGAGTGAAGCAGATAAGATTAATAATTTTAATTCAAAAACTACCAATATTGATGAGTGCACACAATGACTTGAGAGTGTGAGAGAGAGAGACCACTTTATGGAAAGTACCAATTGCACATGATTATTCACATATGGGGTATTCTTAATTGTACTTAACTAATTTAATAGAGAGAACCACTTGATGATCTCTTCAATCTATGACCTTTAACAAATTAAAGATGGCTGGAATGAAGTAGAATATCGGCAAGGAAGCAACTTTATACTATGACTTAAAAGACAACTTTCACAGTGCACCATGTACCTAGGGCTGGTAAATGAGCCGACTGAGCCAAGATGTTTGAGCTCAGCTGAGCTGAATACAAGCATGAATTTGGCTGAACTCCGAGCCAAGTGAGCCGAGCTTGAGTTGCTCCAAAAGCCAAATTCTTTATACGGGTTATGTTTCAAAAATAAATCTCTTGAATTCAGGCCAGGCCAGGACAACTATCTTCTTCTTCACGTAGACACTGTTAAGTTATACTTTTGAAAGCTAATAATTGAAGATTTATTGGTTTATTTAATCAAGATACTGGACAGAAGATAAGGATGTGAACCTGCTATGTTTTGGCGTGAATCTAGACGCTAACTCAAACAATGTAATAAAGCAAAACGATGATGCAAATGTGTGTACTCTTTGCCTAAAGAATTTTTTTCAAATGGAGCCTATGTTCAACCAAAAAAACCTAGTTTGACTTTGGAAAAATATTTATATGATCTATCTTTTATCTTTTAGTACACATAAAATTAGACGCTACTCACTTTTGACAATGCATACTCACGCTTGCACTTTATTTTAGAGGATATAAGTATTATTTATAAAGTTATGAGGCTCATGCTCCCAAAAGTAAAAAATATATTTAGGAAAACCAGATCCTATCTGCTCCTAACATGCTCACCCATTGTTTTTGGGTGATATGAGTATAATTTAAATTTTTTTGAAAGTGACGCAAAATCTTATATATTTCTCATCACTTTCATCTTGATCACTAACCTACATTCTTTCCTAGCCAAATTGAGATGTTGAACGGCTAAATGAAAGGGAAGGATCACCATATGACAATACTATATGCAATTTTTTCAACACAATGTGCGGCAAGGATGTAAACCGTTCACATTTTCAAATAGTGTTTTATCAAATATAAATTGTTTGATATATGCAAGTAGATAGAGGATCTGTGGATATGGACCTGAAATGCAAAAACCCACATCTGAATAACTTCACCCCCTTCCGATCCGAATATATATCCAATGCATGTTGGGTATTTGGATGCGTCAACATGTGCTAAATCCATGTTCCACATCCAAGTAGCATTCAGATACCAAATCCGAACAAGCAGGGTACATGTTGTACTGGATATTGGATCGGATATCGAATACTATTACGGATCCAAAGACATAAGAACAGCTCCTTAGTGTTCCAGATTCTTCCACAGTTCCACTCATTTCTTTCATGGCATCAACTCAATTTCAGGCGGCTATCTTGTAATACCTTGAAATGTGTGAGGTGATATGAAAACATTTTCGTTCAATCAGTCGTCTGTACATTTATCAACATACGGGCTCCATGGTCCTTAATTTAGGAGAGCAATCATGGCAGATTCTTTTCAAGAGAATAGACATGTCTTGCCTCGCAACATTGGTAGAAAATGACGTTCTTTGGGTTCTTCTAAATGACTTAAAACAACACTTTTCGGATATTTTATTTCAAAAGACTGAGCCCCTTGTGAGAATTAAGTGTTTCACCAATAATTGAATTAAGATAAAACAATAAAATGCACGGTCATAACCAACCTCACGAACTCATTTTAGGGCAAGCCTTATGAGAAATTTAAAAAATTCTTAGTAGACTATTATATATAAAAAAATATAAGTATTTTATGAATGTCAAATACAAATACACTTCATCTAAAATACAAGTTTGAGAGTCCAACAACAGTTTGCTGGTTTAAGTGACCTTGACATTTGTTCCCCTTTAAAAAAAGGTCCCGAATTCGAACAAGATGGACTCTAATGTGAGTGTTGGGGAGCTCAAACTAAGCCCGTTAAGCTCAACAAGAACGACTCTAATTTGAGTTGTCATCGAAGTGACCTTCGGCAGCTCACTCGCAGTTGCTCGTTCGCTCCTCAAATCGTCGACTTATTAGACAGGGGTGACACAGACACTTCAAATGTCATCGTGTCGTATCTCCTGTATCAGAAAAACAATATGCAAGTGTGCGTGTCTCATGTGGTTCCTGCGTATCAGAATCATACTTAAATGTATCATTAGCGATCTATGCAAACAGTGATTAGGCGACGCCCGTGCAATTTAAAAATTAAGACTAGTACTAGATTCGTGCCACGTGTACGGTGATTACGGGCTCCTGGTTCCCCGTTGTGCTCTATAAAAGGCTACTGGATTGGTAAGTGCAGAGCAGGAATCGAAGGGTTCTTACAGCTTTGGGATTTGAGAGAGAGAGAGAGAGAAATGTCTTGCTGCGGAGGAAACTGTGGTTGTGGCTCCGGCTGCGGTTGCGGCAAAGGCTGTGGAGGGTATTATACATATTTCTCATTTTATGAACTATTTAATATTACGTTTTTTTGTCCTCCCTATTATACTTTTCATTTTAGTAACTTTTCTACTTTTTCTCTTTTCAAAACTTGTTTTCTGTTTTGTTACGATACTCCAAAGGTGTATAATTGCTGTATTTTTCTTGCCCTGTTTTTATTCATCGTATTTACTTTCCATGTTCATCACGCTTTTTATTTTTGTGTTGTTGGTCTTCTATAAGGCTGTCTTCTTCCTTTCATATTTCTTGTTTAAGATTCAATCACTTGGTATTGAGTACAGATTATATTTGTATGCATGTATGCACTTTTTTTATATTTATATTTATGGTTGGTGGTGGTAGGTGCAAGATGTACCCGGATCTGACTTTCTCTGAAGAGAAGAACGTTGAGGTCAGGATTGTTGGTGTCGCCCCTCAAGCCAAGTATTTCTTTCTAATTCCTTCTTCTCTCTCTTCTTCCCGATAGTATCAAATTCTATCATACATGCTTTATCTCTTTTTTTATACAAAAATCATTAAATTTTGTTGAGAATTATTTGTTTGTAAGTTTGGAGAGGAGGCCACATGAAAAAAATTAGATGGTGAACCCTTAGAAAGGCGTACGAAGGCTTCAAATGTGTTGAAGATAACAATACCAATACGATCTTGCATTTTTTTGAAGTTAAATGTTCAACAATTATTGACAAGTATTTGTTTATCTGCTATTTTTTTATGTAAGAGTCGTGAATTATGCAATTGAAAAGTGGAGAGGAGGAAATGATAACAATATGATATTGTTTTCTTAGGTAGAGTAGTATTCACTCTGTGTGTGTATGATGTAACCGAACCCCACTTAAGTTGGATTTTGGTCTTGAAACATTTAATTTATACATATTTATTTGGGAGTGTAGGCACTTCGAGGACCTCGAGATGAACGGTGGATACGAGAACGATGAATGCAACTGCTGTGGAGCCAGCTGCACCTGCAGCCATTGCTCTTGCAAGAAATGAAGATGACCATCATGTATGTTGGATGTATCCAGAAAAATGGCATAGTCTATGTGTTTATGGGACTAATAATTTGGCCATGGGGTCTCCTTCTTGGTCATCATGGTCAAACTGTCATGGTGCTTTCTTTTAGTTTGCCTCGCCTTTAGTGGAAGTGACTGTGTTCCTAGTGGCTCATGTCTCCATGTTGAAATCAATGATATATAATATAAGACGAATCTTTTTCATTTGCTAACTTCTCCAATAATTGCACTCATCATAACAACATGAGAGATAATGAGACACTTAGTTAGCAACACTAGATAATGAGACACTTGGGTTTTTTGTGTGGTATCCCATTGATCCAGTTCCTTTAGCATGAAAGCCACAAGTTTTACTTATGATGCACAACATAAATTAAAACTGTGAGCACCAAAAATACGCCCATAAGCAAAAGAGAAAGAGAGCACTTCAAACAGCAAAGAGTTATAAACCGCAATCCTCGATTACCACCTGAATACATGCGTCGGGTGGCTTGTTGTCAGAGAAATCATCGCTGAAAAAAAAAAACATCGAGAAACCAACCAAAGTAAAGCCAAGAGAGCGAGAAATCCGGTGACCGGAGAAGAGACATGAGGTGGGAAAGGGAGCTATGGAGCAAAACCTCCTAATCATGTGACAAATCCTTCGTTCATATAAAGCCACCATACGGTTAAAACAGGTTCACAAGTTCACACCCAAAAGTAGATTCTTTTAATATGGCTTTCTCGTTCATTTGCTGATTCAGCCCTGTCTTACCTCTCCCATAGCGGTGGGGCGGCGTCACGGTCATGAGGACGGTATGTGAAGACGCGCGCTATGTAAGCGATTATGGTGGTTTCTTTCGCAGGTCAGGCAGGCCCATGCTACATGTAGGGCCGCTGTTGCCGATGCCTGGCTTTGTCATCTTGGTAGCGGACAAACGCACCCAACGATAGGTATTCCCATATATAATTACCACACACACACAGAGAGGCCTAGAGTGCCTCTTTAAATATGTAATTTCAGGCATCAAACCTCAATATGTACCTAAATGTGAACTTAAATTGTACATATTTATAAACAAATCCTTTTTGTGATGAAGCTGGGGTTAAGTGGCTTAGTAAAAGCGTGGTAATACCTGACTGTCCTGACCGCATAAGTTAAAAGCTGAGTTCACCTAAGTTGGATGCAGATGGGGCCTTGACCTGCTCCAGTACGTGTTCATGGTCATCTTGTGTTCATGCCATAAACAAGTGACTCGAACACCACACAGTTTTCTTGTGCTATTTTCGGCAAACACAGATCTTTTGAATTGTGTCCTTTTGATGGTTGATATTGTCAACAATTTCATGTTTTTGGGTTGTGCCATGTCATGTTAGAAACGGCCCAACTCAAGCACAAACCAAAATTGTTAGTGCTACTTCAGGCGGCCGACACAGACTTCTCGGATCGTGTTTATTGCAGGTTTGTGTGTCGTGATTTATAATTATAAGTGATACCTGGTAACATTATATTGTAAGATCATATGAAGATCCGTTCGTTTGCCAGAAAACTTAGATGACTACTCTGCGCTGCAAACTCCTTAACAGTGTTTGCTGTGGTCAGCTTTGCATAGTATGAATTCATATTCTAACCGGCGAATAAAACTCGTTCCTGCTTCCATGAATTTATTGCTGTTCTACAGACATAAGAGCTAAGCAACAGGACCGGGATCCATGAAAACACGAGCTCTTACAAACTATGCATGAAAGAAAAATGAAAAATAATGAAGTCTTCTTCTTAACAGCATTTTCTTATCTCAAATAAGGCGGTTAACGAAGACAGAGGCAGTGGCGATGGCACCCCCAGTGAAGGCATCAACCATGATCTTGTCGCCGGGATTACTTTTCGCTGCCGAAACCAGTGCTCCAGTAAGTGCTCCCCCGATCATGGCATTTTTCTGTAAGACAGTACACAAATTCTCATAAAGATTATGAATAGACATGAAACACATGAAAGTGCACAACTGATTTGGTGTGCACTTGAGTGAAACATTTAGGGCATGTTTTCTTTGATGGCTTGCAAAATCTCACGTTCCATTGAAGACACGAATACGACTGCTCTGCCCAATTGCAGCAAATTTCAAGAATCCAGGTAGATGAAAGATTGAGAATCGATTCCATGTAGCTAAAAGATTCATGCTTGCCTGAATTGGAATGTTGGGGCAAAACAACGTTCCCCTAGCAGTACAGTGAAGCTAGCGGATTTCAGCAAAGGGTCTTGAGAGTTTGGATTCTCTGTGATCTTAACGTTTTGTTGAATATTTTGGTTTTAATTCCTCAAACGCAGAGAAGCTAAGGAACTCTCTTTCTCTCTCGCACACAAACACATGTATAAGAAACTACTGACGCATGCACAAATGATCATGAAAAGGCTTGCAAATAATAAACAAGCAACAAAGATTTGGTCCAAAATTGTAGTACTCCCATAAGGCGTGAAATAAGACCTACCCAGTCACTTCTTCCCCGGATCCTTTCTATTCCATATTCCATTCCAACGTAGACCCCAGCAATAGTGCCTGCAGTTGCATGAAAGCAAAGATAAATCAAGTAATTGACTGCACAAGTACCAACATTATTTCTTAGGATCGGTCTTTGAAGTGAATCAATCCCAACTAGATTTGAAAAATTGGCCTGTTCAAATTGAATGGCCCATACTGACAATTCAAGCTAAAATAAATAAGCTAAACACTAAAGAACAGACATTGTAGCCCTGACCAGTTGATTCAACAAATATCAGCTGTCTAGCAAGGCCCTCAACCAGCATGTGTTCGATAGGAATAAACTCCCCGATTCACCATGTCTCTGACAACAGTGTGGGGCTTTTGTAAAATTATACAACTCATATCAACCACAAGGTCCTGCGCTTCTCAGACAATAGTCGAGCACAGAGCATTATGTTAAGAAGGTGCAATGCCTACCAATTCTATACAGAAGTAAGATCAATATATGAAGGAATCAAGACTGCAAGAGCTCATGCTTTCTAGTGGCACCCAACCCATGGATAGCCCTTGAGATCTTTAGGTTAACGCTAGAAGGATTCTACCCGATACCCAGTCACAAGAAACAAGGAGAGTTTTCCCCAGCTGAAGCAGATTGGAATCAAGGAAAGAACAACACTTACCCCACAATGCACCTTCTCTGCACATCTTCTTCAACTGCAAAACCGGAACCAATCGTAAACAAATCGTCCCAATATCCTAATAAATTTCTCCATATACAAGTGGCGTTTCCCCCCCCTTTTCTGACAATATTTTTGCTAATAGAATACTAGCAACTTTGTTCTGCATAAATTATAATAGTAGTGACATATAGGAAAAATAGAATATGCATTAATCAACCATCATGGCACATGATAGGGCTCTGTGGAAACAAATAATCCATGTTGCCGACCTCATCTAGTATGGGAAAAGGCTTAGTTGTTTTTGTTGTTGTATTAATCTACCATCAGTAATTACCAACCACCTGAGTTCATTCGAGAGCTCATTGTAACTTCTGCCATCTCCGTGGAGGTCTATGTAAAAGGAGAGCCACCTGATTTGAGTATTACCACTCAAGAAAACTTAAAGTTTATGGCCAAGTTTTAAACTCATAAAGGCTATGTACCTTCTCTATCTGACATTAAGTTTCAGTAAATATTTCTTAGTCCAGTGTCCCTAAAAAGAAAAAAAGAAACGGAGGCAACCCAATACCTATCAAATTTGGAAAAGGAGAATTTATTAGTTAACCGATGACGCTGAATGATCACCTAGAATTAGGTAATAAAGTGCTCCTAAGGCACAAGATCATAAACAATACATCAATGTTCATGCACGCATGATTTACTTGCCAAACCAATTTAAATCAGGGATTAGTGAAACTACAACTATATACTCAAAAACACATCAGGCCTCAAAGACTACTAAATCGCTATTCTGTCACAAGCCAAAACAATCAAATGCTTAGAAGACCACCAATACCAGCATAACCATTCCATACTAAAGAGATCAGGTCAACACAATCATAAGGATATCTACTTGGCACATCATTTGAAATTCTCGCATCTTTTTTCACAGATAAAAGGAGAAAATGCATCTATATTGTCATCTTCATGGTCCTGAAAAACATCTTATAAGTGTATAATGCCTGACATGCCAAAGACCAATATGTAGACAAATTTTATCTGCAGAATCTAAAACTAAGCAAGCCAAATAATACTTGTCAGAAATGAAGAACCTCACCGTATGCTCAAGTTGCTTGCTTGAAACGCTTCCTGCAACACAGCCAACGTAAATTATACATATAAGGTTTCATTACATAAAAATTATTCATTTCATAAAATTATTCATTACATAAAATTGTTTCTAAAGCACCAATTTGCAAACAAACATGTTGTAGAACAAGATATTGCCACAGTATAGAGAAAATGCACCGGGAAGAATCTGGTATCTAATTCCGGTGGTGGGAACTATTCGCTTGAGGCACAAGGAAAGATAAGTCCTTCAACAAAGAAGAATGCCTGCTTTAATCAACACCACTAGCAAAGCTTGCTTTGCGAGTGCTTTGTTCCTGCATGAAGCATCTTATAGTAGTTTCAAGTGCTGTGGATTTTGTGTGAATCCAGAAATCTACTTTCAATCACAGTTCAAACGAACCATGAATTGAAGTAGAATCTTCTAGTCAAATGCAAGTAGTTTCATAATCATCAGGTTAGGATCTATCTAAAGCAACCAGTTCCATCTATGATTCAGTATGCTAACTTATTAAAACAGAAGACAACCAATGAGAAATGTCACCATGTCTTCTGCTCATCTAGGATGTCCTCAGCAATAAGAACAGTGTGCTAGGGTATATGTGCGACTTATGAGGCAGAAGAAAACAACTTGAATTATCCCCATCTAGAAGACCACTTAAAGCCTATCACAGTTTCTTATCTAGACAAAGATGACAGTCTTGTTACACTCCAACGTCCATCAAGTTTCCTTTACAAAGTCTAAAATATCAAGAAAAATAAACCTGAAGTTGGATTAATGTCTGATCTAGTGTTGTTTGTATTGTATATCATTTTTCCCTATGACACAAGTGTATACCATATCGTATCGTAAATTTTTTATTTTTTAAATCAAGAAAAAAGAAAATATATTTAAACAAAAAGTCCTTCAAGAAGATGCTTGGAATTATGTTGGTACACCTTGTGATATGTGGAACAATATGGCTATACATATTAGGAAAGTGGCGAAAGATGTGTTAGGTGAATCTAAGGGAGGTGTATTGGTACAAAAAGAAGCTTAGTGGTGAAGTGAAGTGTAAAATAAAATCAAGGCAAAGAGGGCATGTTACAAATTACATTATGCTAAGAAAACTAGTGAAACTTTTGAGGCTTATAAGAAAGCAAAAAAGGAAGACAAAAAGGCCATCAGTGAAGCAAAAGCTAAAATTTGGGAGGATTTATATAAAAAACTCAACTCAAAAGAGGGTGAAAAAGATATTTTTAGGATAGCTAGGGCTAGAGATAAAAAAACTAAAGATCTTAATTTTGTAGATGCATAAAAAATAAGGATGGAAAATTCTAGTGGCGAATGATATAAGAAATAGATGGAAAAACTATTTTTGTAAGCTTTTTAATGAAAATAAAGATGTTAGTATTAGCTTAGGAGAGTTAGCCAAATCAAAAAAGTATATAAACCATAATTTCTACAAACGTATTCAAAAGAATAAAGTCAAAGAGGCTCTTAAACATATGAAAGGTGCTAAATCAGTAGGACCATACAATATTCCTATAGAAGTTTGGAAAATACTAGGAGAAAGAGGAGTCACTTGGCTCATAAGATTATTTAATAAAATATAGAAAAACCAAAAGATGCCCGAGGAACGAAGAGCGAGTACACTTATACCCATATATAAGAACAAGTGAGACATTTAGAATTGTACAAATTATCGAGGTATCAAGTTAATGAGTCATACTATGAAATTGTGGAAAAGAATTATCGAACATAGGTTAAGATAAGTATCAAGTACAACGGAGAACCAATTTGGATTCATGCTAGGTAGATCTATTGTTGAAGCGATTCACTTTTTCAGATGTCTTATGAAACATTTTACAACAAAAAAGAAAGACCTTTACATGATATTTATTGATCTAGAAAAAGCTTACGATAGGATACCGAGGGAGGTTCTTTGGAGAACCTTGGAAAAAGAGGTATCCCATTGACATACAGAAACCTTACAAGAGACATGTACGATGGTGCAAAAACATGTGTGAAGACTCATGAAGGTATGACAGAATTCTTTGAAGTTAATATTGAGTTACATCAAGGATCAACTTTAAGTTCATACTTATTTATAATGGTGATTGATGAGCTAATAAAACATATTCAAGATGAAGTACCTTGGTGTATATTATTTGCACATGACTTTGTGTTAGTGGAGGAGTCTAAGGAAAAAGTTAATAGAAAATTGGAACTATGGAGAGAAACATTACAAAGTAAAGGCTTCCAACTTAATAGAACAAAGACTGAATATATGGAACCCAAGTTTGATTATTTGGTTACTTCAGAGGATATAGAAATTAAAATTGGCACACATTGCATCTCCCAAAAGGAAAGTTTTAAATACCTAGGGTCAATTTTTCATAGTGATGGAAGAATTTATGGAGATGTTACGTATAGAATTAATGCTGGTTGGTTAAAATGGAGAGGAACATCAAGTATTCCTTGTGATAAGAAGATATCATTAAAGTTAAAAGGTAAATATTATAGAGCACCAATCAGACCTACCATGTTTTATGGTTATGAGTGTTGGACAGTTAATCATCAACATGTACAAAAGATGTCTGTGATAGAAATGAAGATATTGAGATGGATGAGTGGTCATACAAGAAAAGACCGTATACATAATGAGGTTATTAGAAACAAATTATGAGTGGCACTAATAGAGGATAAAATGAGAGAATATTATACAAGAAAAGACCGTATACATAATGAGGTTATTAGAAACAAATTATGAGTGGCACTAATAGAGGATAAAATGAGAGAATATCGTTTAAGATGGTTTGGACATATAGAAAGAAGATCAAAAGAAGAAACTGTAAGAAGGTATGAAAAACTAAATTTGGAAAGTATTAAAAAAGGTAGAGGATGACTATAAAAGTGTTGGAAAGAAATAATAAAGAATGATCTAGCTTATTGTGAGTTAACTGCTAACATGACACATGATAGGACCCCGTCTAGCATGGGAAAAGGCTTAGTTGTTGTTGTTGTAAATCAAGAAAAAAGTAAGTAAAAATCAAAGAACTATTCAAGTTAGACTAGTTAGTGATACCAATGTTGGATGGGTTTATAATTGGTAAGATGTTAAAGGAAATTGTTTGTTTTATTCTTGAAAACTTTGAAAACTTCTTATTTTTATTGTTGTAATTGTTATTCTTGTGAGGTCACCTTTTAAGGTAGATAGTTGTGTCGTACAACTGTAACCTACTAGGATGTAATCATAATTGATAAGTTACCAAAGTTGCTTTTTTCATTCTTGAAAACTTTAGAAACTATTTATTTGTATGATCCTTATTATTATTCTTGAAAGGTCACTCTTTAAGGTAAGATGTCTCTCTCAAAAACAAAGAAAGAGGTAGCATTTTAAGATAAGATAGTTATTTGTGCAACCTATTAGGCCATGATTATAATTGGTAATGTTACCTTTTTCATTATCGAGAACTTTGAAAACTGTGTTATTTTTATGGTCCTTATTATTATTCTTTGGAGGTCATTATTTAAGGAAATATGTATCTTAAAACAAAGAAAGAAGATCAATTCAATTCTTATCCATTTCAATCAATACGGATAACACTCGTCTCACCACTTAATTTAAGTCATGGACTTGAAAAGATAAAAATGACTTGGGGAACCCCAATTTGCTATAAGCCTTCACAGTAACTTGACCAAGGGTTATGTTTTCACCCTTTCGTACCCTGTCCCAAGCCTGGACAAAGGATGAACGCAAAAATGACTTGGGGAACAGCTTAAAACTTTGCTTGATATTTTCTGATGGATTCTAACACTCATTGGCTGATCCCACCAATATGGGAAAGACCCACACTTAGGTGATCTATCCATGACCAGGATGAAACTTCGTAGAACTAAGTGGTGGTCGGACCTGACTGGTGTGTAGGAATCAGCTACCATTGAGGAATCAGCAGATGGGTTGTGGTTAGGGGTAAAATTCCACTGAAACCCAAAGCTAACTGGTTCTCCCCGAAATGCATTGAGTCGCCACAGTTGACTGGACATGTAGCACAAAGCAATGTTGTACCAAATCAAGACAGGCTCTGGGTACTACATATGACCCAAAATAGTACGAGTCAATGACAAATGTGTTTTGGTATCGAATCCTTCAAAGAGAAGCGGGCAGGGATCATGGCATGGATAACACGAACCAAGTCAAAAACAAGATCCGAAAAAGTAGAAATGGCCACCCAAAAGATATCGGGAGGAAAAATTCAACCACAACGACTACTTTAAAAACTACAAGATTCACAAATTGATGGCCAAAGAGATGTATCTGGGGAAGAAAGATCTCCTTCATTAAACTCCAAATGCCTAAACAACAATACTAAGTTAGAAAATGGCTGAGAGGTTGGGCAAGCACTCCTCTTAAAAGTAACAGTCACATTTCAAAAACGGAGATCCAAAAGCATCCCATTGATGACTATGAAACTAAACCGAATAAGCATAAGATCACCACCATCAAAAACACCCGATCAAGTGAAGAAAAATTAGTTCCGCATTAAATATGGATAAGGTTTTGAACATGTAAAAGACGACTAAAGGATATTCCAAGCATACCCGTAACAAGATACAAAAAAAATTAGACCGTGAAAATGTTAAAAGGCGAAGAGGACGATCACAAAAAGTGTTGGAAAGAAATAAAAGAAATATTGAGTCCATCTAGTAAAGGCTTATTAGTTGTTGTTGTTAGGTGAAAGCATAAAATGGATAACCATCAGGTTTATGATCCTAGAAGGAAAACCCGTCTACCTTTGCGGATACTGTGGTATGACTCCTCTGCAGCGACTCGGCTCGCAGCCACCTGAAACATCAACCAATTCAGAGGATGCCAATAAAATGCTACATATTCAGCGAAAATGTTTGCATGTGTGACGATTAAATGAATGCGAAGGAAGACAAGAAACACGGAGTTGCACAGAGAGAGAGAGAGAGAGAGAGAGAGAGAGAGAGAGAGAGAGAGAGAGAGATTTTACTGCTCCGATCTTGAGGAATCCGTCGACAGTACGATTGAGGACAGGATGACTCATGTCGATGAACATGTCGACGGTCGGTGCTCCCGCTGAAATGTGACCCCTCGGCATCTCTCAGTCTCTCTCTCTCTCTGTGTGCGGGCGTGTGTGTAACAGAGAGTTGCTGGCTTCTACGTAACACGGGAAGAAGAAACAGCATGGCTTTCTGCCCCCCAATATGCGCGCTCCTCTTTAGCAATTCTTGTTAGTAGCACAACACGTGGCATCCAAGTTGCTTCTAACATGCATCATTTCGTGCTCGTGTTAGAAGCAGGTCAACCCGAAAACGATAGAATTGTTCGTTCACTTTCGTCGTGTTTGTGCGGGGGCGGGGGGAGTTCGAGTTTATGTTGGGAACAGTACTGACGTAGATTTGCCAGAGCGAGTTGCTCAGCCTATTTTGTGTTTGGGAAATTTCTGGGTTGTCATCTGATGTTTACATAGAAAAAAGGGTGGACCCGAAGACGACACGAATGGTCTTGTTAATAACCCAGAATCATAGCAACCCAATGTTTGCAGGTTGTTATTAACAACACAAACATAGCATATGAGGTACTCAATATTTGGTATGGGTTGGTATGTTACAGGGAGAGAAGCCAAGGTGTTCTATGATAGTTAATAACAACAGGCAATGAAAGAAGATCGGGCCTATCTTCTTGGTGTTGGAGTAGTTAATAAGGGAGCATGGTGACGAAAACAAGAGAGCAGCTCACGTGTTGCCGCTTCAATAACTTTATAAGTGAAAAGAGGAGATTAATGAAGGCATCAATCACCTGATCAATATCAATCTTTTACTTTCATTCCTTTCCTTTTCTTTGAGTAATGTAATATAACCTTAGTAATATGTAACAATCTTATTGCATCGACGACTACAATCACAATTGACTCAGGCCTATAGTATGGAAGGCACTTGGATATACTCAAACGGATTTTCAGTGACTCACAACCCTTCTTTTGAGCATCCGGATTCTCTTGAGAATGGAGGTCGACGTTCTCTAGCATATTCTCTACACTACACAAACATCTTCCATCAGGGAACGAGTGTCAATTGAATCGAGTCATTCCTCTCAACAACAACACATTATTTAGCACATTTCAGTAGGACCACTACGTCCTTTGATACTATGCCGTGCATATGAGCATGCCCTCAATGGGAGTATCTGATGGTTTATGCCAGCACCGACATCCCTAATAGTGAATATGACTCACCAATCCATAATAGTTGTATACCGGTGTCAGATTGGTTTGGTCAGTCAGCTTCTCATCCTAAACCAGCACAATACAAGACGAGGCCATCCAGTTCCCCGAACAGTTGAAGTCATCTATCCAAGACTTGTTTCACATGTAGATGGACGATGTTCAAGGAACCCTTTTCCATCTCATGAAAGAGACCGTGCCCATAATGATAGCAAATTAGCTAGTTGTATTGCATGGGCAAGAATCACTAGCTAAAACATGGTAGGCACCCAAGGTTGTTGCTCAAGCCCACCTCTGAGTTGATGATCGTCACCCATATCTCTAGTATGGACACATCAACATTGCGTGGAGACCGCAGAGACCTCACGCCCAATGACAAATTAGGTAAATGGTTCTCAAATTGAAAAGGTGTTACGTCATAATGAAGGTCTTATTCGGAGGAGCATATGTGTACGTGTTAGAATTATTAATGGAAAGTACTTAAGATATATTACCTTTCAATTTGGAAAGAGTAGTTTATTTAATAAATTCAAAAAACGAACCAAAAGAATAAAAGAGTAGGATGATCAAAGGTTGATCATCTAGCTCAAAGAGAAGCCTCTTTTGAAGGTAGATAAGGTTATGGAAGTTTGTCATTCATAATGGATGTCTGATAGTCCTTTTGTTCTTCTCCAGGTTTTGTGATAGCAGTAGAATGTCTTTCAAGGCCAGCTCACTCAGGGTCAGATTCTAAATAGGCCTTTTAGAGGTCCTCAATTTTCACTAGCTCCTTCCCGTAGCTAGTCTAAGACTGCCAATTATTGGAAGAGGATGTTTGTTGCTCGTTTAGAGATGTTAGGTGGGACATTACCCTACCAATTTCTTGAAACGTCGAAAAGTTTGTACTAGAGAGCTAACATCTCCTCGCGAGCTTGACACCAATGGTTGTTTCACTCAGTAGCTGAGCGACCAAAGAATGGAAAAAATATGGAATATTATTCCAATGGTTGAAACAATGACAATATGCCTCTACCTCTCTATAGCGTGTTGCAAGGCGATCCAGTTTCACCTGGATGTAGTCATTCTTGGTTTGCTGAAATGCATGTCAGCTAATTTTTAGTTCTCTCCATTACATCTCGACAGACCTGTGGAGTCGAAGGCAATACATTTTTTATCGTGTTTTAAACAATCCAATGAGTTAAGGAGGGTTGCTCGAAGACCTATGCCTTCTCCAGGATTTTTGTCGAGTAGGTTGTCGACAAAATTTATGTGGGTAGAAGTCCCGAGGAGAAGCATGGAGCCATGGGACGTCGTTCCCCCAAATGAGCTAAACATTATGGATTATATCACTCGACCTTTTCTGGTTGTAGGACAACGATGGCATCCCAACCCCGTTTAACAACAACTGAGCACAAAGGAATCAGTGTTGATCGGAGGATGATATGTACTCAAGCAAACAATTCTCCGACAAATGTTGAGCCACAAGTTCGTTGAAACCAAATGGAAAAAGGTCAAAGTAATATACATATCTCTTGTAGAACAATTTATTAAGAAAGATAGTGTTGGTATGTAACCGTAACTTTAGAATCCACCTACAAAGAATTCATGCTAGGTCTTTGAGGCGGCTTAAAATGGTGGCATTACTTAGACCGAAAAATATATGTAAAGCTACCAATGCAAAAACCAAAAGGTCTCGAAGTACTGTTGGATTGTTTTCCGCTGGCAAGGTGAGGAATAAGAACACAATACTCATAGAGAGCATTGAGGAGAAAGGAATAGAAATCAAAATAATGGTCGAAAATGAAGGCTTCAATAATAGAATGGTACTTTTTGATGCTTGGACAAATGATAAATCTACAAACCCAATACAATAGAAAACTAGCATGTTCGTCTAAGGTTATCTTTTCTGTCTATTTAGCATTTGCCTCAATGAACCCATTATAAGACAAGTTTTGTGAGTTAAAGGACAAGCTGAAACTAGGAGTTAGGAGTCGAGTGGTAATGTCCTCATGAGAAGTCACAAACGAAATCTGGCATAACACGGTCCCAAGAGAGTCAAATACAAGCAATTGAGGGTCCATGTGGAAAATCCAAATTATAAAAAGTACACATGCATTCAGAGTTGTAAAAGCAACAATGGGCCTCCAACCAAGTGAGGTGGGTTGTGATCATAGAGTTCCTCAAGAGGGAGTTCGTTGAATGATGCACTATTGTAAGAAAGGAGGCAAGTGACAACTTTGTGTTAAACAAAATGGCCGAATTGTACCACGATAACTCGCCACTGACCTTAGTGTCATGGATGGAGAGAACCATAGTAGCAAGAAAGCATGTGTTCCTCATCCAAGATAGTGCCAGTACTTGAATATTTACAAACGAAATCATCCCAAGAAAGTTGTAATGATAGCTTGGAAATGATCAACGGATTATCCGCTAGAGAGGTGGGATCAATGTCATCGATGGGCAAACAGTGATTGCCAAATATCTAGGATTGTTGTAGAAACCATCCCAAATGATAACTAAAACCGGTTAAGCCGAGAAACTCGAAAACAACAAGTAGAAACCAAAATAGATCACTAAATAAGATAGTATGATGAGGTTATAAATGCCCCACTTCATCTACAGATGGTGTTTCTGCTCTTAAATGCGATCAAGCCAATTAATATAAAGTTTGGACGGTCGTGAATGTATAAAGTCATGACAACGACACATCACAAATTTGTTATAGAACAAAGGTAAGGGAGCAATGTGAAAATCTGAGAAATTGTCTGATGAAGTATCCATTAGGGGCAAGGCAGTATTGGCATAAGAAGCCATAGGAATTGATAGAGACAAAGAAAGCATATCGCATGAAGGGAAATGAACGAGGAAGCGAAATAGAGAGAGAAGAAAGAAAAAAAAGACAACCTTTATAAGCTGCCAAATGATATAAAAGTAGAGAATCTAGAGAGTCATGCAAAAAAATCAATCAAAAGATTTTCGGCGTAAGTAATTAATGATATAACTCGTGTCCTCGATAAGGCTTGGACACAAGTCATAGGGAAGCAATACATTAATCGAGGTGTTACGATGAAAGAAGTTGAGGTGTTGTATGACAGTTGATGAAAGTTGGCTATAAAAGGGGATCAAGCTTATCTTCACGGCTCTAGAGCAACAGGAAGCTAGAGTGCAAGATGAAAACAAAGGAGGAGCTTATTTGTTGCCACCTCAAGAACTCTATAAATGAAAAGGAAAGATATCAATCACCCAATCAATACCTTTCTTTTACTTTAATTTCTTTTCTTCCTAAGAGGAGTGTACCATAGCCTTAGCTATTTGTAATAACTTTTGTGTCATGAATGAGATAGTGGCTATCTTAGAGACTTCTATATTATTGCTATCCTCAGCAACTATATCACCATCGACCCCTAGTGTTGAAGGCACACGGATCAAGGACTCATAACCATCACCCCAACCTTATAAGAATCCTCTTGGAATGGAGGTTGACGTTCTCTTGCAGGCTTCACATAACACATTTGTGTCTTCCAATGGGTCACATTATACTTTTGTATTTTGCATTTAGTGCATCATGTGCATTAGTGCAAAGTGTTTTATTACATCTCAAAGGTTGAATGATCTAGATGTTTATGCAAAATTATGTACCAAAAGACATACTCTTAGAGGGTGCATGTGTGGGTTTTGTTAGGCTTCCTCCTCTTCTTGTAACCAAAAAGTTTATAATGGTATTTTTAATGGAAATCTCTGTCATTTATCTCAAGTAAATATTGGAGGTATTTATACAAGATTATGCACCAATAAATATTATGTATTTAGTAAAATTATATATATATATATATATATATAGAGAGAGAGAGAGAGAGAGAGAGAGAGAGAGAGAGTTGGGCCTAGTTTCTTCATGTGCAGTTGGTGCGCCCCATCGCCTTCTGCCGCCTTCTGTCGGCACATCCCTGAATTTCTGATCCTTGATGAAGAAACCACGTATGATTCGTCATGGCGAGCTTTTGTACCGACCATTCAACATAGAACCCCTGCGCAATGCATTGAAAGAGGGTTTTGATGAGCCAATCAGCCTCCATGAAGAATCATTACCAACAGTCGCAAAAAAATAAAAGTAGGCGAGAGATTCATTAGATGCGATGTGAGGATAGTGATGCACTTTCCGTTGATAGGCTCGCAAGGTCTGATCGGAAGGCACGGGTTACAGTCAAACTATTGATGGTGGGTTGATGAAACAGGAAACATCATTTAAAATGGTGCAACTTCGTCATCTGTCACCATGTTTAAGAATTTCCCGACTCGTTAGCTCCTACATACAAGAAACCTCTAATTCTCACGGATGGATTAATGACAAGTTGATGGTTCTTGCATTATTGTCGAAGAAGTGGCTCGATAGCAACTCCAACCAAGCTTTGCAAACGCATCAATACCTACAAAATGGAAACTACTAAAAGCTTTTATTCACAGGTTGAATGGTCATGTTTATAAATTTACTCGGCATCGAAATTAAACTCTTTTCTTCATTAAGCATGTAAGTTTTGTTTGACTCTAAGTCTGTGTTAAGTTGATGATTGTGTTCAAGTGCTCGTTTGCCAGCTTTGTGATTTAGCTCGTATAGCGTTGTTTCTTTTTTTGTTTAAAGTTGGATATCTACCAAATAATTTAGACCTTACAGATAAGGTCAGATCTATAGAATTTTTATCGGGTCACTGTGACCTTACCCGATGCCTTTACCCATACTTGAACACGGTTCTTTCTGAATCTTGTTCGGGTCCGATCAAGAATTGCCGCTCCTACCTGAAGGGAAACAAGAAGATACAAAATAAAACTGATTTTCGGAAACCAAGAAATGCAAAAGAAATCTGTGTGTGTGTGTGTGGAATCGTCTTAATAGAAGTGCAGTTAATGGCCGTCGGAAAATCGCAGTGAGGAAGACGAGGCATCTTCCAAGTTTATTCTCTTGGTACTTTTCTTTTAACATTTCACGTTTGCCTTTATAATTTTGTTCGGCAATCACTGTTAGATTTCAATTAGTACTCTCGTTCTTGGTGGATTTCTGATTGACCATCATTCTTTTTTATTTAACTCTGTCTACGGATCCTCTTTTTTCTTTTAAGTTGATAACTGTTCGCGCTACTGTTTCATAATCCATTTGTCTTTACGTTGCATGCAACTAAATGTTTGAATGTTTGCTCCATAGAGTTGTTTGATGGCGAAGAATTAAAGAAGCACGGCTTTGTTGTCAACCCATTCGACAATTCAATCTCCAAAATAATGGATTTGTTACCCAAAAGGAAAAGAGAAGAACCAACACAGATTGCAGCATTGCTTAAACTTCAACCAGAGATGATGGTCGAAATCCTCTCTCGGCTTCCTTCCAAATCCATATGTACGTGTCGATGTGTTTGCAAAGCTTGGTCGGAGTTGCTGTCAAGCCACCTTTTTAACATAATGCGGGACCGTCAACTTGCCGTGAATCCAGCCATGAGAATTAGAGGTTTTGTGTATGTAGGAGCTAACGGACCAGGAAATTCTTTTACCCTACACATGGTGACCTACGATGGAGGAAGACGTCGTAGTTACACCATTTTAAATGATGTTCCTGGTTTCATCTACCCACCATCCAATGGTTTCATCTGCTTCAAAGAGCGCATTGCAAGGCCTGGTTGTCGGCCATACCTTGGGATCAGACTTTGCAATCCCATCACTGGAAAGTGCATCACTATGCCTCACATTTTACCCGATGGTTCTAGCAACTATCACTATTCCTATGGCTTTGCCTTTCATCCTGAGACTCGGATGTATAAGATTGTTGGTGTATGTAGCGAAACCGGAATATGCAAAGTGATGACCGTTGGTACTGATTCTTCATGGAGGCTAATTGACTCATCTCCCTTTCCATTGAATGACTTCAATATTTCTGTCAGAGGGGTTCTCTATTGGATGGTTAGTGCTAAAGCTCGCCAGGGCAATTCCAGTATGGTGGTTTCTTTCGATACTAAGGATGAGAAATTTGGAAATGTGCGGAACCCAGAATTAGGCTTTCCGTCAGTTGAAGTTCACGCTACCTTGGCAGCAATTCAGGGGCACCCTGCTTTTCTTCATCTCCATCCTCGTGCTCATTTCACGATATGGTTGCTCAAGGAAAACCCTGACGAACCAGGAGAGTATTACTGGGATAGAATAACCATGGTTTGGCTACCACTAGAATCAATTCATTATTTGTTCGTTGGAGAGGAAGCCATGGTTTTGCACGGAGGTCATGAGGTGTTCACGGGCTTGGATGAATTTGGAAGACCTCCAACACAAATTTGCGTTGAATGGTGTGGCCTCTTGGGGCTGATCTGCTTTGACCTGGAAACGGGTGTGATCTATCTTATTTTTGTGGAAGGCCTCAAACCTGATCCCACGACCGTCTACGGCTTCGAGGAAAGCGATAGCATTTCCAGCCTTGGGGATATAGAATGGAAGGGTTAGTGATCAGGTAATTCTCTTTTCATTTTTGTTCTTCATTGTTGATGATCCATTCAGTTCTGGCACGTTCTATACATTCTTTGATGGTCTCTCTTCAGTTTTTCCCAATGAAAAGCTTGGGGGATGTGCCCTCCTTTTATTGCAAAGTAAAAGAATATACTGCTATACAAGAAAATGATACCTTTTATCTTTTAACAATGAGTTCACTTTGTGTGTACACGGGTTCGCATGCTATATGATATGCTGTAATTCACGCTCAAATTTACATTGGATGAGTCCGAATGTGTTGTTCCATGACCGAGTACGTTTCCTGTGTGAATTGACGTTGAATGATTTGTTTATGAGAATGATGTTGAAATTTCCTAACAAATGAAACAAGCTTAACAGAAAGGGGTGCATGCATGCACTTGATTCCTCAAAAGTTCTCATAGGAAAGGTTATGGTTTCTCTGAATATGCTTCCAGTGACACCCATTTCATTCTTTTCGAACCAATAATTACTTGCATTACCTCATTTTGGCATGGTTACCGCTCATCCCTTTAGATTAATAAGTTCATCTGGCTGAATATGTTCGTCACAGTACAACTCGCTGGAAAAACAAGAGAAATAGACAATGTCTGTCTATTCAGGTTGGCTTGCTCGACTGGATTTGCACTTTTCAAGGAGTGCTCACTTTTATGTATGCCCACCACCTTAGCATGTTGGGCCATTTCTCTGCCTCTCTAACTCGTAATTTCCTTTGTAGTTCACGCTTCAGGATAGATACCTTCTGTCAGAGCGTTAACACCAACCATGACTTGCTTTCCAATTGAATGAAAAACAGTGCCACGGTTTCCATGCTAAAAATTTAAATGATTTTGTTCGTCAGAGAATGGCCAGCATCCGGAATGCTTCTTCAGCATGAAATATGCTAAATATTCTATACTTCGATTTGCAAAAGTATTACAAATAGTGATCTACGAGAGAACTTCACCCGGTAAAAAGGTGTTTTATGAAAGAACGATTGCCATCCATGGGATCATGAATGACTGTTGGGGCGTTTATAATGATCTTAGTGCTTAGTGGTGATGAAGGTAGTGATAGTGATTTGGATCAATATAATAACAATGTTTTTTTGTATTTTTTCAAAATCTCTTAAAAAAATTTAAATTACTCGTGTCACCAAAAAGTAATGGGTAAACACGTCCAAAGTAGGTAGGATCCAGTTCTCACATATATATATATATATATATATATATATATATATATATATAGAGAGAGAGAGAGAGAGAGAGAGAGAGAGATGTATATGCATACATGTTTGTGTGCCACGGGTGTAAATTGTGCTGAACCACAGCATCACAGATGAATGGTGCAAGGACTTGCTAAGTTGAAAACTGATGTAATCTACACTTGACTGTCTGACCATCACAAGCAAAAAGTTCAGGTTAAAAAAGCAAAAGACTACCTTTTAAGCTCGTATATGCAAACCGTAACGTTGGTATACAAACGGATGTTAACCACCCTGGGCCATCCGATTGTCATAGATCAACCATTCAAATTTAAAGTATTTTTTTTATTTTTCAATTTGCACCACTCATTTATGGTGATTGAACATTGAATCGTTTGCATACGAACCAGTTTATGTATATAGAGAGAGAAAGAGAGGTATTGCTAAATACATAGTGTCCTTAAATAATTAAACATTTTTATGGTTGATATTTGAGATTAACGGTAGAGATTTAAATTAAAAGAATTGTTTGTACTTTTTTACGTAATTCAAATCTCTCTATGTATAGATATATATATAGATAGTGATAATGTTTAATGTCATTAGGTGCATAAGGATACTTAAACTCTCTATAGTTTAATCTATGAAATCAACAATCGAAATATTTAAGCATTTGTATGAACCTAAGAAAATTATGTATTTAGCTCTCTTTCTATATATATAATCCTAGGGTGCTCCAGGTTCACCTAAGCCCTTATGTGGAACATTGGATTAAAACTAATCCAATGGTTTAAATTAAATCTATGATGACTTAAGATCTTTTGTTTCCAATATAAGAAGGAACCTTTACTACAAATCTTGTTTAAAAAAATAAGGGGGAAATTCTCTCTCTCTAAAATAAGAAGTAAGTTAGACATGATATTAATTCCGTGTTTTGCATTCTAAAAGGAACTTTATTATCTGATCATCAGATCTTTTGTGTTCAAAATTAGGTAGCAATAACTTTGAAAAGGATTGAAATAAAAATTTGGCTTTATAGTCGTTATACATGAGATTAATTCTATATGCGCCTACTAAATTCATCATCAATATTCATAAGCTAATCTGCATTAGGCAAAGAAGTTTGTGAACACAACTTGAATCAAATTTGAGAGGGATCACTGTGCCACGAATGCTGAAGTCAAATC